>OU015502.1:74662085-74862085 GCA_907164885.2 Dolomedes plantarius | reverse complement strand
ATTAAAAATTAGGACTTATTTACACAATAGTAATCATATATATATTATGACAAAAAATATTCCCCCATCCGTTACGTTGAAAAACTCACCCCCTTTCTTATTTTCACCAAATAACATCTAATTTTGCTAATCCCTGTTAAACCTTCAACAATTTTTATATATATCCTCAGGTGCAATAGCAGCTACAACTAAATATAATCATTGGAAAGTGGCTAGCTTCGCAGTTTAGACCGCAGAGAAATACCTCATATGGTCTTAAAGAGTGCAAAATTAGATGAGTAATCGTAATTCTGACCACAAGGAAGGGTTCATTTTAAATTTGTCGGTGGACATATAAGTTCCATATAATGTGACATATAATTGCCTTTCTACATTTGCACTCATCAGATAGACCTTGGGGGTCCCTTGTGGAGGGTCGGACTCAAGTCCTTCTGTCACAGAATGGCGTAATAAAGAAGTGTTAAATATAAGAACTTTGTTTTTATTGAAGCTTGAAGCACATCAGTTGCGACGTGTCTCCAACGCTAAATTTTAAATTGTAACCAACACACACACACACACATTTTGCAAAAAATAAAACTTTAAAATCTTATCTTCGCTTTTATTTTATGCAAGCAAATAATTCAAAAGTTTTAGATGAATAATCAAAGAGATATACAATTCAATTAACATGCTTTGGAATTTCCCACAAAGCGCTTTTTTGTAAGTATTGCCAAGATAACAAAACTGACAAACTGGCATCACAGAATCTATTTTATCCTGGACAGAAGTGATATTATGATGCTTTATGGCCCGATGATGATGTTATTCAGGCATCACATTATTTGTCGAAAGAATTCATTCGATTATTAATTAATTCCTGTGGTGTTAATACCAATTTAAATAGGGGTGCAGATCTTTGCTCATGTGGTTTGGAAGGATGCTGGGTTTGGGAATCCAAACTGCAATACTCATCCAGAATACTACGCAAGTATTCTGGCCAATCCAATCGAGTGATATCTTCAACGTCAAGGTATTTATCCAATGTCAAGGTATTATTTTAGTTAGATTTGATGAGGACTAGCATCTAAACAAAACTCTGGAACGAAATAAAACTCTGGAACTGCATGTGTCGTCTTCTGTTGCGGTGTGATCGCTCCCTCCTCGTCCACGTCATCTTCTTCCTCACTGTCTGTTGTATATGTGCATGCCGCTACAATATCTTCTTCCGTCATAGAGCCGTAGCCACCGTCATTATTGTCTTTCAGCCACCCTATGACGCCTTCCATATCACCATCTGAGCACACATTTATTGTTCCTAACATTTGCAGAAGGTCGTCTGCAGCCACTTGCACCAAATCATCGCTTGAAATTTCGTTTGTAGCACAAATAGCTGGTGAGTAATTCCACGTCAACGCCTAATGACACTCTAGTAAAGCTTTCTTAAACTCAACAAAAAGCATTTTATTACAATAATTTACTGTACAGTCTATGCAGAAACTGTACATTGAATCAAACTAAATAGCGAATATTTTCTCTGGATTAAAGTATATGAAGATCTAGTATTTTAAATATAACAGACATAAATTATGCATCAGAGAAGAGAACACATAGTCAATGATTGGGACTCCATCGGCTATGTAGGCAATGCTATCTTAACCCTTGAAAGCGTTTGTAAGGCGGATAAAACATATTGAATGCTTGCTTACAGATTACGTCCGTGAGTTATCTAGTAACCTAGCCTTTGAGATTGACAGCGGTCTTCTGATGCTACAATAACACTTGCATAACCTTAACCTTTTGGACAAGTGTTTCTTGTCCTACATAATCGTCCCTATATTTAACATGTTAGTTTACATGTTGCATGTTACATAGTTTACATGTTAAAGTCATTAGAGACCTTCGATTATAACTGGCCATCTACCGGTATACCATCCTCAACATAGCTAATATTCATTTAGATCAGTGATTCCCAACCCGTAGAAGTCTGCGGACCACTTAGCCAGAAATTGAACCGTGTGCAGATCACGACCACCCCCAACGACTTGTGGACGGGAACCTTCTGAGAGGTATAGAATATCCCTCAGGCAAAAGCGATACAGGGTTTTTACATTCTGTTAGAATGTAAGTATTTACATTCTAACGTATCATATTCTAATAACAAAATAATTATGTTAAACTTTTAAGAAATTTTAACCCATTAATGCCCAACATCGAATTCTTTAATTTTCTTTACCTAATTGTGTTCGTACAGGTGCAAAATGAACTGAAAAAATAATAAAAAAATTCATGCATTAAAATTTTAATTTTTATTCAAAATAATGTTACCGTCCTATAAAAAGGACGCTAGGCAAGGAGGGTACAGGTTTTACACAAACACTTCAACCCTTAGATTTTCTAAACCTATTCATTTTAATGGCGTTTTTAGATAAATGAATGCATGAAACCAATCGAACTCTGCGAAAAAATGCATAATAAAATAAACACAAGGAATTTAAATTGTATTTTAATCATTTAAAAGTAATCAAAGCAATTTAAAAAGCTGAAAATGTCAAAAATAATAGCTTAAAAGGCACAAATTTAATAAATTATGTCTTATGATAAATTTTACACACTTTTATATTTCAATTTACATATAAAAATTATAGAGAATTTACTAAGGGGCACTCTATTTGAATTTGAAACAAACACAGTTTATACATGAAACAATGTTTATTGAATTCGTTGCACATATAGAATTTGTTTTTACAGTAATAAGCATACGTACTACTTGTACGGAATATATATATTATCATTCAATAGAAATACACATTTCGAATACTCACAAACAGTAAGTCAAACCAGCAATTCTGCCACGTAAACTTTGGGCCCCCTAAGCACTAGCTCAGGATAGTACTGGAGCTGCATACCTCGTAGCTCCCTATCGCTTATCTATCAACTTTAACAACCTTCTTCAACCCTAACCACCTTTTTTTTATTAATGACGCTGCATGGTATTTATACTAAGCGCGTATGCCGAAATTAGCATATCTAAAGCAGCTTCTTTAATTCATTCATTCAAAAGTTCGATTCTTGTGAATCGAATCTTGTGTATACCTTACAAAATGGCTTATTAAAATACAAAATAATGAAAAAAGCTATTTGTAATTTTTTTACACAATTTATATACAAGCTATTTTGTGCGAAAGATTTCAAAGCATTTATCATGCAATCCAACTAAACATTTATTGCATTTTTCTTGTGGATTTTTTGCCACAGTAGGCGCATCTTCTGTTTTGGATTAACAACGATTAAATGATCTTTTCCGTCGTACCGGACATCACCAGACACTCTTTTTGATAGTTTTTTTCTTGTTTCCCTGCAGCCAGACTGTTATTTGGTCTCTTACTGTACTTAGAAAAATATGTATGACAGATTTCTCTTCTAAAGTGGAGGAGATCCATTCTGCTACTGTCATTAGAAGGGCATAATCTGTAAAGTAGCCACGCATTTTGGATTGATGCTTCTAAGCTAAACAAAAACAGTGGCCACCACCATTTTTTAGACCGTATGGAACACCGGTATTGTGTAAGATTTTGATCCATTTGATCGGTGCCTCCCATAAATTTATTATATTGAGACACAATATACGGTTGGTCAATCTCTACAAATCTTTTATCAATATTCGACCAGCGTTTGGCTTGAGCTACAGGTTCAATACCATAATGGTTAGATGCCAAAGTAACGACACTATTGTCATTCCACCGAACCATTTAAAAATTTTTACTGTTCTGATAATCAAAACTTTCCCTACTCTTCTGTTTAACAATTTTAACATCTCCAAGTGGACATTTTTTAGTTCTATTAACCCGTATAGTGCCAGTCATCGGTAACTTCATTAGATGGTGGGTCCAAATAAATATCCGCTTCATGGAATTTATCATTATCAGATAACTCTGCCATTAAAGCTAATGCCTCTCCACAGTCAAACTTAAAATAAAAACGAAAATATAAATAAGAGCTTTAAAACTTATCGATTGCTCATTTCAGTTTATTTAGATCAAATATAATTTGGATTAAAAGACAAAATTCTTAAAATTTATTAAATTATAGACATTTAAAATACACATATTTTTAAAAAATCCAGACAATTACTTATGTACTTTATTTTTTTAAAATCACTAAATACAGAACACATCCTTTGATTAAAATTTTTGTATTTAAGAGGCTAATGTGTTAATACGTTCATTACATTATCAAGAGGCTAATATTTCTCTTAAATAAGAAATTTTTTAAATCATTCCTTAATCAACAGAACATTTATTTTAAAATTATTTTCATAAATAAGGAATACTTAATAATCTGTATTTATAAAAATAATTTCTAACATTATTTTTCTGAAAATAAATAGCATTTCCTTTTCTCTATGGTAATAAAACATCATAAATTGAGAAAAAAAGACGCATTCGTATAGCGGAACAGGTCAGAAAAACATGTACCCATTCCTGCCTAGCGTCCTATATATAGAACGCTACGCAAAAGAAAATATAACAGTGTTAAGAAATAATTTTAACAATTTTGAAAGATACGTATTTAAGAAAAGAGTATTGACTGTGATAACAGCATAAAATATTTTCGTAACATTGAAAAACAATAAAATAAACTTACTTTTTGGTGACGGCCTTTTGAAAAGCTAAAAAACGACTAATTCTGACTTTAGACCTTCAAAGCAGAAATAGAACATTAATGTAGTGCTGCCAGCTGTTGAATAATAACAAATACAACACTTTATCATGATATTCTGCTATTTGGATCGAAAAAAAAATAAAAAAATCAGTGATTTAGAGCTTATTATGTAAGCGTCCTTTTAAAAGGACGATAGGCACTAATGGGTTAATACTACACCTGATAATCATCGGATATATTCCGCCCATCTAGTTCAGCGAACATTGCTTTCAAAATCCTCATTTATTTCGCAACTTTTTTTATATGTGATTCCGAACCACTCCCGAGGCTCTCGTGGACCATTAGTTGGGAACCACTAATTTAGATCATGCGTTTTAGACATACTCAACACCATCCAAAAGCTTGCTTATTTTTTTAAAGCAGTTCTAAATTTTTACTGTGACTAATTACTTTCGTCATTTATTTTATCACTTGCGTCTAATAGTATACCTGTGCATTAAACTCAATTTCTTCGTTTTGATTAAAGTCTCAGCAAATCATATTCAAGTTATGCCGAGGGAAAGTGTTAATCATATATTTACACCACAATACAGAAAGGTATTAAGATATCTGTACACGTTTGAAATGGCATTTTTGATCAAAAAATAAATTTATACAATAATACCAAAGCCCAATCTTTTATCTTTCTATTCTCTTTCAATTATGTTTCTAACTAAGAACCGAGCAACAGCAATTTTGACAGTAGACAAAGATTTTTTCAACTGGAAGTAGCTTTTTCTGAAAATGAATTTTTTCCTCATTTTTCTTTACGCAAAACATCATACAATAAAATGTTATGCGTGAAATGCCTTTAAATTTTGAGGAGTTGCTCTTCAAATGTTCATAAAAAGAACAGGCTACGGATTTCATTGTATATGAATCAGTTTTTTGTTTGCATGGATATGAGTTGCATATGACAACGAATTTCAAGCAATTTTTCTGTACATAGTACTTAAACTGCTACTGCTTATGAGATAAACAGAATATTATCTTGACAATATTCTGTTCCCTAGAGAAAGTTGTTATCTTCATTCTCCATTTTATAAAATGATATTATATTTGCTTATTTTTTATCATGTTTTGCAGAAATGTCAAATTTGCACCAATGTTCATTTTCAGTTTTACCTCTCGAAAAAATTATTTTAATGTAACCGCCATTTTTTTTTACATTTTTCCAAATCTTAAATTATATCTCTCTCTATATATAAATGAATGCTTGTTTGTTCGTATTTTATGCGCTGCCACACCGTTCATCTGATTGCGATGAAACTTGGTCAACTTCTTCCTTGAACTTGCGCGAAGGTTATAAGCATAGTACAATTATTAGAATTTATGTGTAATATAAAATCATTTAAATAATCTTATGTATATAGCAGAAACGAGAAATGGGTCGTGTGTGTATTTGTGTGTGAGTCACAAAAACTCAATAACCGTGAGCCCTATCTTGATGAAATTTACACGGTTTAATGTGCTCGGGAAATCAGGATGAATGTGCTATTTTCATCCCGCTACTACATTCCATTACCGAATTATGTTAGAACAAGTGTGAGGTATCAACGGATATTTTTGTTCAAAGGCATTGTAACATTTCATTGTTGCCAATTAAATTATAACATTTCCGTAAAAATAAATAGACATGAATTAAAAAACGTGATTTATTCATATATTGGCGCATGCAAGAATTAATTTGATATATTATTTTCATATACGTGGCAACGCCGGAATATTTCTTTTTAAAAATGAAAATATAAGAATAGAAAGTCATTCCTTTTCAATCAATGTGATATCTATCCATTTCATAAATTAAAACTATCCCAAGCTACCTTTTCAATCTCAAATATACTGAAGGACACGTTCACTTAGCTAGAAACACGTGCGTTTAGCCTTGACGCGATGATTTATATAACTGAAGTGACATTGAAACATAGCTGTATTAAGAAAGCATGAAAGTGACATTGAAACGTAGCAGACGATTTAGTTTTGAGAAAGAATTACGACCATGAAATATGTGTATATACATTTTCTATAATAATTATCAGATTTGCTGTGTTTTAATATTGAATGTGATATCAATCCATTTAAACATTATTGATTCTTTTTCTATAATAATATATCCATTCAAACGTTATTGACTAGCTGTAAATTAATGCTTTAAAATGCCCAAAAAGAGGAGAGCAACTTTTAATCCTGCAGAAGTAAGGGCAAAATGTCAAAGATCGTTGAGAAATGAGCAATGTGATGAAAAAAAACAGAAGAGTGCGAAGCCAACAGAATTCGAAATGCAGTTAGACGAACACAAGAATCTGAAGAAAAACATTCTCAAGCGCGCGAAGCCATCAGAATTGAAAATGCAGTTAGACGCACACAATAATCTAAAGAAAAAACATTCCCAAGAGCTCGAAGGCAACAGAATTTGAATTGTAGTGATCCAAAGCAGTGAGACTGATGAAGAAACTTTTAACGCGTCGAACATACGATCGTCTTCGAGCTTCAACATCGAAAGGAGAGGAAGGCGATGAACAACCACTGCACCGATAACAAACTAATGCTAGTTGCTAACGCAAAAGAATTTTAGCGAAAACTTTAGAACATCATAACATGAGGCTAATCATTGAAAAATAAAACAACAGAAACTGAATCCCGAGCAAAGCCGGGTAATACATCTAGTCTCATCATAAAAAATTGATTAAAAGAGAAAATTCAAAAAAATCAAAAACTCATCTCTAAGGGTGTAAGGATACCTTAAGCTTATCAAGAATAAAAACACATCTGTATATATAAGCTGCCGTATAACGAGATAGCAATTAAGCAAAGCGTACACATAATTAAAAAAACGTTGAACACTCAATGTTTGGTAAATTTCTTATTACCTGATGTAAAGTGTTTTTATCTGAAGGCTTCATATAAAATTAATAAATATCTGACACTGTTTTAGGATAAATATCTGACACGTTTAAAGTCAACATTACGTTTCTTAGTATAAATGTTTCTTTTAATTAAGTTAGTTTTTAATCATAAAAAGGTTTTTTATTAAATAAATATCATACCTATGTTTATTTAATAGTTTCCGTATTTTGTTTGAGTATCTTCAACATTATTTTACAAAGAGAGAATGACATTTATAATAGTTCTTTAAAAAATATTTATTTGACTGGAGTTGTTATTCTAAGACAAAATTTAACTACGTAATCCATTTACAATATCTAGTGCTTTGATACGAAAGGAAATTAAATATACATATAAAATGATCTGAGAAATCACTTTATCTCTAATATATTGCTTCTTAAACAGAGCTTAAAAAAGTAGTGAAAATATATTATTTTGCCTTGAAAATCGAACATACTTGGAAGGGGTTGTTGTCTATCAAATGAAATATTTTCTCGCCTCTTGTAAGGAAATACAAATAGTGAATTTCTTTTTAAAAAGTTTAATATTATATTCCTCATATAAGATTCAAATTTTTTTTCAGCAATTATTTTACTAGTAAGCGTTGATTTACTTTTCCTTATAACGAAAAATAGTCAAACCTTTCTAACAGAAAAAATTAGTTAAACAAATTAGTTAAAATCAAATAAGTTTAAGTAAAATTAGTTACACGATAATGAGAGTAAGCAAAACAATATTTGAAACAAAATAGAAACTATTAGAGACAGGAAATAGTCTAAAGAGTTTATTAGAACACTGGGATAATTTAACACAAACGCAATTTAAATTCATTAACTTAGCATGTGAGAGCAACGAAAATTCCTTTTTAAGATTCTGAGGAATTTAATTTTCTTACTCTTGCAAAAAGTTATGTAATATCCAGTTTTAAAATAAAACAAAAAATTCGGAAAGTATTTTAAACCTTTATGAAACTCAAATGATGTTTTGAACTTATGAAATTATCGTAAACTGCAATACATTGGAAAGAAATTACTTCTTAATAACCACAATATCATTTAAAGGACGGCAACATATTCCAAACTATTTAATTGTTCGAAATTACCAATTAGTTTGAAATTAACTATTAATGAGCTATTTATAAACAGTTGAAAATCGAAAATAATGAAACTAACGGAGCAAACTATTAATGACTCATTAATTAGCCCAAATCATGTAGCTGTCCTTTGCCGTCCTTGAAATAATATTGTAGATCTTAAGAAACTTTATTTTTATTTGCGTTGCCACAAGTTTCCTAATAAGTCACTGCAATTCAACATTTTTCGCAAATGTGGCAAAATAATATTGAAAATTTCAGCCATTATTTAAATAGAATGTAAAACATTTAATTGCATGTTACTTTATTATGAAGAATTTATAATTTTGCATTTTGGTTCATAAATTAAAGAAATTTCTATAACAAAAAGTACCTTTTATAAATTCATCGACATGCAGAAATAAATAAAAATGTTAGCTACGTAAAAAACATGTCCCTGAATTACTGCAAAAATTCTTCCGAAATTCGCCAAATTCTTTGGCCCATTGATTCTTTGGTGCTTGTGGAATGCTTGCAAAGACAATTATTATCCGTTGAGTAAGAAATCTTCATTTAAAGATAGTCTGCACTGTTTATTTTTTTACACTCGCCGGTTCCTTTATTGACATATTTTGAACTCTTGATTAAAGCGGTTTAACACGAAGAGCTTTATATTGAATTGTTTCATCTCTCTTATTGGTTTATCATTTATTATAAACCCAATAGTGTTTGTTTTGTATAATGAATTTAAATAGGTCTCTTTCTATACATTTGTTAGTTATTTACATTTATCTATACCAAGATTAAAATATAATTCTCAAGCGTGAGAACTTCTATTTCTTCATCTTTCAAACATGCTTACTTCTTATAATGCCCTTAAGAAGGTCTCTTTCTTTACATATGTTAGTTATTTACTTTTATACACACCAATATAAAAATAAACGAAGAAGTTGTCAAATTATGAGAAGAAATTGTATATTCCTAGTAGTAAAAGTGATGAAATTCTGACAATAAATGATTTACTAACAATAAATGATTGAACAATAAATGATTTACTAACAATTATTTTTTGTCATTGTCAGTATTTCGTCACTTTTCTACTTTGTTACAATTACATAACAGTATTAAGAATGCATCATTTTAATATTTTACTTAACAAATATCCACGGTTTCTCTTTCTCGTGATAAATTTTTATAAGAGCAGCAAATTAGGATTATAAATAATCATTCACCATCTAAGCTTTAGAAAATGCACATGGAAAGTAACCCATGGCATTCGTTTGAAGATTTTGAATAATCGAGGCTGCCAAATGGAAATCGGTGAGAACCCTAACCCAGAGACCCAAAATTAAAGATTTTACATCTCACCAAGTCCGAGTGTTAAGGTGGAGAGTCGCACATGTATGTGCTCCTAGTGTCTCCCACCATGAATTTTGTATGCAGGAATTAATGAATTTATTGGCAAAAATTTATAGAACTTACAAGATGAAAAACTAACATACGATGACATAAAAATAACCACAACCTCTGGAGGTGCTTATTTACCTCTGGAGGTGTGGGGTCAAGTCTCGTCACTTGACTTGGTTCTAAATTATGGGACTGGCTTGTAGGGCGTAGTGGTGGCCACCTATACGGTGCCCCTTTAACCCTTTTAGGGGAAACAACCTTCACAGTTTGCACGGTATAGATTTTCTCCCCGATTGTTTTTAAAACATAAAGAATCTTGAAACTTTTTTCCAATTAAAGGTTGCAAAACGTTTTTACTTCTTTAAATTGAAAACAGATGGCAGTACTAGCCGTTTTTCCGCTCATTTTAATGGAATACATTTAATACAAGTGAAAAAAAAATTAGATTTAGGTATCTGCACTGTGCAAACGGCGCCCCTCAAAGGGTTAAATGAATGGCCAGCAACTTTCGCGATGCACATAAAGGTGAATGTCTAGCGACAAGTGCCTCTACGTTTGAGAAAAATGCCTACAAGCATAAATTGCCACGAAAGTAAGCTTTTCATCGTAAAATAAAAGAAGAAATGAATATGAGTAGAAAACAGTAAATTTTGCCTTTTTTATTGCCGAATTGAAATCGGGAGGAACCTTAACACAGAGACCTAAAGATTTCATCAATAGTGTTAAGTTGGACAGTCGTACATGTATGTATTAAAGGATGTGCCCCCAGAATCTTCCACCATGAAACTTCTAGGAAATATTTTGTATGCAAGAATTAATGAATTTAATAGCCAAAAAATTATTGAACTTACAGAATTAAAAATACGATAACATTAAAATACACACAGCATAATTTACCACAAAATAAAAGTTTTAATCGTAAAATAAAATTGGAAATGTATATTAATAGCAAAGAGTAACTTTTACATTTTTTACTGTAGTTAGGAAAAGGATTTTTAATAATCAACACAGTGTATAGAAGGATGAAAAATACATCTAAATGGGACTACAAAATATATTATTTAAAATTTTCAATGAAAATATTTTCCATCACGCTTCAAAGAATTTACTATAATAGACAATAATAAATTTCCACTAATTGATAAGTTTTTTACTACCATGTCTGAAATTTGCCTTAACGGAAAAATTTAATTAGATACTAGAGACTTAATAAAATTCCCATCGGACTCTTGGCTGAAATGAATTTGGTACCTCTTGAATTTTTGTATGAATAATGTTTTACAATAATAATATGAATTTTGTTATTCAATAACAGTTTTAGGATTTTAATTTAAAAGGATGCATGGAAAATGTTTTTATTTTCTGCTTTTTGAAACTGATTCCTTATTATGTCTGTTAATAACATTCTATCAAGGTTATGAGTTTTTAAATTAATGTATTTCTTCAGAGTACAAGGGACCTTCTACCGCGTTTCTTAAATCTTTCAATATTTTACTCTATATACAAAATGAGAATAATAAATATTTTATTGAAAACACTTAGAATTCACAAATAGGTAATTTGTGGATGAATAAAACTTGTTTTCCAAAAAATTCTTCAAAAATGCTCTATGCGCAATTATTTTATCTGATTTTTTGCAATTTTCTCAGGATTGTTCATTTACATGTTGACCATAACACTCTGCATCATTCTTCGAAACCTCATTTTTTTTTCAAATTCATAGACCCATGAAATAAAGCAAAAATCTACAAAAACTTTAAAAATATAAGGCAGATAAAAATAATTATTTATGGCTTTAGATTCATACAAAATAATATCAATGTACTCTTATGTTTATTTATATAGGTAAACTTATATTGAAAAATTTAAGGTTTTTAAATGACTTGGATTTGCCATGGAGGATTTTAAAAAATTGAAAAACAGGCACTATTCTGCCCAAAAATCTTTATTTTGAATTCTAAGGGTTTTCAGTGTAATAAAAGAGAATGCAAATTACTCTCATTTTGTATATAGAGTTAAAAAACAAAAATTAAAAAATTCGAAGCGTTTAACTACAGAAGTCGGAAAATATGCTAAAAATTTACAGATATAAAATGATAAAAATTTACAGATAAAAATAAATTGCTAAACTACCATATTACCACCTTTTTTTGTTAAAACTGCACTTAAGCATCGATATATAAAACTTCTAAGCCAATAAATCACCATTTAGAGTGAAATAAAATCGTATAAAATGAAATCAATATGTAATATGGAAGCTCTCTCTACATCATATTTTGCTTTTCAATCGATACAGTGCTTTAAAGGGGGTGCTACGTTTTGATTTTAATGGAAACATATAGACTATGATTGATGTATTTTTATTTCAAAGAAAAATTTAGTTTAAATGGTGTTTTCTGGCGCACTTGGCTAATAAAGAGCATTTTAGAACTTTTACATCTTTATCAATATAAATATTTTGGACTGCCTCTCAAGTGCTTACCAAGGATGTGCTAAATTTGTAAAAAAATAAGTAAGTGGCCAGATGATAAATAGAAAATGCCATAAATATTTTAATACAGAATATTGAGAGAATTTATCAATATTTCATGAACACTATTTTATACAAGGGTTACAAAATTAGTTTCCACATCCCCTGGTTAAATGATTAAATTAATATGAAGAACTTTACAAGTGCTGTCTACTTGCAAACAAAAAAATACTGTAAAGCTAAAATTATTACAATATAAAAAATTTATCATAATTGGTGAAATATCTTATGACCCGTTGGAAATTTAAAGTTTTAAATAAATTGTTATGTACCAACTGCATACTGTAACAAATGCCGGAGACAGATTATACCAGATGTTCAAGAAGCGGTCACACAAATCCAGGATATTCCAACACAATGGTTTTTGAGCTCTCAACTGCCGCTCCATGACACCCCAAATGTGCTCTATCGGATTAAGATCTAGTGAGGTAGGTGGCCAGGTCATTAACTGGAATTCAGCATTATGTTCCTGGAACCACTCTAGCACAATTAGAGCCTTGTGACATGGAGCGTTGTCCTGCTGGAAGACTCCATATCTAGTTGAGAAGACAGATGCCATGTAACGGTGCAACTGGTCCTCAATGATTTTTACATTGTCCGCAGAGTTCATGGTCTGTTCTACCACAGCCACGGGGCCCCAGACGCCCATAGAATGTCCACCAAAGCATTATACCTCCACCACCGGCCTGTGTATGACCTGCTGTACATTGGGGGAGCAACTGTTTGCCTGGAAGACGGCGTACCCTGACTCGGCCATTGACTTGATGAATGACGAATCGTGATTCATCCGACCAGGCAACACTCTCCCACTGATCCATGGTCCATTCACAATGATCCCGGCCCCAATGAAGGCGTAGTTGGCGCTTGGTCAACAGAGGCTCATGAGTGGGACATCCTCTACGTAGTCCCATATCCAACAGTGTGCGATGAACTGTGTGCTCCAAAGCAATTCTACTTGGACCTGCATTGTATTGAGCTGTGAGCTGAGCCACTGTCTGGCGCCGATTTTTCTGCACCAAACGGGGCAATCTTCAAAGTCATTTTTTCTTCATAACGCGTGGACGTCCAACGCCATGGCGTCTACTGCTGGTTTCACCGTCATTCATATACTTTGCACAAGTACTAATAACTGCAAGTTCCGAACAACCCACGAGTCGTGCTGTTTCAGAGATACTCGTTCCGATCCGTCGGGCCATTATATTCTTCCCTCTATCAAAGTCGCTTAGATCAGCAACTTTCCCATCACACGCAGAAGCAAGGGCAAGAATCAATCTTCAGACTCCCCAGCAGCAGTTAAATACCATTCCCACCTGATCACGTGCCCTCCAAGTCATCCAAACGAGTTCATTGCAAAATGTCGGGATAGTCATAAGGTTTTGGCTCTTCGGTGTACGTTTATGTAGTATGTATATGCACAATGAAATGTTTTTTATATAAATGAGTGAATCTTTTTATGTAAGTATATCTCATTAGTGTCATAAATTAATCTCTAGGAATGTGGATTGATGACTCTGTGGCTTTTTTGCTTAGAAATAATTCACAACGGACTCTGAGAAATGATAAAAAAAATAATAGATATTTACAGTACTATCAAATTTTCAATATCGTATAATCATATAAACTGCTCTTGAAAAATGTGTCAACAACACGCAGCATTATTTTGAGGTATATCTGAACTAGATTTCTATGTCTCAGATAATTCTTCCTATAAGAAAAAATAGTTTGATATTACAAATATGTCTTGTGTTAAATTGTATAATACCTGATTTTTATAAAATAAACTGCTTTAGATAAATTGTAAGAAAGTAATGACAGCCAAAACAGACAAAAAACTAATCTGCATTTAGCCTTTTGTTGTTGGAACAACAAAAAAAACTTGCATAAAATTATTTTAAAAGAATATAGTACTAGTTTAAATTTTAAGAAGGCGGTTTGTAGCTTTCCAAGCCGACTAATTGTCACTTTCAGAATTTGAACTTTTTTCCATAGATAACCGCTAATACAGTTTCTGTTTAAGTTAAATTTCAAATAATAACTTTTGAAACTTTTTAAAGGCAATACATATGTATAGAAGAAAATATTGAAAAAAATATTGTAAGAAATTTTGAGAACTTTTGAGTATTGCACAATCTCCTTAGTAAAAATATGTCTAATTTTTATAATATATGCTAATAAAAGTTTGCAAAAATCCATTAATTTGTATAAAATTCCAGATAGAGACTAAGAAATTTAATATAGATATGAAGTTTGTAATTATTCAAAGACTTTATTTGGGTTCTGAGATCAGATATATCAGATATCATGCTTTCAGTCTAAATGATGAATTAATAATAACTGTAGGAAAGCATTATCTTCACTGCCATCACTGTATCTATACTTTTCGCTTGGTTATTAAAAGCTTTATATCGGAATGAAAGCATTATAGTTCACCTACTTCTAAGTTTCTACCATAATTAATTAGCTAGCGCTTCCTAGAAATTTAATTATTTAGGTCAAGAATAAACTTACATTGGATAAGTTCCAAACCTCTCCTCTACATCTTTTAAATTTTTATTTAAGAATCTTAGAGACTGTGTACTTTTGTTTCCTTTTTCATTGGAAACCAATTTGAAAAAATAAATATCTAAAAATTAAAGTGAATAATTTAAGCCACTAAGAAAAAAAAGGGACAAAACGATTTTCTAAAAAATTCGCAGAAATAAAGATATTTCGAAGAAACATTAAACATGTTTCTTATGCATCTTTGTGTACTTACAAGAGTAACCTTTTATATTTTATTTTTATAGTTTTCTACTTAATAATTCATAATTTTTGTATTAGTAACCATTTCGTATCACTAATTCATGACATGACAAATCTAACTATCACTGATAGTTAATTAGTATTACCAGTGTTGATCTTAATTGTATGATCCCTATATATGGTGCATTTACACAACGTTTAGTAACACCAACATATTTTGCGCCTTTATTGAAGAGGAAGGGAAATATTAAGTCAAATACTTAAATTCCCATTTTAACTGCAATACTTCTTTACCAGTCCAATAAATTATTTATTTAAGTTGCCGTGAAATCTCCATTAAATGCTCGCTTCGAAATATTATCTCAAGTTATGTGTTTGTGTTCTTAAAAAGATATCCGCAGAATTGCTTCCCCGTGTGCACTCATTTTTATGTCCGAAATGGCTAGCATGGCATTTGAACACACGTTTACGATTTTAGCAGAAGTTTCTGCATTCATGGTTACACTCGGGCATGTAATAAAGATGTAGACTTCTGTGAAATGGAGTTCCGGCCATTTTTTAACTGGATACTACTATTGCGTGATTGGTAACTAAATTTCATTCAACCATCATCATGTTTTACTAAAATTGAAATCGTATAGTTCAATTAAAATAATTAATTACATACTAAATTGCGGGTCTAAATATAACTCACCTAATACATAAACCTAGAAATCTATTTATACGTCTATTTTTGTAAATATATATGACTTAAGGACTTATTAAAACTGGCAGTTTTAAAGAAAAGTTTGAAGTTGTTAATTTAAATACTAAATACATGCGCACACACACACACATCTATATCTGCAGACATATATACATACATACATATATATATATGTATATATATATATATGTAGGAAGAGAATTCTTAACTCATCAATAACTTCACACTACAACAGGAAATTTTAGGATTATCTATATTTAAACTTGATTAGATATAAAAAAAGGAAGCTATATACAAAAAGAGTTGAGTTGAGTATTAAGTTAACGTCTTTACAACTGTCGCTGGCAAATTACAAATATAGTTATAGGGGCCGTCTTGCCCAAACTTCAGTTACAGGGCCGTCTGCCCTTTACTCGCACGACCGTCAACCTCTGCATCCAGGGGTCAAATCACGAGTAACACCTCTCTCCGCAGGATGGCACTGTCGTCGCCTCGTTTACTCAGCGCTGCGTTGCAATCGTTCCCATAACGCTCGGGCATCTTGATGTTTTGGCCCTCCAAAACTCTTTACTCTGCACAGAAATTCTAAGAAAAAGTAGAAAAAAAACAGTTACTAGGACTTATAATTGTTATTACATTTAATTTTGCTCAGCTGCCCATGGTTTCATGTGATCTGCGGCAGTTGTTGTGACATTCGGTCCATCGTGGTTGCCTAACTTCTGGACATCAAATCTGTCGTTGGACTTTATTTTCGTAATCTTGTAGGGTCCGAAAAATTTAGGTTTCAGTTTAGTTTCAGTTCCAAATTGACTTTTTTCAATCGCAACGAGTTCTCCAATTTTGCATTGTCTTGCGTTCTTCCTTTTTCGATTAAATTTTTTCTTATTTTCTTCTTGTATCTTCAGTATATTTTCTTTTGCTATTTCTCTCATGTTTTCTCGGTCTTCCATACTTGCTTTGATATATTCTTCTTCTAGGATTTCCTTTATCTTTAAATCTTCTTTAGTTTTTAATTTAACTCCAGTAAGAAGCTCAAACGGTGTAAACTTTGTTGATCTTGAAATGGTATTGTTAATAATTTTTTGAACGGCAGGTACATGCCTATACCACTTGGTTGCATCATCGATGGTTAGTTTCGACAAAATCGGGATGAGGGTTCTGTGCATCCTCTCCACCTGTCCGTTTCCTCTTGGAATACCGGCTGTTATTTTAATGTGGTCTATATCTTCTTCTTTACAAAATTCCTGAAATTCGTTGGATAAAAATGCACCACCTTTATCTGAAATAATCCTTGACGGGTTTCCAAATGTTGTTTGTTGTAACCTCAGTTTGTAAATGGCGTCTTTAGCTGACGTTGATTTTGTGGGGTAGAGCCAAACATACTTTGTAAATGCATCTACCACAGTAAAAATGTGCTGGTACTTTTTATTCGATGAGGGCATTGGTCCAATAAAATCTATGTGGTACGTGCTTAATGGTAAGTTCTCTTTGGGAATCGGATTCAAAAATCCTTCACTTTACCCGCTTATTCTATTACACAGTATACACTAAATACAATTCGCAATGACAATTTCGATTTTCGTTTTCACTTTTGGCATGTAGAAGTCTTGTCTCAAAGTTTCTTCTATCTTTGCTACTCCAAAGTGGCCTTTGTTATGAATTTCACGTATGATTTCTTTATGCAAATCTTCGGGAACAACTAACAGATCTTTTCCATTTTCGTACTTATATAGAATATCTTTTTCAATTGAATAATCATTGTTTTTACCCAATTTCACTAAGGCTTTGATAGTCTTAACCCACTCGTCGTCATCATGTGCTCTTGCAATTTTAGTAGTTAACTCTGCGTGCGAACGTGTTGTCACTAGGACGGTGTTTCGGCTCAAAGCATCTACGAGTTTCGTCGTTTTGGGTACTGGGAATTTTTTAATAGCTAACGTTTTGCTTGAGGAATGCTGTATTGTTCCGTTCTCTATTACATAACCTAAAAATTCAATGTTTTGCTTCAAGAATTGGCACTTTTTAAAATTTATCTCTAATCCATACTCGGACGCTCTTTCCATCACACGTTTTAATTTAAGTAAACCTTCTTTCTCATTGTTCAATGGAATTATCAAATCATCCATATAAATAATAATGGTGTTATCTTTTAACATATCTCTAAATATTGTGTAAATGTATCGTTGAAACACACTGGGGCTAGTGGACAATCCGAAAGGAACTTTTAAAAACTCATATTGTCCTTCGTGAGTGACAAATGCTGTATATTTGCGGCTCTTCTCTGCAACATCAACATGGAAAAATCCGTTCTTTAGATCAAGCGTCGTGAAAATCTTTGATTGTTCCAATCTATCTAACGCGTCTTCTATGAGGGGTAAAGGGAAATTGTCTTTAACGATCTTTTTATTTAACTGCCTGTAGTCAATACATAAACGGTACTCGCCTGATTTTTTCTTACACAACACTACGGGTGCAGCGTAATCTGAACACGATTCTGTAATTATATTATCACGCAACCAAATTTTAATTTGCTCTTCGATTATTTTTTGCTCTGCAAAGGGAAATCTCAGACAATGCTGTTTCACAGGAAATTCATCTTTCAAAACAATGTTCATTTTTAACCCCGTGTTTTTAGTTTTATTTGGTTTGTAATTCACGATGAGGTCTGCAACTTCCGTTTTCAATCCCGAGTCTAAATTATGGCAGATGTCAATTTCGTTCTCGCTTATGGCGTCTCGTATTGTAAACAGTCTTTCGAATTCACTCGATGTTTTGTCTATATTATGGAGTGGCGAATCTTCTGCCTCTGTGTCTTTGTTATGAGGGGTACCAGAGATACCCCTTTGCGTTGTGTAAATTTAGGGAGGTGAACTCCAAAGGTAACTATGCGTTTATAAATAAAAATAACAACATTTATTATACAATATATTACAAGAAAAGGACGGGTTTACATATTATATTTAAGATCTTGGCTATACATATTTTTAACCGAATTAGGGCATACTTCATCCGCTTCCTGCGGCATAACCATTACGGGTCGAGTGAAATAAAAGTCTCGTAATCTCTCAGAAGGCATGAGCACTATTTAGAGGGGGAATTTATGACCAACCTGGGGAGATTTGAAGAAAACAGCATAGCGTGGCATCGTTGAGGGCATTTCTACAGGAGGAGGCTTTAGGCATCGGGTAGAAATTCATGTGGCATTTCACTGGCGGATGCAACAGGATTCGGTGCTGGCGGTTGAAGACGGGTATCTCGCCATTTTACGGGGGCGTCTTTCCTTCCCAGGCTCTCTTGCAGCTCGCTACCTCCAATCGCTCCCTCGCTCTCTCTCCGAACGTCGTTTCTCCCACACTCGGGGCTCCCCCAATCTTTATCATAACCCCTCCCCAGGTTAGTTATTCACGTAAATTTATTGCCTCTTCGAGTTTTTTATTCGAGGGCAGGATGCTCTGACATTCCCATGGTTGACCCACGTGGTACGCTTATTTCCAAGAAAATTGGAAGTCCGTTGAATTTCCTGGAATTTCTTTCCCGCGTCCTGAGGAATTCAGGAGGGGTGATGTTTCTTGGAAAATTGGTGCAGTTCCAATATGGCCGTTTTATGCCCCGTAATCGTGTTGGAAGAACAAAATGGCTATAACGTTGGAAGGAGTTCAAAATGTCCAAATTGTGGATCCTTCACAACAATCACTCCCCCCCTTTTCTAGGCGTGCTGGCACGCCACAGTCTGTAGGGGTTGAAGAACGGATTGGCTCCATTCGCTTCAGCAAAATAGACTCCAACTGCACAAAAGTCACAATGGCAGTAAAAAAAAAATCATGAATGACATCAGTTGTAAAAGTTCAGGAGGTCAAAATCTCCCCTTATAGTGCTGCAAGTTTTACTGATTTAAAAAAAAATTCAAAATTTATAAAGTTTTCTTTAAGCTTACATTAACTCTGACCAACATTAAGTAACATCATAGAAAATGGTATGCATACCCTGTAAAACAAATAATAACAAAATAGTGGCTCGATCAACACATGTGATCAGAGATTAAAATGTAAAGAAAAGGTTATCTTACAGAAATAGAAATCTCTCCGCTGAAATCGTACAGCGAAGATGAAATTTTCAAAAACGTTGGCAAATGTGCATAATCGCCATTATGTGTTTAACTCGCGGAAAGAGTAAAAATGTTCTCTTTTCCTTGCGCTGCCATTTGTGTGAAACATATAATGTGCTATCCATGCATTCAATAATAATAGTACTAATAATGATAATAATAATAATAAAACACAATAATAAAACACAATACACGCTAATCTTTTAATAATATATATATATTTTTTTTAATTTTTAAATTTTCCCTTTTTTTTTTTTTTTTTTTTTTTTTTTTTTTTATTTATTCATTCATTCCCCAACGAAATTGACCAAATTTTGCTCTATCATCAGATTTGTACACTGAAACATCGTCAAATTGAATTTAAACTATGCGCACAAATGAACCCACGACGAAAATTCTAAAGTCTGCTAAGCTTCCTAAAAAAAAATTATATAGATATCTCATAGCGATATAACAGAAGACGAAGAGTTAAGAGAGAGAAAAAAAAAAAACTTATTTTTGCCAAAATAAAACTTAACCGAAAGAGAAAAAAAAAATTTACTCGGTACACCTTAGTTTTCAAAAGCCTATCGTTGACACAAGATAGTTGATCAGACCCTCTGGAGAAAACGATAAAACCCCTTAAACCGAGTTTTCCCTTGTAAATTGGCAAATGGGCAGAAAACCTTAGGCGGCCATTCCCAAAGAGTTCTGTCCATGACTTACTGATCTAACTGAACCAAAAACATTTTAAGTAAAAAGTTTTAAATTCTGCGCGAGTAAAGAAAGTTTAATAGCTTAGCAGAAGTATTGAGCGTCTATTTCCCATTCGCCTGATTTTTGTAATTTTCTTCCGGCAGCGGTTCGCTTGCGGTTTTGATAAATGTACTGTGCATCTCCGTTCGCAAAACGGCTTTCGAATTTCGCTTTGTTTGACACCCCGTTGTAGAGCATAATACAACTATTCGCGACCTCACGTTACATTTTCGCCTTGAACCTAGCGTTGGGGGAATTAGCGAGACTAAATTTTTCACTCTCTCTGTGGGGTAATTGTTTAGCGGGGGGTCCAGCAAGTTGCTGTGAAACTCCCCCTCCCATTCTCTTCTGTCGAGAACGGGGCGAGGGAACCTCGAACATTTAGTGTGTTCTCAGGATCCAACGACATTAACTTTTCCTCACTCCCCCCTTATTTTGGGTCATTCTTCCTATTCTCCGCGATCAAAGTCGCGTTCCCGTTTTAAGGGTAAAGTTGAATTCCGAGTGGGGAAAGTGTGGATTTCGTCTTGCTCCCTCTTACTAGAACACCATTTTTTTAAAAAAAAAAGTGGCTATTTTGCCTACTGAACAGTAAAATTCGCGCATTATTCACCGTACTGCCCCCTAAATTTATTACTATCTTTATTTTCTTATTCATTATTTTCTCTTATTCACTCATTATTCGTTACCATTATACACTATTATTATCTTGCCCTTCAACCGGCATTTAAACATAGCAATTTTTCCTACGGGCGACCACTGAACAAAAGTTGCTAAGGCCTTGAATTGTATGAAAAACGCATTGCAGTCTGAATCAGGGGCACCATCGAACGTGGACACTAAATGCGTAAAGCCGGGAGTTTTCCCGCTAACGGCTGAATCGGTCGCCATAATACTATAAAGTAGGGAAAGGTAATCCGAGATACTGCTATTGTGCTTCAAGACAAACCCTTTTAAACAATTTTTGTTTTAACATATACATGCGAAACATATAATACTCAAAATAAAGTAAAAATCATTATCCTAGAATTATATATATACTAGCCGCGAACACATAAACTCTAACATTTCAATACAATTTGTTCACACAACATGTAGGCATGGCAGGTACAAGGGAAAGAAAAGAGAGGAATTTAAAAAAAAAATGTATGCATAACACTTTACAGATATATATATGAACCATAAGAACCTTGCGCGACATTAAAAGGCTTTTTGCCAAGATACACAAAAAAAAATTTTTTTTTAGTATGCCCAGGTTTTGGACTAAAGTAAAAATATTATAACATACCCAGGGAAATCCTGGTCACGGCACCAATATATGTTATGAGGGGTACCAGAGATACCCCTTTGCGTTGTGTAAATTTAGGGAGGTGAACTCCAAAGGTAACTATGCGTTTATAAATAAAAATAACAACATTTATTATACAATATATTACAAGAAAAGGACGGGTTTACATATTATATTTAAGATCTTGGCTATACATATTTTTAACCGAATTAGGGCATACTTCATCCGCTTCCTGCGGCATAACCATTACGGGTCGAGTGAAATAAAAGTCTCGTAATCTCTCAGAAGGCATGAGCACTATTTAGAGGGGGAATTTATGACCAACCTGGGGAGATTTGAAGAAAACAGCATAGCGTGGCATCGTTGAGGGCATTTCTACAGGAGGAGGCTTTAGGCATCGGGTAGAAATTCATGTGGCATTTCACTGGCGGATGCAACAGGATTCGGTGCTGGCGGTTGAAGACGGGTATCTCGCCATTTTACGGGGGCGTCTTTCCTTCCCAGGCTCTCTTGCAGCTCGCTACCTCCAATCGCTCCCTCGCTCTCTCTCCGAACGTCGTTTCTCCCACACTCGGGGCTCCCCCAATCTTTATCATAACCCCTCCCCAGGTTAGTTATTCACGTAAATTTATTGCCTCTTCGAGTTTTTTATTCGAGGGCAGGATGCTCTGACATTCCCATGGTTGACCCACGTGGTACGCTTATTTCCAAGAAAATTGGAAGTCCGTTGAATTTCCTGGAATTTCTTTCCCGCGTCCTGAGGAATTCAGGAGGGGTGATGTTTCTTGGAAAATTGGTGCAGTTCCAATATGGCCGTTTTATGCCCCGTAATCGTGTTGGAAGAACAAAATGGCTATAACGTTGGAAGGAGTTCAAAATGTCCAAATTGTGGATCCTTCACAACAGTCTTTGACACGTTTCCGGCATACTCGAACGATTCCTACATGAAAATTTTTTTCGCTCCACGGTAACTCTCATTCCGTTTTCATCTAATATGATATTTAACTGTTTCATGACATTCATACCGATAATAGCGTCTTCGCACAATTCTTTCAAAACGTATATATCACCAGTTATAACACAGTTGTCTATTTTTATTTCCGCATTAAAGCAGCCTAAAGGAATCACTTCCCCATTTCCGATACCGTTTAAAATAATACGATCATTCTTTAGTTCTGGTTTACTAAGCTTTTCATAAATAGATTATTTGATCATTGTAATTTCACTACCGCTGTCAAACAATGCATTAGTTTCATAACCCATAATAGTAATTTTCTTTTTAATTTATCATCATTTGCATAATATTTAATTTTAAACACATCTTTAGTACAATCAACAGCTTTATGATTAAAATTCGAACATTTAAAGCAACGCAATCCTCGAGCTTTGTTCTGGCATTCATGAGATTTATGCCCAATTTCAATACAAGAATAACAGACTATGTTCGACTGTTTGTTTCTGTAATTTAATTTTGGCTTCGATTCTTTACTTCTGTTTTCATTCCATCTGTACGAATCTTTAGTTTGTTTCTCAAAATTGTGTTTCATACTTATGTTTTTAAAATGATTCTGATTCTCATTGTCCGGCGTTTGTGTTAAAATTAATGTCCGTTCTCGCGACTCTACTTCTTTTTTCAAAAATTGTAGCAAATCCGTAATTTTGTTTTTTTCTGATTCGGTGGATCTATTAAATTCTAGAGCTATATCGTGTGGAATGGTTTTGATCAAAATAGGGAATAGTAACGTTCCGTAGGTGTTCGGTTCAATACCAAGACTTTGTAGCGCATTTACTTCAATGGAAACTGTATCATAAACTTTGCGTAGTGTTGCTACATCTCTTGAATTTCTACACGGCGTCAGGTTTAGTAATTTTGACATGTGAAAGTCCACGATTAATTCTACTTTTCCAAATCTAGAATCTAAAATTGAGATAGTTTTTTTATAATTTTCAGCTACAAGTGACAAACCAGAAATAGCTGTTTTCGCGTCACCTGGTAAATATGTGATCAGATAGTTAAATTTTTCCACTTCTGTTAATACTTCGCTATCGTGAATTGCATTTTTGAATTGGGCCCAAAAATTTGGCCATTTACATATTTCGCCATTAAATGCTTCAATAATTAAACGCGGAAGTTTCACTGGTGTGGCGTTTCTCGAAAACGAATCTTCTGAACTTAACTCTGTTGATTTATTTTGATTTTTACTTTCCGTTTCTAATTTCTTAATAATTTTTTTAGCACGGACTTTGACTATTATTACCTCTTCGTGATAATTCTCTGCTGAAATTGTTTCTTTTTCAAGCTGTTTTTCGTCTGTAATATCATTCTCAATCTGACTATCCATTAATTTTAAGTTTTCTTCCTTATCGGTTAAAAGTATAAGTAATTCGTCTATTGAATCTACATCTGGCTGAGTTTCATGCATAACGGCTTAAATCTTTTAATTATTTTTGTCGTGGCCGTTCTCAGCGTAGTACGCTTTTTCAAATTTTTATCTAATTCTTCCATCATGCAATATAATAAGAATTCGCTTACCGTTTTGGTCTCTCGGGTTCAACAGATGTCTTTCTTTTCAGGTTGGAATGGCTCTCAGCATACCACAGTCCAAAAGTCACTTAGTTATCACAGTCTTTAATTTAATCCAAAAGTCACTAATATTCACAAAATTCACTAATATATTTTAAAACAAACTTATCCCTGCCAGGCTCCCATTTGTGGGAAGCGAATTCTTAACTGATCAAAAACTTCACACTACAACATGAAATTTTAGGATTCTCGATATTTAAACTTGATTAGATATAAAAAAAGGAAGCTATATACAAAAAGAGTTGAGTTGAGTATTAAGTTAACGTCTTTACAACTGTCGCTGGCAAATTACAAATATAGTTATAGGGGGCCGTCTTGCCCAAACTTCAGTTACAGGGCCGTCTGCCCTTTACTCGCACGACCGTCAGCGTCGGCATCCTGGGGTCAACTCACGAGTAACACCTCTCTCCGCGGGATGGCACTGTCGTCGCCTTGTTTACTCAGCGCTGCGTTGCAATCGTTCCCATATATATATATATATATATATATATATATTACTCTTATCCCTTAAAATTCCTAGAAAAATCTACGGTGTGCCCTGCAGATTGCACTTACAAATCTAGACATGAATCTTTTCCTTGAAGCTACTGTGGCCTCAAAGACTTTAGATGTAATCGAGACCTAACAAGCTCCAGTAACGAATATTTTCTGTTGAACCTCTTTTTCGCGTGATTTCGTGGTAAAATTTTGTATTAAAAAAATTTAATTACTATTTAAAGTTTAAGGGAAGGGGGTTTTCTAGTGATAAAACTACTAGACGTACCTTAATATCCGAATCAGTCAGATATGCATATTGCTTTTGGAAAGTCTTCCAGAAAAGCAGATTTTATGGTTTAAAAATGAGATTAAGGGCTTGTGGCGGCCCTGTGGTACAGCGCGCTGGGTTACGGTGCTGAGGGTGCTCAGATCGAATCCCGGCGTGGCGCCACGAAAAAAAATGCTTCCGTTCGTGTCGTCCCTTCATAGGGGGTAATGCTGTCCGCCTATATGGTGCCCCCATAATAAAATGGGCAGTAAAATTGCGGTGTAGTATAGGCCAATGTTTCATTACAAGTGCCTCCGCATTGGCAAAAAAAAAAAAAAAAAAAAAAAATGAGATTAAAATTCCTGTTAATTGAAGGTTTTTTCAATTAACTACAAAAACACACAAATATACAGGTGTATATACGATGTACATGAAAGCAAAGAATGGAACTTTTAAAATATAATCTCTTATGAAACAAAGTTTGTAATTAAAATTGGGCTGTGATTGGATTTAAAATTGTTACGTGATTCATAACTGTTAAAAATTCCTTTCGGTGTATCATCACTCTATTGAATCCGAAACTGAAGGAAAAAGTAATTAATTAAACCTAACACAAAGAATAATTTAAAGTTTCCTCCTGGTAATGAAAATTTACTGAACATGAAGTAAATATTCTTAAAAGCTTTGGAAAAGAAAGCCCAGAAAGTAATTTGCATATTTATGTTCCTCTTAATGGAAAGGCAGCAATTCATTTAAATAATGACATGGCAGAGGGCGTGTAAAAAGTTAATTTGGACAGAAATATTATGTTGCTCTTAACATTTATAGACTTGAGAAAGTTGAAGTGTTAAATTGAAAATGACTACATTTTGAAGAAAATGAGTTCTTTTATAGCCTGTCTAACATTTAAACATATCCCTGGAGATTTTGATTGTCTTTTTCCTTTGTTCAGAATAAACCATGTAAAAAATGGACTATGTGACATTTTTTTTTAAAAGTTCTTTTCTTACTTAGAAACATTCTGTAAAATACAAAATAAAAAGGAGATTGTTTAATAGTTCTTTATTATATAAATAATGACAGTCTATTTAGGGAATTATTATTTACCTGAATTTTTGCTCTTTTTTGCCACTTTATTAATTAATGGTTTAAAAATGTGCTCTTCTGCCTACTTCTGTTGTATATGTTTTAACTGATATCCTCTTGACTTTTATAATTCCCTTAACTTCAAGAAATGCATATTTAATTAGACTCTTCATTTATGCCTAAATTTTTTTATATATCTCTATAAGAATAACTGAGAATAGCAGAAAACTTCAGTTATTCTACCTAAAATTTTTAAACTGATTAATCAAAGTGAATTCAAATCACATTTTATGTTTAACACCACATATTATACTTCTATTTTTAAGCCATTTAAAGGTTTCACACATTAATTGCTTTATTAAAAATTAATTAAATGAGGAATGATTTTTGCTCCATTTTTGACCACGTGAAAGATTACTGCATTTAAAAATCAGCTGTTCTGCCTACATTAGTTGTATAAAAGGCTTGATAGGTTTTAACTAATATCATTTTGACTTTTATGATTCTTTTAATTTAAGGAAATTCATGTTATAGTAGACTTTTGATCGCTGTATAAAATATTTTTATCTCTTTCTAAAAATAATGGAGAATAACCTAAAAGTTCAGTCATTCTACTTCACATTTTTAAACTAATTAATCAAACTGATTTGAACTAACATTTTTGGTACGAACACCACATTTTACCCTTCTATTTCTTAAACTATTCAAAGTTTACATACATTATTTGATTTATTAAAAATTAATTAAATGATGAATCCTTTTTTCTCTATTTTTGACTTCACAAAATATTACTGCCTTTAAAAAATCAGCTTTTCTGCCAACTTTAGTTGTGTAAAATGCTTGATATGTTTTAACTGATATCATTTTAATATTTATGATTCGTTTAACTTGAAGAAATGCATGTCTTAGTAGACTCTTGATTGCTGTATAATTTTTTTATCTCTTTCTAAGAATAACAGAGAACAACATAAAACTTCTACCTCACATTTTTAAACTAATTAATCAAAATGATTCAACCGACATTTTAGGTACTTAAGACCGTAAATTATATTTCCATTTTATTGAACCGATCAAAGTTTTCGTACATATATTCGTTTACTAAAAATTAATTAATTTAGGAATCCCTTTCCCTCTCTTTTTTACCACTTAATAAATTACTACTTTAAATATCAGCTTCTCTGCTTACTTTAGATGTATGAAATGCTTGATATGTTTTAACTGATATCATCTTGACTTTTCTGAGTCGCTTAACTTTAAGTCATACATGTTAAAATAGACTCATGTTTGCTGTATAACTTTTTTCCAACTATCTCTGTAAAAATAACTAAGAATAACATAAAATCTCAATTATTTTACACCAATTTTTTAAAATAATTAATCAAAATTATTTTAACAACATTTTAGGTACATAACACACATATTATACTTTTATTTTTTTAAACCAATCAAAGATTTCATGCATGTGTGGTGCTCCATGGTATAAATTTTCCGATTACATTTTAGAAAGATTAATTACTAATTAAATATTCAATGAATCACGTTAACTTATGCATTGAATCGCTTCGAAGCAGCAAACGTCATAGCAAACTCTGATTGGCTGCGTAAGCAGTTATAAGCCATAGCCAGACAGATGGGAGTCAGAGGTTCTTAAGTTTTTTCGGTTTGTTTGTTTTAGTCATTTGGCAGTTTGCCTGATGTGTTTAGGTTGAGGCTGAGGCGATGGCTCCCTCATTTACGATTTATCACAAATTCTTTTAGACCTCTCGAGATGTTTAAAGTTGATTTTATCAAAGCAGGTTCGCGCCATAATTTAAGTATGTGGTGTATGTCGGCGTAATCTGCCTATACTATTACTTTGTGAATAAAGTTGTTAAGTTTGTTAATGAGTTTAGAGTGATTAACTTGGCTTCTACAATATTGGTGGTATACACGAGCCACCATATAGTGGTGACCTTTTGGACAGTTCTACTAGATAAACCGAACACTTGTTTGCAACACCCCCTTTTTGATGACTTCGTAATAGATGACGTTGCAAGTTTGAAGCGGTATAAATTTTTGATGCAGGTTTCATCAGCGCAAATTTTGAAGTGGTTTCGTCAACACAGGTGCAGGTAGGCTATAATTTTTGACCTTAACTCTTGACCTCTTGAAGTTGTAATCTGTGTTTATATTTGATTGAGTTCAAAGAAAATTTGCATGTAATGTTTATACAGAAGAATGCTCATTTGTGTGATAGTGTTTTTGGTATTTTTATAGCTTAAAGTACGCTTTTAATATATACACAAATTTCCCAAAAGTATAAACTGTATTTTTTTTCGTATTGCATACATATTATTTAAAGAAAGGAAAATGCCTAATACTAATTTGAATGTGGATGCCGACATATGTAGGGTAGCATTTAAAGCCCCGGTTTTTTGGGAGGCTGATCCTGCGTTATGGTTCCGACAGGTGGAAGCTCAATTTAAAAATGCGGGTATAACAGAGGATTCTACAAAATTTCATTCAATCATAGCCGCTCTGGATACAAAAATACTTAAATGTGTACGTGATATAGTACTTAATACCCCTTCAGAAAATGCATACATCACTCTAAAAAATAGCATTTTATCCTATTATGAGGAATCTGAGAGTTTGAAACTTAAAAAGTTGTTTAGTGGATTATGCTTAGGGGATCAAAGACCTTCACAGCTACTTTGCGAAATGGATAGTTTAAATGGGGGAAAACTTAATAATACCGCATTGCGAGAACTCTGGTTACAGAGATTACCCATTAACATCCGACAAATTTTAAGTGCTTGTGTGGACGATATGCAAGATAACTCAAAGCTTGCTCGAGTAGCTGATAAAGTTTATGAAACCTCGGGAGAGTTTTTAGCTCCCGTTGATTCCCAA
Organism: Dolomedes plantarius; assembly: GCA_907164885.2. NCBI lineage: Eukaryota > Metazoa > Arthropoda > Arachnida > Araneae > Dolomedidae > Dolomedes > Dolomedes plantarius. Next base: position 74,832,624 of record OU015502.1, on the reverse strand, counting down.
ACCCCTCAAACACAGTTGCAAAAGTTAGAATCACGAATAGCTAAATTGGAGGCGCAAAGTAAAAGTACACAATATAACGGTCGTTCTAGGTACTTTAAGAAACGTGACCGCAGTAAAACGAGGAATGAAGCTAGATCTCAACCCCATTTTTCTACTTCAACAGAAAGGTGTTGGTACCACCGGAAGTTCGGAAGGTTAGCTAAAAAATGTGTATCGCCATGTAATTTTTCGGAAAACGCCTAGGCACATCTGGAATACCGGCACCAGATGAGCGTAGTTTCGGAAGCCGGTTGTTTATTTACGAGAAAAATACAGGTGCTAAGTTTTTAGTGGACACGGGGGCAGCATTAAGCTGTTTTCCCCAAAAGCTAACAAGAAATAGAGTTGTGCAGGATTTAAAATTGTATGCTGCAAACAACTCTGTTATCAAAACATTTGGTACAGTCAATTTGAAGTTAGATTTTGGACTTCGTCGAGCATTCAGTTGGAATTTGGTGGTGGCAGACATTACCACGCCAATTCTAGGAGCCGACTTCCTTAACCATTATGGTATCCTGGTGGATGTACAAAATAAAAAAGTTACAGATAACGTTACAGCGTTAGCAGTATCGGGATATCCAGGGACTGGCCCTAGTTTAAAACTTACTCCACTGGAGGGGAAAACTGAATACGAAAGAATTCTAGCGCGATTTCCAAAACTTTTCAATCCGAATGTGCATTGCAATAATAATTTGCAAAACTTTCCGGTAACGCACTGTATTGAAACCACAGGACAACCCATTTTTTCGAGACCTCGTAGGTTGAACCCCGAGAAGCTTCAAACATTGAAGTTGGAATTTAAAGCTCTAATGGAACAGGGTGTTATTCAGCCCTCTAAAAGCCCATGGGCCAGCCCTATTCACTTTGTGAAGAAAAAGGACGGAACTTGGAGAATATGTGGAGATTATAGGGCACTCAATAAGGTCACAACTCCCGACCGCTACCCCCTCCCACACATCCATGATGTAGTTATGGGGTTACGGGGGAAACATTTTTTTTCGAAAGTCGACTTGGTTCGAGCATACTATCAGATTCCGGTTGAGGTTACGGACATTCCTAAGACCGCGGTGACAACCCCTATAGGTTTGTTTGAATTCCGGAAAATGCCATTCGGTTTGAGAAACAGTGGAAACACATTCCAGCGTTATCTAGACAGCATACTTAGAGACCTGGATTTTTGTTTGTCATATCTTGACGATATCTTTGTCTTTTCTGATAACGAGATACAGCACAAAATACACTTAGAAATACTTTTTTCAACTCTAAGTCAACATGGCCTGATTTTAAACCTCCAGAAATGCATATTCGGAGTTGACAAAATACCATTTTTGGGTTTTCAAATTTCAAAGCAGGGAATTGAGCCGCTACCTGAAAAGGTCCAAACATTACAGCAATACCCTCGCCCAAACAATATCAGTCAACTTCGGACCTTTCTAGCAATTTTAAATTTTTATCATCGTTTTTTGCCTAATATTGCGGAGAAACAGGCATTGCTTTTTGATCTCATAATTAACAGAAAGAAAAAGGATATGACTCCAATACCGTGGACAGAACCATTAATAAATGCATTCGAAACTTGTAGGAAAGCTATTTCGGAGGTAAATGCACTGAAATTCCCAGCTCCCAGCGCACGCCTATTGTTAACTGTCGATGCGTCGGACCGAGCAGTCGGTGCCGTTCTTTCTCAACTTACCAAGGACGGTGAGGAGCCATTAGGATTCTTTTCACGAAAATTAACCCCCACTCAAACTAAATACAGTGCATTTGATAGAGAACTGTTGGCGGTATATTCTGCAGTAAAACATTTTAGGCACATGCTTGAAGGAAGAACAGTCACGATCTTCACTGATCACAAACCCTTAACCTTCGCACTTCACCAAAAATTAACAAGTGCTAGCCCTCGACAGGTTAGACACTTAGAACTTGTTAGCCAATACACTGCAGATATCCAATATTTGCCAGGAAAACAAAATATAGTAGCCGACGCGCTATCCAGAATATACACTTTGAATTTAAATAGTTCAATTGATTTTAATTTATTTGCCGAGGATCAAGCAACGGATCCCGATTTACAACAAATGTTGCGTTCAAAGGAGGTAAGAGGTCTTGAGTTAAAGTTAATTGCTTTGCCTGCCTGTGAAAGAAAATTGTATTGTGATGTGTCTCACGACCTAGTTAGACCATTTGTACCTAGAGTATGGAGACGGAGGATTTTTGAAGCCAACCACAAACTTTCACATCCTGGTGTAAAAGGAACTTGGCGACTCATCCAACAACGGTTCGTGTGGACGGGCATGAGGAAAGATTGTGCAGAATGGTGTAGACAATGCAACCAGTGCCAGCGAGTCAAGGTGACCAGACACAACAAGGCGCCTCTGGGAACATTCGTCGCAACAAATAGGTTTTCTCATGTCCACATCGATATAGTTGGGCCCCTACCTCCATTCAAAGGCAACCGGTATCTGCTGACTTGTGTGGATCGCCAGACGCGATGGCCTGAAGCTGTGCCACTTCCGGACCAACGGGCAGAAACCATAGCGGATGCTTTCTTATCTACTTGGATAGCTCGTTATGGTATTCCCGAGGTGGTAACGACAGACCGCGGACCAAACTTTGAGTCTCAACTTTTTAATAGGCTGTCAACGTACTTGGGGATCCGGCGCAGCAGGACTACGGCATACCACCCACAGAGCAATGGATTGGTGGAACGATTCCATCGAGTGCTTAAATCATCTCTGATGGCAGTAGATCCGGTACATTGGGTTGATGCTCTACCACTGGTGCTTCTGGCTATCAGATCAACTGTAAGGGAGGATCTGAAGGCTGCCCCAGCACAATTAGTGTTCGGTGGTCTGTTAAGACTTCCAGGTGAGTTTTTTCAGAGTAACCCGGTGAAGGACGAGCCAGCTGAGATGTTGCAGAGACTGAGTTCCCATATGACCAACTTGACACCAAATACGACAGGAAGACATGCCAAGCCACCAGTTTTTGTCTTCAAGGATCTCAAGGACTGTACACATGTGTTCCTGCGGACAGACCATGTGAAGCCTCCTTTGGCGCCACCATATGAAGGACCATATGCTGTCGTGTCAAGAAAACCAAAGACACTGACTATTTGTATCAAGGGTAAACCTCAATCTGTAAGCATTGATCGTGTAAAGCCTGCTTATGTATTAACTAAAATACATGGAGACACTGAGAAACAACACATTCCCCGACAGGAAAATACAGTAACTAAATCTGGGCGAATTTCAAAGCCAGTTGTTAGATTTAAATTTTAAAACTAAATTTCAATCTTCTCTACGGGGGGAGTGTGTGGTGCTCCATGGTATAAATTTTCCGATTACATTTTAGAAAGATTAATTACTAATTAAATATTCAATGAATCACGTTAACTTATGCATTGAATCGCTTCGAAGCAGCAAACGTCATAGCAAACTCTGATTGGCTGCGTAAGCAGTTATAAGCCATAGCCAGACAGATGGGAGTCAGAGGTTCTTAAGTTTTTTCGGTTTGTTTGTTTTAGTCATTTGGCAGTTTGCCTGATGTGTTTAGGTTGAGGCTGAGGCGATGGCTCCCTCATTTACGATTTATCACAAATTCTTTTAGACCTCTCGAGATGTTTAAAGTTGATTTTATCAAAGCAGGTTCGCGCCATAATTTAAGTATGTGGTGTATGTCGGCGTAATCTGCCTATACTATTACTTTGTGAATAAAGTTGTTAAGTTTGTTAATGAGTTTAGAGTGATTAACTTGGCTTCTACAATATTGGTGGTATACACGAGCCACCATACATGTATTGCTTTATCAAAAATTAATTAAATAAGGAATTTTTTTTTGCTCTATTTTTGACCACATTATAAATTACTAGCATAAGAAATCAAGTGCTCTGCTTACTTTAGCCGGAATTAATGCTAAGTAAGTTATTTAACACCTATCATCATGATTCAAAACAATCATTATGATATGTGTTAAATAATTTTTTTTATTTGTTTCCAATGGCAAAGGAAAATGACAAACTCTTACAAGTTAACAAGATTAACAAGGAACATGAAATATAAAAAAAGGAACAGTAAGAGAAAAAAGTCAATGTCCCATTAGCAGATGTCGTGCGCTCCAATATCGCTTTACCTCGGAGTCTCCACGCAGAGCCGAGCATCCCAACAAATGGTTCCTGTCCATGATTTCATCTTTCCCACAAAGTGGGCAATTGGGAAAATAATATCTTCAGGATTTTTCTGATTCGCTTATCTGCAAGCAAGATATTTTTAAATAAAACTTTGATATTTGTATGAAATATTTTATATATATCTCTAAAAATAACTGAGAACAGCATAAAAGTTCAATTTTTCTAACTCAAATTTTAAAACTAATTAATTAAAATTGTATCGCCTGATATTTTAGGTACTTAATTCCATATAGGATATTTCTACTTTTGAACTAAGGAAAGGTTCATATTGCTTTTTTGAAAATTAAATAATTGAGGTAATATTTTTGCTCTATTTTTAACCACTTAATAAGTTACTATCTTTAAAAATCAGCTGTTCTGCCGACTTCAGCTGTATAAAATCCTTGATATATTTTAATTGACCTCATCTTATAATTTTTAATTAGCTTATATAATTTTTGATTAGCTTAACTTCAAGAAATGCATGTTTAAATAGACTTTTTATTGCTGTAGAAAATGTTTTACATCTCTCTCTAAAAATAACTGAGAACAGCATAAAAGTTCAATTATTTTACCTCAAAGTTTAAAACTATTAATTAAAATTATATCGCCTAATATATATTTGGTACTTAATTCCATAAAGCATATTTCTGTTTATTGAACCAATCAAAGTTTTCATATTGCTTTTTTTGAAAATTAATTAAATGAGGAAAATTTTTTGCTCTATTTTTGACCACTTAATAAGTTACTTGCTTTGAAAATCGGCTGTCCTACCTACTACAGCATTATAAAATCCTTAATATATTTTAAGTGAGGTCATCTTATTCTTTTCTAATTAGCTTAACTTCAAGAAATTCATGTTTAAATAGACTTTTGATTGCTGCATAAAATGTTTTATATCTTTCTCTAAAAATAACTGAGAACAACATAACATTTCAATTACTCTACTTCAAAAAGTTAAACTAATGAATCAAAATGATTTCAACTGTAACTTTAGATACTTTATATTTTAAACCAATCAAAGGTTCCATACCTACATTGCTTTATAAAATTTAATTAAAAGAGGAATAGTAAAAAGGATAGCTTGTCGTTAAGAAATATATAAGAAGAATTTATGATGACGTCAACAGTGATGAATATCCGATATTCTGTGAGCGGATCATTGATCCGTGAATAATTAAAAGAATCGCAAGAAATAAAATTTAATTAAAAAGGTCAACACAGCTTGCAAAAAAAGAAACGAAACAAATTTTTCCTTAAGAGAAACAGAAATTATATGGAGTTTTATAATTATTCAATTTAACTCAATTTAAAACATAACGATTTTAAATCTAATTTTTTTTCATTTAATGGATCTTTTTTTACAAAATTGAAATACACCAAATAAAATATGTTTATTGATTGATTTTCTAGTATTTTTCTTTAAAAGAAAAAACAAATTATTTGCTTATATCGGTTTACCTACATTTAGTAAATGCATTAAAACTTTTGAAGTTAACAACATACTCTTAGCTCTGTAAAATTTCAAAACTTTTGCTTATCAAAAATTATAAGATTTTACAAACTCAACAAAGTATACGAATAAATATGACTTTTATTAAAATTCAGTTAACAACCCACGGTTTTTGTTAATTTATTTAAACTTTATAAACAATCTAAATGGTTTCAGTTACATAAGTAATAGAATTAAAAAATATATATTATAATGTGAGGAACTATAATTTTACCAATATTTAATCAGAAAAATGTGTTAACCTTATTCTGCGGTTATTTTCTAAGAATATGCTTTTTATCATGAGAAAGAAACTTGATTAATAAACTGATAAACTTCTCAAATTACTAAACATGTATTGAAAAAGTAGATTATTCACAAGGTTACTGCTATAACTTCTAAAAAGCAATAAGATATCAGGAGAGAAAATCGGATGCAAGAAATTAAAATTCGTGACTCTGAGACATGGAAATTCCCCATTCGAGGATAGAGGGTAAAGATGACAATATTGTCAAGTATTGGAACTTGCATACGAAGTAACAAAGAAATAGTATAATCAATGGGGTGAAATACATACGCACTCACATACCCACACCCACACCCACACAAACACACAAACACACAAACAAACAATCAAACAAACACACACACATATATATATATATATATATATATATATATATATATATATATATATATATATATTTGAATATAAATGTCATTTTGTATGGGATAATATGCATATGAAACTTTCTCAAGTGTACATTATATTTATTTTTACTTCACTAGTGAAGAATTTTTTAAATTAAAAAAAGAGTAATCTTTTAAATATAATAACAATTTAATTTCTGTTTTATTGTTTTCTATAAACAGATAACGATATTAGAAATAAAATAATTCCTGTTTCGTTGCCACATTTTAAATATTTATCATTGAATGCAAAAGAATGAATCTATCAGTACATGTGTCATGTTATTCATCTTTGAACATCATCAGTCATTCATTCTTTGAAGTACTTTTACTGCATAAGACTGGACATAAATGATACTGGTGAAACAACTCTAAACTTCCTAAATTTAAATCTTATTACTCCAACTTTAAATGTTTGTTGAATCTAAATATGGTTATTTAACTCAGTTTTAATCGTTACTTTTGGGGAATGAAGTTAAAATGTCATTAATTTTCATTTTATATAGCTCTCCCAAAACTGCTATTATGTGACAACTCTTCTTATTTTAAATTTAGCATAAACTGAAATAAATTTGACTCGTCGCCGATGAAGATATAATTTTCTGCATGCATTGAAAACGCAAATTCAAAAATAAAATTTGATTGTAAATTTGATTTATAATGAATTGAATTGTTACATGTATTGTAATCAGTCTCAAGGTTTAAACTAATTATTTGGTAAATCAATTTCGACCAAATATCGTTAATTGAATCGATAAGTGTCCATGATATCTTAACAAAAAATTATATGTAAAGACATTAATTTAACAGTTGCAGAAACATTACACACAGTTATAACAAGAATGCGTAGAAACTGAATTGTTACAAATGGGCTTCACTTTCGACCTTATTTATTTCAGCCTGAGCAACTTCCAAAGGAAACATATCTTTCTGCGATCGTTCATAAGGTCTCACAAGTGGTAGCTTCCTAAGGTTGATACCATCAGTTTCCATCTTTTTTTGAGATCAGCTACAGCTAATTTAGGATTTCCAGAGGAGCAACAGTAGCCCATAAGTTCTATCTATACGAAATGTACTCTTTAGAAATCCTTAAATTCAGTATGTACCATAAGTTTCTTAATACATGCATTCTTAATATATGCATTTTCTTGCATACCAACATACCTAATATTCTGGAAACTATGCAATATATTTATTTTTCTCCCTTGATTATTATTGGCGCAGAAATTTTAATAAGGAGAAAAACCATTTATAAAGCAATATATTTTACATAAAACGCAAATGGTTACTTGCCTAATATTCTCGGATTAGTATCAATTGATCATGTCAATATATTGTTCCGTTTTTCCTGGTTTCGTTGGGATTGAATAAAATTTCTTCAGAAACTGCACACAAAATAAAATTTATTATTCTGTAAATTCCTCAGGTGCATACACAAATTCAAACAGAAAACACGTAACAATTGTCTTCTATACAGCAGAAAACTCTAAGAACACAAGTCAGGATACCTGAGTCTTCATACAATACACGCCTAACGCACTTTCAACACATTCAATTCTTAGTAGAAAAGAACTGAGTTCCTATGTCAATGTCAGGTATATTTATAGACTTCCAAAGCGGCTCCTATCGGTCAGTCAGCTAGATATCTCTAGAAGCTTCCAGAAAGTTTTAGATGGCAAGTTGGCGACCATTTGGCACCATATCGCCAAATTTGGCTACCAAAATAAGTCACCAAATCCATCGCCAATTTGCGATAACTCTCATATCAGGATAGATTATCATTGACTCGTAAAATTCGTAACAATATTTTTGTTTGATAACAATACTCTTGGATGATACTCATAGCAATAAACAAAGCAATAAGCTAAAAACAACTAGATAAAAAGTACAACAAGAAAACGGAGAATGTCAAGATAAACTGTCAAACAAAGAAGGGAACAGGAACGTCTTAATTACTCAATTCTCTTGTTTCTCAATAACGGCTACAGAGATCCCGATTACACAAGTCTGGAGGTGGGAAATGTCCCTAACTTGTGATTTATCACAAATTAGTGCAGACAGGAATTTTTTAGTTGCTCAGATGTTTATCTAAGCAGTCATGACTAGTTAAAAGCTGGATCATGGCTACCGAATCCTTCCTTGGAAAATCTGGAATGGATGCACTATTAACAACCCATAACTTATTAGATTTTCTATCTATTAATTCTTGATAAAAATTATATCTAATATTTTCGGAAATACATTGAACGTACAACTTTCACTGCTAATCAGACATTAATTTGCACAGTTTTGTAATAAATAAATAAACAAGTAATATATAAAAAATTTTTTTAAAGTCAATTCCTACTTAGGTCAACAAAGAAAAATTTGAGTGTGAACTAATAGTAGGAATTGAAAAAAAGGATTGCCTTCCAGAACCTTGCCTACTGTGCGAGATTAGGAGGGGGGGGGGGAAGAGAGAGAAAAAGTTTGTCAGATTGGGGATTCGATCTCGCAACCTACAGGACGGGAGAAGCCCGCGATACCGCAGTGCTACCGTTTACACAGTAACAAGAGGGAAATTACTATTCAAGAGCAAGCGAAGCTCTAGGACTAAAACTAAAATTGATTAATTAAATTTAATTAATGAATTAATATTTGAAAAACTGTATTAACATCAAGTGTCATCCACTACAAGTTTAAAAAAATGTATTTGAACTTGAGTGGATGAATAAAAAGTACTTTTATTAACGATTGAAAATTTGAACAAGATATATACCGGGTGATCCAAAAGTCAGAACGAACTTTGAAAATGAATAATTCGAAAACGAATAAAGAAAAAAAGATGCGGTTTGCACCAAACGGATGGAAAAGAAGCCGGGTTTTGTGTGGCAACGAAAAAAAAATTAGTTCTGTTGGCGACCAACAGATGGCGCTGTCGGATTTCTGATATATGATTATGCAAAGCAACAAACGATATAAAAAGGAGCAACTGCAGCAGGTAATGGTAGTCGAAGCTTATATGCATCGAAATGCTGTCCATAGTTGACAAAGCCCTCTTAGTTAAACTGTATTATAAGAATTCGGAAAGTGCCATTGCGGCATTGCGAGCATATCGCTACATGAAGGGTATGCGTGATAGCAAAGGACCAATAACGTCTTCTGCATGGAACAAAATGATGAAGAAATTTGAAGCTACAGGTTCTTTGGCGTCACGTCCAAGAAGTGGACGCCCCTCAGCAGGCTCTGCTGTTGCCACGACAGTGGAGCAGACGGTGCAATCCATGTCGGCGGTTTCTGCACATGGAGAGTGCAGTGCTCGAGAAGTTTCGAGACAGACAGGAGTGTTGTACGTAAGTGTCTGGAGAGCACTGTGAATAACCCTGAAACGGTATCCCTACAAGTTGCAACATAACGAAGAACTGAAACCTCTTGAATTCGACTCTTGCCAAGATTTTGCGAATTTGGTATTCAATAAGATGGAAGAGCAGCCCGACTGGCTTCACACTGGGCTTTGGACAAACGAAGCGCATTTCACACTCTCTGGAGCTGTTAACAGCCACAATTGTCGAGTGTGGACCACAGAAAATCCACATGCATTTGTTGAAGTACCCTTGCAGTAAATCAGCAGTAAAGCCACAACAGCCTAAAGTGACAGTCTGGTGTGGCTTTAATGCTGATTTCATAATTGGTCCATTTTTTTCGAGGAAGTCATAAAGACGGGTTTCAAAACAGTTTATGTCACTGGTCAGCGATATGCAGCACTGTTACAGAACAACATTATTCCTGAACTACAAGCGCGACAGGCTCTCCAAACAGTCACCTTTATGCAAGATGGAGCACCACCTCATATTGCTCTGAATGTGCAACGCCTGCTACGCTCAACATTTGGGGAGGATCGCATTATCAGTCGATGCTTTAATCACGCATGGCCTCCAAGATCTCCCGATCTGACACCCTGTGACTTTTGGTTGTGGGGATTCTTGAAGTCAAAAGTGTACCACGACCAACCGGCATCACTAGCAGCACTGAAAGATGCCATCCACCAAAATGTGTCTGCCATAACGCAAGAAATGCTACTCAATGCTGTAAACGGTGTGGTGACTCGTCTCACAGCGGTACTTCTGAATGATGGACAGCACATTGAACATTTACTGTAATTAACTGTAATTAAGCTGACTTGTAACTTGTAAACATTTTTTCATTTGTAAATCATCTTTTGGTGAAATAAAACAATAGCGCCATCTGTTGGTCGCCAACAGAACTATTTTTTTTCGTTGCCACACAAAACCCGGCTTCTTTTCCATCCGTTTGGTGCAAACCGCATCTTTTTTTCTTTATTCGTTTTCGAATTATTCCTTTTTAAAGTTCGTCCTGACTTTTGGATCACCCGGTATATAGAGAGTGTAAACTAATAGTAGGAATTGAAAAATTGATTAATTAAATTTAATTAATGAATTAATATTTGAAAAAACTGTATTAACATCAAGTGTCATCCACTACAAGTTTAAAAAAATGCATTTGAACTTCAGTGGATGAATAAAAAGTACTTTTATTAACGATTGAAAATTTGAACAAGATATATATAGAGAGAGTGTGAACTAATAGTAGGAATTGAAAAACACTTTCGTAGCAATGTACTTTAAATTATAAAGGAAAATATACTATAAGTATAATACAGAGGAAAATGCATTCAAGCATATGGCAGCTAAACGCTTCCTATAATCACTTTAGATGTTATCGCTAACCATTTTATAGCGGTCATAAATCATTCAATGACGAAATTTCCTATTCTGTTATCAGCATTTGCCTGACACGAACGACCGTTCGTACGTGATTCAATAAGTTAAAAGCACAAATTAAATAACTATCTTTGATAAAATATCATTTGAATCACTGCAGAGGGCATGATACATCACATGCACTGTATTCCCTTCTGGGATTACAGTGTTATCGCATTTTGTTCCTAGGATGTCCAAAAAGGGTACAAATGATATAAAATTTATTACCAAAGCGAAGTAATCGGATTACCATTTGATTATATCTTAACCCGATTCTATATTATACACGTATACAGGAATTACGAAATTAAGCGAATAAATGTCACTGCATACTTTGATCACGTATTCGCAGAAATTAGACGTATAAATCTCGTTTAAATCTTTAGGATGAAAATGAATTCCTAATATTCTTTATTGTTTTGGCGTTTATATCATAATAATTCTCATTAATTTTTGCCGGGTATATCAGATTACATTTCTAAAAAGATATTAGAATTTATCATTTAGGGTCTGTTCAAATAGAATCCATCAGGGTCAGCGTTACTCGTATTGAAATATATTTAATCAATTAGAAACCTCCAAACGATTAGCAACGAAATCGTTAAGGCCTCTGATTAGATTAAAATATGTCAGTACTTAGTTTAAAATATGACCGACTCTATGTGAACAGACCCTTAATTTAAACACTTCCGGCTAGTTCTATTTAACCCTCGTGGAGATAAACTTTACCGTGGAGCTATAAAACTAACCAAACTGGAAACTAAAGATCAAATATCTAAGGGCAAGGAAATCCTCTCTCATCACTATAAAATGCGAATAATATCAGCCCTTGCCTTAAAATAGACTCTTGTGGGTATAAAAACGAGTTTCTTCATTCTATCATTCATTTTTAAATTGTTTTTTCTCACATTATAAAAAATTATAACCTATTTAATGTTGGGATAGACAGTTAAAGAAAAAAAGAAAATTCGACTTATTTTTGGATAATGTATTTAACGATGAACATACGTTAACGATAAATAGTGTAATAAATGCACTTTGTTTATAATGATAATCGATTATCATTCGTATCTTAAATATTGCTATTAATAACCGCAATTACTTCGCTTCCATGAGTTTGAAACATTGATTACTTCTGCACTATGACGTTTAATCCACATTATTTCCTTAACGATGTATAAATTATATTGCATAATATCTAGCTTCATATAGCGCATTGAAAATAAGTCTGCATAAATTTGTATGTGCTCATTGTATGTGCAATGAGCATTACAAAGAATGGAGCTATTGTATATTTAAATTTCTTTTACCAGAGACCGTCTAATATGACATTAAAATGGGTTGTATTTCTAACGAAATATTAACGCTAACGATTTATCATTTCTTTTTATGAATTCTTATATATGTTCTTCTTGGTGTGATGACTGTTACCATCACAATACATAATCATAATATTTCAATACTATGCAATCTTTGCTACATGGTTTTACTAAATTCCGTTGAATTTACAGAATTATTTTTAGTAAACAAAAAAAATAATAAATCGGAAAAGACATTTTAACAATTGCTCTCGCCGTGTAACAATCCCCAATCTCTCACTATAATAATTGAACTCAAAAAAGGAAAGGGAATTATGTTCAACTACGACACGGTAAAACTAAGCTATCTGAGGAATTTTAAAAAAACAAATTGCATCATTTGATTTGAAGTTAGTTGTAAGAAAAACCATGAAGAAAATAAATCGAAATTCACTGCTGGCCATTTAAACTCAGATCTTACATTAAGAATATTATTTTCAGAAAATCCGATAATGGTTTAAGCAAAAAAAAGAAAATTCGACTTATTTTTGGGTAATGTATTTAACCATGAACATACGTTAACGATGAATAGTGTAATAAATGCACTTTGTTCATAATGATAATCGATTACCATTCGTATCTTAAATTTTGCTATTAATGTCCTCAATTGCTTCGGTTCCATGCGTTTGAAACATTGATTACTTCTGCACTATGACGTTTAATCCACAGTATTTCCTTAACGACGTATAAATTATTTTGCAATAATATATAGCTTCATATAGCGCATTGAAAATGAAACAAAGTCTGCATAAATTTGTACTGACTGTCTTAGTAAATATTTAACTGCTTATTTACAGAACGTCCGAGACTGAAAATCCCTCTCCTCGCCTCCATAAATTTCATTTTTATAATTTTGGCTTAAAACAAACGACAGAGCTTTTAGTATAAAAGTGTACAGAATGCGGAAGAATAGTCATTTTCCCACATTTCAAAGGATAATAAAAAAACGCAAGAAACAATTTACAGACAAAAGCTTTATATTTTCGAAAAGTACTAACAATTTAGTTTTTTTACGCTTTGTTTTGAAAATAACATCACTAAGGTGGCACTCGTTATTTGTGATGCACAGCCAAATCTGTTCTCTAAAGATTTCTATCACTTTGTTGGTCATATCTAGGAGAAAGTTGGCCATTTCCTCATGAATAGTGGACTTTACGGACTCGTTGGGCATCTTCAGGTGTTCTAATCGTCCGAGGACGATCATTTGAAAGCTTTATTTGAATACTGGACCAACTCCACTTTTAAAAAACATGGAGTTAGCCTCACTTTCATGTTCATACAAGTCGTTTCTGTCTTATTTTAAAACAGGTACACCTCCAACTTATTTCTACTGCCAACAGAGGGCACCACAAGTCAGACTACAGTAGTCATTTCTCAACACTCATTAGATTTTAAGGCTCTGTATCTCAAAATGAACAAAAATGGAGTTGGCCAACTAAACAAATAAGGCATTCATATGGTTTCCTTGGTAGTACAGACCCCCTTGCTGTCATATTTGAAACGCATCTCAGGATTGATTTTCGATAAGGAATGGCATTATTTGCATAGAGTCAGAATTTTTTTTAAATGACTCCTCGGTAACGAAACCTTGATGTTCAACGGATCAACTCATGGTGTATACTGACAACTAGAATATCCGTCCAGAAATGTTGCCACCTCACACCGCTTTACTCCCACCGCTCCCTTACCAGGAGTCTTAAAAGTGTGTAAGTCCATTCTGCCGCATCCTGTACAACACATACATATACATCTACGATTATTACTAAGCAGATACAACCTTTTACATAGTACTGCCGATGCTTTTACTACTCTACATCTATACTTAAGTTTTTATACACTTAAACATTGTAAAGAAATCAACAGAAAATAAGAAATTAAAATACATAAAGAAGAAGTAGAGAGCCGAACGAAATGTACAGGAAACTGCACGAGAGAAATTACTAGTAATAATTGTAAATTTACAAGCATTCTGATTTATAGACTATCTATAATGTCTTGTGACTAGAAATGAAAATTTTATAACTTTCCAAGGTTGTATCTAAAATTGATTGCAAGGTTTATATGAAATTTAATAACGCGTTCCTGTGTACTATTTCCATTAAAGTGTCTCCAGGATTTATGATTTAGTGAAATAATTACAAGATAAAAAGAACTTTTTATATACCATGTTTTTAAATTTTCTGTTGAATCATATAAACTTGACAATTTTATGTATTAATAAATACTTTTTAAATTTTTTTTGATGAATTATCCCATAAACTTGAAAGAAAATGAAGTTAATTGGAAGTTAACTTGCGTTTAACTTTTCATTCCCATCCCGGCCGTTAGATGGCTGCACCAGTCTACAAAACAAAATTAACTGAAAATTAATTCAATTATGCTTAAAGATGGCTAAAATTATTAAAATAATGCATTGTCATCGTGTTCTGAGCTATTCTAATAGTTTCAAATGTCTAGCTAGGCGGGAAGTTAGTAAAAATTCGATTTCAACATTTGTACTGGACAAACACACACACAAACAAGAAAGCGATTTAATAAAAACGTGGTAAAAATACTGAAAATTTTGTCAAAAATTCCTCTAAAAATTTTTTTTCTCCTTTAAAGTAAATAAAATTTTATGTACAAAAGACATATAAATTCTTATGACGAATTATTGTGAAAATTATATTAAATTATTTTTAACCAAAAACTAAACATGATTTGAAATTTTTATTTTTAATTTTTTAAACAAAACTTCAAAATTTTCAAGTATTGAATACCAATGGCATTTTAAATTTTTTTAAAAATGCAAATAATATTTTTTAATTTATATTATTCAGGGGAAAAATCTGGTCTAGTGTGTTTTAAATGCTCCAAAATTCCTTTGGTGGATGAAATGTATACAATGAATCCTGTTGCAGGGTGAAGAAAATTTCAGTCTATAGGAAAATACCATTTTATTGGATTATCAGCATTTATGTAGCTGTAAATAGTAGACAAATTTTCTCCATAGGTTCACATTGAGGTGGGCGAATCCAATAGGGTTAGTACACAGCAGCATTAAGGCTACAATGACAGATAAATTTTTCGTTTTATCAAATTTGTAAACTTTTACCATAATCCTCAGCTGAAACAACTGGATTTTTTCCTTTGTGACCCATTCCATTAATAATTTGTTAATCGTTTAATACTTATAAGCATATAAGTTATTTCTATACAATGTCCTCAAATAGTTTTGTTGACCCTTGATATCACAATAATATATCTATGTAATACAAATCCTCTGAGTAAGTTTGTTAGTAATTAAATACATCAAAATTAGCGCAATGTTGATTCATAGTTGAAAAATTTGGTATCTAGGAAATAAGTAGGCCCAAAATTGCAAATACTTCAGTTGAATCGGTCCAGTAGTTACCCATTTATAGAAATTTTTATTCAGTATTTTATACTTCCAGTCATTAATTTTAGACATATAATGGGGATGAATTTATCATATTATATTGTACTAAATGTCAGCGGAACAGTTAATTGTAAACAAAGGACTAATCCAAATCATAATAATATTATACAATGAAAATCATCAATGAATAATTTACGAGTCTTTATTTAAATATGACTTAATACTGCTTCACGAAATATATTCTTATTAATATGGCTTGCAGAGTACACTCATTTGCTGCCGTCTCCTGACAAAATGAGATATTTCTTGTTATCGGATATATAGGGTCAAAGGAAAAAGGTGTCCGTGATCGCAACATGAAATAAAGAACCATGCGATAGAACTCATGGTGCTTATCTTTTCACCAAAATATACAGAAACGAATAAAGTTTTGGACATTACCTAGTAGGTTTCGAAATGAGCACCCTTCCTCTCTCCGCACACATCTAGGCGATAGTTGAACTTAACCCTTCATCAGCCCTTGTACGACATTCAACATTTTCGTAATATTGAATGGTTTTTTTTTTGCATGTAAGGTTTGAATGTTCTAAGAAGATTCTATTTATAGCTACACCCTTTCTAATGCAGGTCTGATTATCTGACCCTTGTAATCATTTCCATTCATTGTTAGTCGTGATTTAACCGTGGTAAACCAGAGATTATATTGGATTAGAATACGACAAAAGCAGGAGTTGATGTAGTCGATCAAATGTTCATCTATTACACGGTATCCCGCATATTACAAAGATGAACAATCTCATTGCTTTTTAGGTTTTTGGACATAATAGGAATCCATTCGCAAGTTTTCCTTAGATCCAACAAACCGGACAGTTTTGAAATAAGGCGATTTTATCTGCATTCTTTGGCCTTTAATTACAAATATATCTCAATATTATCAACATTTTATATCTTGGCATAAAACACAGAATTACTATTTTCAATTTCAAAAGTAAAAGTTTATTACAAAAGAAATAATAAAGGTTGAAAGAGACGTTGCACTTTGTGCCACGCGCGCCTGCTGGTGTTCCGAAAATTGGCGCGCCCGCTGAAGGGTTAATCCAGGTACGCTCGATCATAGCAGGAGTCACAGTTGCTATTGCAGCAGTGACTCCAATAAATGGTGTAGTCCCGGATCTTCACAGCGTACACAATATTTTACAGGTAATCCCATGGTATAAAGTCTGGAGGGGTCAAATCTGGGCTTCTTGGTGGCCAAAAATTTGGACCATCCCTTCTTATCCAAAGTCAAAACCCATGTAAGAGGAGGCTCGATGTCACATCGTCGCCGCATGCCCTATCCGCAGTCACGGTCACCATGACGTGGCAAAATAAAACTATCAGAGTTAACATGCCATCTGCTGCTGCGCAAAATCCGATCGTTGGATTGTTGTTCTGGGTGTTATCACAACTGAAATCACGGACACCTTTTTCAAAGACTCTGTAAATGATTCTTTTCATAAAAAAACTAAAGATACTTGGTATTCTGACTCTAAGTGGCTCTGGGAATATGAACGCAGAAAGCAAATGATTGGACATTTTTTAAATAAAAAATTAAAATATGCAGGCATGAAAAACTATTGATTGCCATTTTTTTTAAACAATAAGGAAAAATTAATTCAAATTCTTAAATTATATCAATGACAGGACAAGATTGAAATATTAAACAAAATTATATAAATACAAATCTTCGTTTCTGTGCAGTGTTGAAATTGGCTTGAATTTTTCGTATGAATAGTCATTGACCCAAGGTGTCTCCGATGGTTTCGTATGAACAAAAATTGTCAATCGTTAAAATCCTTAACTATTGATAGTTAAGGAAAAAACAATTTTTTTAGTCTGATTTTTAGTTGCTTTTGGCTCGTTTCTTAAGCAAGGATTAAATTCCTTAATTGGATTCTTGTATCAGAAATTGGATGCACTGTTTACAAGAAATTAATGCAATATTAATGCAATAGTCAAATTTTATTCCAACAATATTTCACATCAAGGCAGCTTATAATTTAGCCTAAAGAATTATAGTTATCTACAGTAAAACTTCTCTATGGTTGTCAGTCATGGTTTCTAGAAAAAAAATGGCCATTTTGAGGGGTGGCCGTCGAATGGAGGTGATTGGCCAGAGAAGTGTCACTGTATACATGCACACACACACTATCTATCTATCTATCTATCTATCTATCTATCTATATATATATATATATATATATATATATATATATATATATACTCGACAAAAGTGAAATTGCAACGCCATGAAGGAATGCACGTAGCGAGGTGAAAATAACAGGATCGGTAGATGTCAGAGACATATGTAAACTATTAAATGCGAGTGCGCATCTGGTCACATGATACGCAGTTTTGGCTATTAATTCCAGTAGCTGGCCTGCTCTGTATATGCTATCATTGACAGATTACTGTTGTAACGGAACGTGAAGAAGGGTAGAAAATGTCTCGGACACATCAGCGAGCTGAATACCAGCAGTTATCGTCTGAGGAACGAGACTTATCCTAGAACTGCATGAGCTCGGTTTGACCATGCGCGCAATTGCCATTTGTGTTGGACGAAACGTCAGTACATTTCGGCGATGCGTGGCACGATGGACGCAGGACCATCTGAGAACACGGCAAAGAGGCAGGGGATCATCCAGGTGAACGCCAGATCGCACTGATAGGCAATTTCGTGGAATGTTTCGTAAGGACCCGTTCGCCACGGCAAGTCATATTCAAACCTACCTACCATTGTCAGATGGGGCATCTGTCTCCTGTCAAACCTTCCGTAACAGATTGCATGAGGCAGGAATGCACGCACGGCCAGTGGGGTTCCTTTAACCACTCGACACAGGGCTGCCCGTCTGGCTTGGTGTCGACGTGATCGTTTCTGAACGAACTAATGGCATCGGATATTCTTTTCAGATGAATCCCGATTTCTTTATGGAGGAATAACGGTAGTGGACATGTGTGGCGGCTTTGGAGAGAACGTTACATGGAATCCCATATTGTCGAACGTCACACCGTCCGCAGACCGGGCTTCATGGTTTGGGGTGGCATCATGTTCAGACAGCTGACAACCCTTGTGAACATTACTGGCAGTTTAACATCGGCCCGGTACGTAACACAAGTTGTTATGCCTGTGGTTCGGCCACTTGTGCAGGCCGCCCCCGGCACGTTATTCCAGCAGGACAATGCTCGGCCTCATGACGTACGTCACACTATGAACTGCCTCAATGGAATTCACATTCTTCCCTGGCCCGCAGACTCGCCCGTCCTCTCTCCCACCGAGCATGTGTGGGGGGGCCATTGGACTTTCGGCGCACAGGGCACCGTAGCCGCATACCTTAGAGGAGAGAGCTGCAGCTGACTCGGCTTGGCAAGGAATACCTCAGGAGACGATTAATAGCCTCATAGATAGTATGCCTTGCCGTTTAGAGGCCTGTATAGCTGCCCGTGGTGGACACATTCGATACTGAATAAACAGTTTAATTTTCCATATATTTGTTTGTTTCTTTAATCATCTGCATATGTCTGTTACCTCTACCAATCCTGTTATTTTTCACATCACTACGAGCATTCCTTCATGGTGTTGCAATTTCACTTTTGATGAATATATATATTATATATATATATATATATATTGTATTATATATATATATATTTATATATATATTATATTATATATATATATAATATATTTTTTTTCTATATATATTCATTCGGCTGTCAGTGCCTTCTTCCTATAATTTATTTTTTACTACTTCTGATGAATTATTTACAACTTATTTTAAGTTATATAATATTAAGTAAGCAGAGGACATGTTATTTTAATACAAGTATGTTGTCTAAATTTTTTGATAAAAGATTGTAAGGTCTCTTCCATTCCCTGCTTAAAGACAAACTATTTAACAGATTACGATTTATTCATCATTAATGAGTAGCAAAGTCTCAATTATTTTCTAATTAGTAAATTTCGCGTTTAGTAAAATTACTTTAATTCCTTCATTAGGATTGTGATTTCAAATGAACTAATCCAAGTCCTATTAGTGATTCAAATGTTTTTTAATTGAATAGCGTAATTATCTAGATAAAAATAAAGCAGTAAGCAGCACTTGTTACAAGCAGTTAGAGTAGTGGTTTTTATCCATCCTTGTATAAAGAGGTTCCATAAAACTTTTGCATCACTATATTTTTAACTTCAGTTTAAACTGTAATTTAGCATTCATGTGAAGTCTCTATTTTTCTATGTAATTGAGGCTTTTTTCAGAAATAGAGGCTTGATGTGAATAATGCTTATGTTTGAAAAAAACTGAGGTAACATGAAAATAAGGGAATTTTGATATAAAGTTTTGGTTAGAATGAATAAGGACTGTTAGTTTTCCTTATATATATTTTCGTAAAGGGAACAAAGGAGTTATTTTAAGAAAACTTTTGACATTCGAAGTTGCCAGCTATTTTTTTCTGTCTAAGCCATGGCGTGGATCTTCATTAAAGAAAAATGCTTCATTGATTCACAAGAGAGGTATTAATTTTCGAATGTCGAACAAGGAAGAACGGTTTTACCGAAATCTCGTGACTTCCGAAAATGCTATCCCTTTCTGCCCAAGTTACTGTGCGCATATGTTGATTATGTAAACTCTTCATTGACTGAGGTCTTTATTCTCTGATTAACGAGTACAGACAACAAGAGCCATAAACAAATGAGAGACACAGCGTATTTTAACTTATAATCTTTTATTTATACAAACTTGCAAGTTGTGTGATAAGCATTAAATTAGTTGTAAACAGGACCTTGGAAGAAAAAAACCCCACTTGAAGTGGAAGAGGAACTGTACTGAATTCGTACTGAGAGAGCAAGGCAAATCCTTAAAGATTACAGTAACACTTTGTCAACTTCAAAGGAGACCTATGTTTGCACATTTGATTTTCAAAAGACAATGCCTTTTCCATAACTTTCAACCTCTGTTGTATACTACAAAAGAAATACGTTTGTACGCAATTTTGGCCTACTACTTCAATGATTCCACTACCTAGATGTATGTTTGGGACGAGAATGTTGGAGGCAGGGGTTTTAAAGATAGTTATTCTTGTGTTTGCGAGCATTTAAGAGAAAATGCGTGAACTCATAAAATGGAAACTCGCGATTTTATGTTCAGACTCCAGCACTGGGCAAAATAGAAATGTAAAAAAGGCCCTTATTTTACTGAAACTTTCTTCTTACATGTTTTTATTGATAACTATCTCCCAAATCATAAACTTTCAGAGGGAAAGTGAAACAAGTCTAGTTTCCTCTTAAATTCTGTGTGGTAGCTTAGTAATTGTATTTTATAACACTATACCAATAAAATTGTTTAAATAAAACATGACACTATGCTACTGAAGCAGAAAAACAGTCAAAACTCATTGGTAAATTGATTAAAATATTTGAACTGTGAGGCTAGTGTTCTCAGAACTGACTCTCATTGACTTCGTTCAATATAACACTGAACCTTTCATATGAGGAAAATATCTAAAATACACATTCCAAAATACACATGGTATAGATCAATTGGCAGAATTCTAGGTTTGAAGGCAAGGATGCTAACCTTGTTCTTGACTTCGCATAAATGAGAGTTTTTAAAATTTATTTTTGTGTCACTAAAATTTTTCTTTGCAATTTTTCATCCAGCAGGTGTTTTGGTTGCATAATAAAAAGAATAATGGTCAAAGGAAACAATTGTGCACAGGAAGGAGGTACTAAGCTCTTTGATTTTGCCTACGCTGAGGACACATTGTGATTATTAACTATCCTGCGAAGCATCCTCAACTGCAAAGTGTTAAAAAAAATTACGTATAGAAACTCGAATGAGAATGATGAGGAGGCAGAAATTATTAAAAGCATCTATCAGAAAAATGCTGACAGCACTCGTAATAATTCATTG
Organism: Dolomedes plantarius; assembly: GCA_907164885.2. Classification (NCBI taxonomy): domain Eukaryota; kingdom Metazoa; phylum Arthropoda; class Arachnida; order Araneae; family Dolomedidae; genus Dolomedes; species Dolomedes plantarius. The sequence continues at coordinate 74,810,790 of OU015502.1, read as the reverse complement.
GGAATTTCCGTTTTTGTATAGTGTCTTAAAAGTTCTTAAGAAAATACTAAAATGTTTATGAAAAAACCCAATTTTTTTCAGATAACCGCAGAGTTGAATTGCAATCTTTTTTGTAGGATTAGTAAACTATTAATGTGAAATATAGCTCTTTTTAATAAAAGTTTCTGTTTTCATGGTGCAATTTTTTTTTCAAATTTTTCTTAAGGGCCTTCTAGAGATGAATTATATATATTTTATAAGGTAAAGTTTTGTGCGTAGTATGAGTTATTTAATACTAAATGAATTCATTATTTGTGAATAATTGGTTTTCCTTATTTTAAATATATTAGCCAAGTTTTTAATATTTTTTGTTTCGCTTGTAAAATTATTGGAAAGTAATTACCATTTGATAACTAATTTCTTATTTACTTTATAGAGATGTATTATATATATTTTATAAGGTAAAGTTTTGTGCACAGTATGAGTTATTAAAGACTAAATGAATTAATTATGTGAATAATTGGTTTTTACTTATTTTAAATATGTATATTAGCCAAGTTTTTAAATCTTTTTTGTTACGATCATTAAATTCTTGGAAATTAATTTCTATTTAATAACTAATTTCTTATGGGCCTTATAGAGATGTATTATATATATTTTATAAGGTTAAGTTTTGTGCCTAGTATTAGTTATTTTAAGCTAAATAAATTAATCATTTGTGAATAATTGGTTTTTCTTTATTTTAAATATATTAGCCAAGTGTTTAAATCTTGTTTGCTTCGCTTGTTAAATTCTTGGAAAGTAATTTCCATTTAAGATCTCTTTAATAACTAATTTATTTTATAGAACAATAGCTCTTAATTAAACAGAGGCAATATGTATATTTTTATTTATTTTTATCTATTTTGCGTTGCTTGATATTACATTTTTTCCCGGTATGCTAAATAGATTTATTCGTATAACTAATTCTTTCTTTTTAATCTACACGTTGAAAAATTTCAATATAACCGAATGTATGAACAATAAATTATTATAGGTAATTGCTCGTTTTTCATCAATATTTCATATTGTTAATTTCGTTTGTATAATTTCTAGTCAACAAACGTCCATCATAACGAAATTCCTAAGGTGAACAAATGAACTTAATATAATTATTGGACTTAGTTACATAGAAGTCAATGGCTAAGTTATCTGTTATTTTAACAGTTTTATCCATTTTTATTAAACTTTTTCTCCCGTATCCTAAATGAATTTGCCTGAAAAATTATCATTTTTTCATTGTATTGTAGCTAATAGTTTTTATTAAACTTCTTTCATTGAGGATTTATTTTTAGGAAACTGATTTATATTTAATGGCGTTTCTTTGTAGCAATGTCAACGATTAGTTCTATCCCAAACATTCATCATTTCTGCAATTTAATTTACCTGTCTTCGTACAAGCAACTAAAGCAAAGCATTGTTTCTCGAAAAGCGTGAAAATTTAATTAAATATTAAAATGATTTCACAGTGAATTTTACTTTAGCATTAAAATCCACGTGTTACAGCTGGAGACAAAATGGTTGCAATCTTGAAAAAAGTCTTTAAGAATAAACTGGAGAAACAAAAAAAATATTTTCTTACCTTTTCTTATTCAGCCAGATTATCTGTACTTTAAGGAATTATAAATATTGTTACGAATTTTACTAGGCTATGGTAATCTAGCCAAATATTTATTTATCGCCGAATTGGCGATGGATTTGGTGGTTAACTTTGTTGCCAAATTTGGTGACATTTCCCCACATTTGGCGATATGGCGCCAAATGGCCGCCAACTTCCGTCTAGACCTTTCTGGAAGCTTCTAGAGATATCTAGCTGGCTAACCGATTGGAGGCGCTTTGTAAGTCTATAAATATACCTGATATTGCCATTAAAACTCAGTTCAATTTCCACTAAGAATCGAATGTGTTGAAAGTGCTTTAGGCGTGTATTGTATTAAAAACTCTGGTATCCTGACTTGTGTTTTTAGAGTTTTCTACTGTATAGAAGGCAGTTGTTACGTGTTTTCTGTTTGAATTTGTGTATGCGCCTGAAGATTTTACAGAATAATAATTTTTTGTGTGTGTGCAGTTTCTGAAGAGATTTTATTAAATCCTAACGAACCCAGGAAGACGGAACAATATTAATTAAAAAAGGCAGACTGAAATAAGATAAAATCAAGTTTCTGAGCTCAAATGTTTTTAAACATACTATAATTATTAACTCAGAGGGAATAATAGAATTTTTTTGCCAAAGGTGTAACCTGTTATCTGAAGATCTTTTATGAAAAACATTTTAATCTAAACCACAAAAAACCCGAAGTATAAAAATAAATGTATTTTTCTAGTTAAATATTGAAATTATTCTACATTTGATGATTTTTTACTCATCATGAGGGAAGTAAGAGTTGTTCTGTCAGCAATTAATATTTATATATTTCAAGTTTAACAGTATAGTTTTTGTGTACTTTGGATTAGCGTTTTAAATCCGGTAATGAAGAAAAAAGAACTGATTTGAAACTTTTATGTTTATATTTTCACATGCCAGATTTATATATGTTATGTTGTTAAACCAAAAAGATCAAAGAAAGTTAGTGTGTCTAAATCTACTCAACACCGTTGAGAACACACCCGGTTCAAGAAATAAGCCATTCCATTAGAATGAAATGAATCGAAATTTTTACCTTGGATATCCGTACAGCTATGCTAGAACTGTGATCTTGATTTTGTAAACCTATACATTACCTTGAGTCAAAAACGAAATAATAACTTGTTCTGTGCTTTCATGCATTCCATCTTCACAAAATAAATAATTCTTTGTATTTAAGAACTTCAGCAACACCAAAGACATTACATTTTCATCCGTATTTAACTTAGATGAATTTTATTTACAGAAAACTTCACATATCATACGCCAAAATTCTAACAACTACAATAACAACAAAATGCTAGATATCTTCAAATAAAGTGTTGCCATCTAAAAATTAGATATTCTCAAAAATAAAAAAAAGACACTATGCTGCTCTCTGTTGAAGAAAATTAGAGTCTCAATATGTTAAGCTTGAAATAAAATGAAAAACATAAAATCTTCATAAAATGTTTCTCTGTTTGTTATTAAGTTTATCGGATAGACTGTTGTATGAACTTTTCTAAAATAACCAAACAAGTGAAAAAGGAATTTGCTTAAACTATGAAGCTTGATATTAATATTTAGTTATTAAATAGTTCTAGTGATTAACTTCTTTCTGGTTATCTGGTAAAGGATATTCAATTCAAAGGAGACAAATATATGTATAATTTCTTAAATATCTGTACATTTCTTAAACTCCTGTAAGTTTTCTAAAGCATTGCTAAATCGGTTGACAGGTACAAAATGAAGATATTTTTTGCTGAAACCTTTTTAGACGAAAATATTTACAAAAAATCTATACGCAACAGAATTGCAATGCTTCCATGCTATTGGATAACTAATAAAGCCTTCTTGTATCATCTCTTGCGTACGAAAGAGATAATTTTTATTGACGCGAAATTTATCAAATGCATTTTTCCCACTGTTTGACATTTTACTGTATTTGTTTTCATTTAGCAGTAATGACAGTATTTAAAGTTTAAGCCTTCTACTGGACAAAGGCACTTATGATTACGATCCTGTTTTTATGACTGGGCTTAAAAACTGTCACAAATTCCTTTGATTAAATGTGAATATTCATCTCAAAGAACAACAATTTTTTTGTATAAGAAAAAATAACCTGTAGAAAGTCATTATGATAAAAACAAACGATACAAAGCAAAATTTTTATGCATCGGGAAGAATCTAAAATTAAATTTCAGTGTTTTCGGTTCGATGAGATTTTCTTTCCTATCGCATTGTAGTTTGTTTGTCTTATGAATTTATTTCGTAAAAACTTGAATAATAAAAAAATTAGCATATGTTTTTTTAAAATTTTTGTGTCATTGAAAAAAAAAATTAACCATTAAACTTCATTCAATGGGATTATAAATTATTTCAAAAACATGGTTTTATTATTGTTAAAATATGATCGTAAGATTCATTGCCACTTTAAAGTAAATAAAAAAAAGATACGTTAATAAGACCTGATGTTTGATGTGGAACCATTCTCAAACTAAATTATTAGAAATTTTAATTTCAGAAACTCTAATTTCCCTACTCCATTAAAATCAACAGTTTGCATCAAATCGCCTTTTGGTATTGCCTAATGCTCTACGAAATATTTTTTTTTTGTGACAACAGAAATTATACACATTCTATTATGTTTTATGAATATTATAAATAAGCTAAAAAATTTTAAAAATGTGAATAAAATCATAAAATCAGATACCGATCTAATCAGGTTCCTCACAGCTTCTTGTACGCATTCGTTAGAAAATACAGACAGGCCACTCAACAATAACCTCAACATTTTATGCTGTATATACATTGTGACATGCATTATTTTTCAAAATTTTTTATATATTCTATACTTTAAGCTATAAAAAAATTAGATTATAATATAAATACATCCAAAATAGTTATAAACAGAAAGAGATGAATTCTGATCATAAATGTCTAAAAGTTTTATATAATTTTCCTACTTTAATGCATTTTAATAATTTTTAAATCTAAAATTTTAGTTTTCAGCTACAATTCTACGCATATGCATTTGTGGATATTCAACGTTAACAATCACCTACCAAGACCGAAATTTAAAATGTAATCCCCAAACCCAGCTTAAGTCCCAAGCGAAGCCAGTTGGTATCTAACTAACTGAGTTATCCTGAGAGTGTGTAGAACTCTCATTTTAATCACTTTCATTTATCATAGATCAAAAGTGCTCTCCAAACTTCGAGATCCGTATTCTATGCGTTTAATCCTCCTGGTGATGTAGAATAAGATATCTTTTTACCTCCATAAAAATGTTTATTGACGATCTAATACAAAAACTTCCCCATGGTAAAACCTCATTTATACAACATAGTTTTTTCCCCACATCCATCGGGGGTCAAACCTGACTCTCTAAACCTCGAGCTCGGTATTCTACCAATATAAATCTAGTCATATGGAATAAAATATTTATTTACTTTTATACAATAATAATTATTTTGCGATATAATCTTAAAGCATACAAACATACAATATAGTAGTACGAGTTCAATGAATCACTGAAAAATGTAATTATGAAATTAGAAATTGAGCCAAGATTGTCAAATAAGATTAATTCAGATTTATATCGACGATGTAATCAAAAAACAAAGCCCCATGCTAAAACCTCATTTATATAACATAGTTTTTTTTCCCACATCCATTGGGGGTCGAACCTGACTCTCTAAACCTCGAGCTCAGTATTCTACCAATATAAATCTCCTGGTGATATGGAATAAAATATTTATTTCCTTTTATACAATAATAATTATTTTGCGATATAATCTGAATGCATACAATCATGCAATATACTAGTACGAATTTAACGAATCACTGAAAAATGTAATTATGAAATTAAAAATTGAGCCAAGATTGTCAAATAAGATTAATTTAGATTAATATCTAATTACAGTAATATAAAGCATAAATAAAAAGCAACGAGAAATTCCAAATTGAATCTGCATCTACAAGTTACACATATTCATTCATAAATAATTCCAACTAATGATGTTCTGTTTCAATGGAATACGAATTCTGAGTGCTTCTCTATAGAAAACGTGTTTTAACGATTCCGACCAGTCTATATTCACATTATGCTATTACATTCTGATTGAAATATACATTTTACACTTTTTCAGACTCATTCTAAAATTACAAACATTTGTTTGTCCTGCTATCCCACGAAAAAGGAAAAAAAAGAAAAGAATTCTGGTTTCATTAGTAAGATGATTGCTTTCTTGCGGATTATCTGATAAAGAAGATTAAGTATCTTGACTTGAGTAATTAGAAAAGAAAAATCTTTTCTGTCTCGATCAAAACAATTAGTTCCTGTAGTTAGTTAAGTAAAGCATGCCTCATCCGAGGAATGCGATTAAATAACACTGTCGGAAGCAATGGCCTAATCTAAGCTGATTTAAGCGAGGCTTATTATTTCGCGATCTCTTTCATGAGTAACAATATTTTCTGTGCTCATCCCTCTGCAAAGTTTTAACTAAAAATAATAATACAGACCGAGTGGTCTAATATGTACAAAAAGGATATTTCCCTCCTCTAAATAAACATTTTAGGACATTCGAAGCATAAAATTCGCATAAAAAAGGAAATTTTTATTTTATTGGTGTTTAATATATACATTAGAGATTTTAGAAACAAATAGTGCTAAACACATGTTACCAAAAGGTATGTATTGCTAGATACAAGATTTTAATGTTCTCTCTATGCGCAGGCTGTTGTGCATCCGCACTTTAAGCTTATTTATCTCCTCGTGGAATTAATCACACAATATGCCAAATTTAAATGGATATCTAAAATACTTTACATGGTATTTCTATGAATGTTTTAATTCCTATTCGCTATTTCCCTTAGACTGTGTTCATAGTTTTTAATTTAGAATTATTATTAACAGAAAAATTTCTCGAAGAAAAAACATTAACAGAAAAATGTTTTTTTCCCTGTAAAGGGATTAAATATTTCTTTTATTAAAATTTTAAAAATCTTAAAGGGAAACGATATATAAAACATCTCTATTAACAAATGCGAAAAAATATGCAAATAAAGCTTTGAGTCCACCAGTTTTACATACATAATTTTAATATTCTTTTCATTTGTTTTTAAAGAACCTTCAAATTTGTCCCAGAAATTGAAATATGCACAGAGAATTTCACAAACTGAATGGATATAAAGACGACTGGTTTTTAATGAAGTGAACAACACGTTTGTTACTTTCTACACGTTTGTTACTTTCTTTTAATAATTCTACCACTGCCTGCAGATCCTTGGCTCTACCATCACGTCCCTCTAGCCATGGCTATGTTTTATGAGAGGGCTGGAATCGACCACTGCCTATCCCTGTTTCACCTGACTTACTCTCCAATCTGCCAAGCCTGACGCACAGAGGAGGGAAATATAGAGTACATACTGCTTAGGTGCTCCTCCCGCAATGTGGCTCCAGTATCCCTCTGGCTGTGAGTTGGACGAACTATTGCGGAATAAACGTTTTCTGTTTTGTTTTTTCTAATGCGGAGACACTTATGATCATATATTCTCATTTAGTTTTTCACCACGAGGTTTTGCTGGCTTTTTCAACGTTTTCAACGATTACATTCTCCCAGAACGGTCCGCGGTAAATCAAAAATTAAGACGTTAAAACCGTCGTCGTGAGTTATAAATCAAGAGTGGCAGACGATTACGTTCCTCCATAACGGTCCCCAGTAAAGCAAAATTTCAGACGTTAAAACTGTCGTCGCGAGTTATAAATCAAGAGTTATAAGTCTGAGGGGGACACACACGTTTTTACATGTTAATTTAGGTTCAATCGTTAAGTAAACAGCGCAATATAATATGAAATACACAACGAAAAGACATTAAATTTCCTGAAACATCACTTTAATTTAGATATGGTTCCTTCCAACTATCCTAGTACACTGGGAAACTAATTTATTGACTTGACATTTATACGACACATTACCGCTGATATTCTGAAATATGTAACTTATTTTTCTTACCATCGACCTATTCTTCAAAGGGTTATCACTCATCCTTCTCTTCGTATGTAGTGATTTTATTGTAAAGAAAAGAGGCAAGCAAAGATAAGTAATCCTACTTTAATAAACCACGGTAGTTTCATTAGAAGAGACTACCTGAAATTTTTTCTATTATGGGAGGACCATATAGGTGAGGCAACGTTTCTCCCTAGGAAGGGACAACAAGTTAAAAACCAAGCCTTATTCGGGATTTGAACCCAAGAGCACTGCGTAGAAATTCACGAAGCTTGCCACTATACCATGTGGGAGGCAAAAAATTAAAGTTACTGCGTGAAAAGCAGGCTATCGGAATCACTTGATGCCTGCTCCAAGAAGAATAAGAATATAACTTTAAATCGATATAATTTCTAAATAACGTACTCTAATGTAACTTACACTATTCACTGTTAGTCCGTTAACAAGGAGAAAATTTGCTCCTGTATGTTTTTAATCCGGTACTGTCTGATGCATATATCAACCAGATTTGGAACATTACAAATTCTTTTTTTTTTAAATTTTAGCCCTTTTTTATGTTAACTTTTATGTTAGCAATCTTTTTTCATATAATAACTGATAATATGATAGTTTTTAGGTACTTATGTTTAGTCTTTTACAGAACATTACAGTTATAAATAAGATGGAAGAAAATATAAAACTTGAGTTCATTAAAATGTGGAAACCATTGAAAGTAGTTTGTGTAATTTGCTTCTTTCCCATTAAAGTCAACATTATACGCAGAATGAAAGATGTGTTTCTTAATAGTTTATTCATCAGAAGAAAAACTCTTTGACACTCAATATACCTCCAAATAAATAAATAACGTAAACCATTTGTGTGTAAAGTACCGTCAAATAGTTAGAGACTAAGGGATCTTCTGATGTTGACGTTAACTATTACTGACGAAAAGGAGATATCTTTGGATTTTTACTCTTCTTAGATTTTACTCTTTCCCTGACTTCCACCACTACTTATTCACATTTTTAGATTAGTCTGTATTTAGCACTCAATTATGGAAATATTTTAAATTTTCCTTTCTAACTTTCTCATATTTACTGTGATGTAATTAATATGAAAGGAAACAAGTTAATATAGTTACTAATGTTCTTTTAAATTTCTTTTCCCGTCACCGGTCAATAGTACTGTCCTAATTAGTAGATACTGGATATGTTTATTAACTTTTAAGTCAACTTTTATGTTAGAAAAGAACAGAAAGGGAACTTATAATCTTCATGGAATATACTGAAATAAAATACCTCCAACTTTAGCAAAATGCTTCGGTATATAGTACCTGGATATTACTCTTTTCATAATATTTCATTAAAAAAGGAATATTAACTTGCACCAAGACATAAAAAATCTATATGCAGAATGGCCATAAAAAGAAACTTCGCCGATATATGGACCTCGAACGGCAGTTCCGTTCAACCGATTGAGATGAGATTTCTGATATATTTATTCAAAGGTATGAGCTTGGGATTTTGTGAGCGGCAACAAAGTGGCGCTCATGGTTGTGGTTATAGGTACAGAAACTCAAAAATTTCGAATGGCAAAGCCCACTTTTTCCCGTCGCAAAATGCTCAGCGTATGAGAAAACCCTAAATACCGTTGGAGCGGTACATGTATCACAAAAACGGATGCGTTATGCACGCACAAACAGCAGCTCTGCGAATGGCCTACACCTACGGAGGAAATTTGCATATGACAGAGACAAGACACCAATCACTGAGGACAAAACAGATCGGACAAAAAAATTTTTTTATTTGGATTACACATTTTCCACATCGGTACCATCATCGTGCTTTTGTTGGCCGTTCGCAGAGCCGTTTTTTTGTGCGTACATTTTTTGTGATCCGTTTTTTGTGATACACGTACCGTTCCAACGCTCTTTAGGTGTTACGCATGCGCTGAGTATTTTACGACGGGAAAAAGTGGGCATTGCCATTCAAAAATTTCGAATTTCTATACCTATAACCGTAACCTTGAGCGCCACTTTGTTGCCGTTCACAGAATCCCGAGCTCATACCTCTGAATAACCATATCAGAAATCTCCTCTCGATCGGTTGATCGGAACAGCCGCTAGAGGTCCATATATCGGCAAAGTTTTTTTTTTATGACCACTCTGTATTTAAGTTGCTAACCCGATTATTTAAACGGTCCGTGAGAGAAAATTACTGCACCAGTTTACTTCATTTTGGTCTTAAACGAAAGATTTTAATAGATAGATGTGTCAAATTTGGTTTTTGTAACCACAATTTCTTATAATTAGCGCTAATTTACAATTAAAAATTACTTTCTGCGCATGTTCAGTAACATTTTTAAGTATGGCTTTAGATACTCATAAGAATGAGACCGCATAAACACATTAATTTGTTTCTGCACATGCTCAGTGACATGCTTAAATATTACTTTAGATTCTAAGTAAGCGCTAGGAGACATAAAAACGTTAATTTGTTTATTCCGAGTAATCTCTCTAGCTAATTTTTTGAAGTGTATTTTCTCTATGCTTAATATTATGATTTTCAACATCTGGCATTTATATATAATTTGTGTATTAGTATATGTTTTTACTCTCCAGCCGTCATGTTATATGACGGGTTCCAACTACACTGCTAGACATTAAAATTGTAATACCATGAAGGAGGGATGATGCAAACGACAAATTAGTATGAATGGAAGAAGATGCTGGGATATGCAAACGATTAGCATTTAAGCGCAATCAAACGACTCAGGAGGGAGACACGGCAAGTCAAACTTTGCATAAATGGAAAATTACGCAGCGGGTTTCTCATTCGGAAATCGCTGTTTATTAGAAGATCGTGTTATGCCTCGTATAAGGAGAAACGGCTACCAGCACGTGTCGGAATTCAATAGCGGCAGGATCGTGGCCTATCGAGAGTGCGGTTCATCATTCTGTGATATTACTAATCGCATTGGTCGGAACCCAACTACTGTCATGCGGACATGGAATCGATGGGTTCAGGAGTGTCATGCTGAACGCCATGCAGGATCTCAATGGCCTACCGCTACTAACGCCCTAGAGGGAAGACATGTTGTCAGGTTGGCTTTGAAGGATCGTACAGCCACATCGCGGGACTTGAGTCAGGAAATTGGCTTGTTTGCAGCACAAGTATCCGCACGGACAGTGCGACGACGTCTGGAGGAACACGGACTGCTTGCATGGCGAATATATTTGCGGTTTCTTTGACACTGAAGCATAAAAACGCGGGGACAGTGGTGCACCCAACGACAAAACTGGATAGAGGAGTGGGAATCACATCGTCTTTTCAGGCGAGTCCCGGTTCTGTGTGCAGCATCATGATGGACGTATCCGTGTCTGGAGGCACCGAGGCGAACACACTTTCGGTATCGTCATAAGGGCCCTGCACTTAGTGCGATGGTATGGACAGCCATTGGGTACACAACACTATTACCTCTTGTTCGAGTCATCGGTAATCTGAACAATCAACGTTGCATTTCTCAGATATTAAGGTCGGTGGCTGTGCCTTATCTTCGATTCCTCGGAGACGTCATCTTTCAGTAAGATAACGCAAGGCCGCAGGTTGCCTGTCTTGACCTGACCTACCTTGACACAGAGGGTTTTCGATTATTGCCCTGGTCAGCACGTTCTCCAGATCTGTCACCTATTCAAAACATCTGGTCGTGGGTTGCTGAGAGAGTTGGCGCCAGCGCTCTCCAGCCACTACGATTGATGAAGAGTGGCATAGATTTGAAGCAGCATGGAATGACTTGCCCGTATCTGTCTGTGATCCAAGCCCAGTTAGACTCGAGGCCTTACCGGGTTAGAGCCGTTTAAGCTTCCAGAGTCGGAGGCTGTGTGTACTAATTTCGGACCCTGTATACCCCCAAATGGCCAAAACATTTAATCATGTTTTCTTCCTACTATGCTGTGTACTTACAATTAGTAAAGTATTGTTATTTGCTTTCCTTCCTTTTTTTGCAAGTTTAATGATCAGCAGTGTAGTATTATTTAAATCAATGAAAAACAAATGATGAAAATAAAACATGAATTTTTATACCATTTCATCAAAAAATATTTTACTTAAGATCTTAAAAAACGGATCATCTTTTGACGAAATTGTCGCAAACATTTATCATATGTCCCAATTGTTTAAAATGTAAACGATTTAATCCAACATTATGGTAAAATACTATTTCTGAACACAGTGATATCATTATCTGTCATTTAAAAATATTCACAATTAGTCAATTTCACTTGTATTTGATAATAATTGTTCTTAATATAAATAAAAAACTATTTTCCACACTCACAAAATGCGGAAAATTAACGAGTATAGAGCCTAAATGCTCTCAGGCTGACTAAGAAGTATATTGCCGCAATATATCAAGCCGTTCCGACAAGAGAAATATATAAATGTTTTTTTCCAAAACAGGCTTTTATGGAGCTTTTATTCATAAGTTCTATATCGCAATAAATCACAAGATCTTCTGATATCCATCATTATCTTCAGCATCTGGAATAAAGTTATCAGATATTTTGAAGGAAGGAAACCTAATCATCTTTAATAAAATCATTAATTCATAATGCATCTTAATATAGTTCAATTCACCAGGCAGAAATAATATCATATAAATTTTTTATAGGGATAAAATGCGATCATTAATGAATTACAGCAAGTTTTCGATATGAATTCGTGTAGAAAATACATGCTTCACCTTCCTTTCCATTACTGACACACACATACACACGCGCGCGCATATACATACATACATACATACATATATATGTAATGAAATAAGATCAAATTACAGAAATATTAGAAAAAGAAATTTATTTCCGAGTGGCTAAACAGACATCTTATCTAATGGAAAGCCAACACCCGAGTGATTCCCGGGGTTTGCATATAGAGGTATCTGCGGTTGAAGAATTTGCTGAGCAAAGATGTTTTTTGCAAGCTGCATCAGTTGTGCAGGAAGATCGCCTTATTTGGGCATAGAAAAGTGGTCGGACGGTTTCGTGGCTTGCCCAGGCATTGCTGACGCTATGAAAGATATTCCTGGGTTCTTGAAAACAGAATTTGGTAATGCCATCTTAAGCATGGGAAGGAAAGAAAATTTACAGGGGACCATTTTAAATTTTATATCTTTCATATCCCCCCATTTTAACAACGTTGTCTACCCGGGTGGAGGCTCTCATACATAACATACAAAAATAAACTACAAAATATTACAACTATACAGAATATAACATAAGATTACCAAAATATCTGGCAAACTCCACAACGGTTCCTCCAGATAGCAGGTCCATGCGGTTTCTCTACTATCCTTCATCTTATTTGCTTCGTATGCACTTAACCATAATTAGAGTATAAGTTCAAAATTAAGACTTGTATTCGAAATATAAGACGATAACATAAATTCTATGATTACATGACATATTATCTTGATATATTTGATATGAATAAAAACACAATATAAATATTTACACTACCTGGAAACTATGTCTTAACACTGTCCACATATTGTATTATTAGTTCTCACCTTATATTCTATTAATACTGACATTGTTTATATCACAATCAAAATTCACTCTATTATATTTTTTAACTTCCATGGGTACTCTTATATTCATAACAATTCTCTATTCATGAAAAATTACAATATTATAAATTTTTACATTAATTTCATATCAATAGCTCTTCTTTTACTTCAAAGTACTGTTACATTAATAAAACAACTTCATTACATCAAAATTCGTTTCAATAGCAATACACATTTAATACCTTTAACATACCTTACTTCTTATACACAAATCACATCTCTCTCAAACAACCGTGTATCCTCACGTTTGCTGAGGAATGCTTACTATGAAGTTGGAAAGGAGGTTAAAACAAATTCCTCCCGCCACTTCAAAAGAAAATTTTCGTGGATGAACAAATGTAGATAAATGGATTCAGTTTCTCAACTGTAGTTGCTCTCAAAGGAAAACCCCAAGATCCAAAAATAAAAATTTTGCCGGATGAAAAAAAAAGTTTCGAGTTGTGTGGCCATCACAACCCGACAATTTTTTGAAAAAAAATATAGAAAAATAAAAACAAAACAAGAACAACTCAACTGAGGAAAAGAATGCATCATGACATTAAATTAAATATTATAAAATTCAAAATTCACCTTGATAATTGCAAAATTCAAAATAAACTTCACATGATCAGTCTATACCATTTTTAGTTGTCCTTAAAAAGTAGTTGTAGATTCGAAGACTCACAATATTGGCAGTCCATTGATGGGAGTCCATCAGTATCCTCTGGTTTCTGTTCGCTTGGGTTTTTAATATCATTTAACTGAAAATTCTCTCTAGGACGGAAAAATCGAAGGCGAGTAGAATGCACAATCTCAGTGGGAGTTTTATAAAGAGCATTGGGTTTATCAATTTCAAAAAGAACATCTGAGCATTTTTTAGAGTAGTATAAGGGCCTGAATACGGTGGAGCAAGTTTTCGGGTATTGGGATATTGAAATTCTTCATATAAAACTAAATCTCCCACTTTAAAGATAACTTGTTGAAATCTTCTGTCATATCTTATTTTATTCGACTGATAATATTGTCTAGTTCTTTCTTGTGCAATTTTTCTAGCTTCTTCTATAGGAGGGTATATCTCATTATCTTGGAAAGAAATTTTATAAGGCAATTCGCCATACATTAAATAAATTGGGGGAAATCCAGTTACCGAATGAGGGGTATTATTATATTCTTGGGTGACAGAGTCTAAGATTTTTGTCCATGGCACATTACTAGGGCTATTACTAACTTTACATTTTAATCTAGTTACTATGGTTTGGTTAACTCTCTCGACCTTTCCGTTAGTCTGTGGTCTATGAGCAGATGTCAAGAGCTGTGTAACATTATTATGTCTGAGAAAATGTTTAAACTTTGATGAGGTAAAGGCGGAATTCCTATCACTTAAAATTTTCTAGGGTATATGATTTTGAAAAATAGAATTCAAACAATTTATGTAGGTTTCCGTGGTGGCACTTTTAGAGGGAAATGTCCAGATGTACCTAGTGGCAGGGTCAACTACAATGTGTAAATATTTCTTAGTAGAACTATAATAACTTAAACCACCTACAGTATCAATTGATAATAGTTCGAAAGGTTTTTCACACAGAGGAAGAGATTGCATAAAACCATATTTTTTCTGATGAGACTTCTTGTTTACTTGACAAATTTCACAATGTTTAACAGAATTTCCAACATCATTAATTATCTTAGTCCAATAATATTGAGGTGAAATAATTCTTAACATTGAAGCTATTCCTGGATGACCAAATTTTTCATATACTTTCTCTATTAATTTAATTCTTAACGCTTTTGGTACTACAATTTTGATTAAACCTTGTCTTTTCACTACTACAATATTATCCTTATTAAAACATCTGGGTGCTGTTATATTTTCTAACATTTGAAAATGGATGATTTCCTTTATATTTAACAAGGGTTCTGGAGGGGTTGTAGTTATATTAAAAGCAATTGGATTTCTTGTTAACATGTCAGCTTCAACATTAGTTGTACCTTTCTTATATTTTATGTCAAAATCATACATAGAAATTTTTAGAGACCATCTGAAAAGTCTACCTGTAGGATTTTTAAAAGTATTAAGCGAAACTAAGCTGTGATGATCTGTATGTACAGTGAAATGTGACCCATGAAGGTAGCAATGGAATTTATCAAGACTATCAATTATGGACAAACATTCTAATTCCGTTATCGTATAATTAATTTCATATGGTCTAAGTCGTCGAGAGCGATATGCAATTGGATGTTGAGTTCCATCAGGATGTTCTTGTTTTACTATGGAGGCTATGGCTTCTTTTGACGCATCAACATAGACATGGCAAGGATAATTTGAATTATAAAGGGCCAAAATGGGTTTTAAGATTAAACTATCTTTAAGTTTTTGAAAAGCTTGTTGAGATTCAGGCGTCCATGCCCATTTCTGGTCTTTCTTTAAAAGGTTATTTAAGGGAATTCTAATTTTAGCGTAATCAGGAATAAATTTATGATATACGTTAATGGTGCCTAGAAATCTTTGTAAATATTTAAAGTTCCTTGGGGCCAATAATTTTTTTATTGTTTCTACATTAGTATTATTTGGGCTGTATGATCCATGCTTAACTTCATAGCCAAGAAAATCAATAGTATCTTTAGCAAAATGACATTTCGATTTTTTAAGTTTAATATTTTCCTTTTCACAAATTTCAAAAATTGTCTTTAAGTGCTGAATATGTTGTTCTAATGACTCTGAGAAAATAATTATATCGTCAAAATAATTTAGAGCAAAGTTAACTTGATATTTATGAAGTATACGCCTAATTGTTCTTTGGAATATTGCGGGAGCATTCTTAAATCCAAACGGAAGTCTGGTAAATTGGTACAAGCCATAGTTAGAAGTGAAAGCAAGCTTTTCAGCTTCCTCATCCTCTAATTTCAGGTGCCAATACCCACTACATAGATATAACGTAGAAAATACCTTAGCATTGGTCAATTTGTCTAGAACACTGTCTATTCTGGGAATGGGTTCACAATCGGTTTTTGTAATTTGGTTAATTTTCCTATAGTCAATACATAGTCGAGTCCTAGCATTATCTTCTTTCTTAAACGCGAGAGTAATAGGTGAACTATATTGGCTATAACTCGGTTTAATAATTTTAGCTTTTAACAAGGCATCTAATTGTTTCTTTACCTCTGCGTCATCTCTAGGCGACGTTCTGTATGGTCTTTGACTTATAGGTAGTTCTGAGGTTAAGACTGCTTTTGGCGATTCTAATTTAATTTCTCCCACATCAAACTTATTCTTAGCAAAAACATGATCAAATTTTTTAATTAAATTGTCAATATCACACTTATCATTATTACAAGAAATCACATTACATAAATCATTATTATTACTTAAAAATGCAGATACTTTTTCATTATTTCCATGACCACTTCTCTTATTAGGATTATTATTATGACAGCTGGTACAATGAAAATGCTTAAGTAATTTATTATCCTGAAAAATTTCTCTAGTTTTAAAATTAATAGTGACATTAAAGAGTCCAATAGCATGACCAGATAATATAACATATGGTAATTGTACATTAGGTAAGTAATAAAATTTTAATGTTTCAATTTTTTCACCCAATTTTAACGGAAGCATTATATACTGACTTACCTGGACGTTTCGTCCCACAGCTGTAATGTTAATGTTGCAATTTTTGAAATTTAGTTGGTGATTTTTATTTAATGTGGATCCCGGTAAAATATTTAGAGTTGAGCCTGAATCGAATAAAATCTGGACTTTCTGTAAACACAACAGGCTCTCTACTACTGGCACTCAGTCACTGTCGTTGGTTCTCACATTAAAGTTTTTATTATGATTCTGCATTGTCATTCTTGGCTGAAAGGAAGGTGCACTGGTGTTGAACCCTGGTCTGGGACGTTGCTGGAAACGGGGCGGATAAAAATTATTCCTCGGTCTCCACTCCTGGTGTTGAAGATCAAAATTTGGCCGAAACTGTCGGTAATTTCCTGGGTGTTGTTGAAAGCGTGGACTCCAGGCTGGAGGTCTATGGAAAACTGGTAGCTTGGGGGTATAAAAAGTCCTTTCCTCTGAATTTTGCTTATCCAATAGTTTTAACATGTTTTTTAGTTCATCACAATTTTTTGTCGAACGAAGTTGGAGATCTACTTCTGGGCGTGCGTTTATTCCTTTTATGATGTAAAATTTTTTCTCTTCCGAGGTCATCGCTGCTTTCGAAGCTATTTGCTGGATAGTGTAGTAATACGCTTCGTAAGTTTCTTCCCTTCCTTTTTTTCGTCTTAACAATTGCTGATGTATTTCGGCCTTACTTATCTCCGTCTTAAATTCTTTAAGCAGTTCTGTTTTTAATTCTTCGAAGTTTTTAAACAGGGGTTTGGATTGAAGAAATAGTTCCACATTTCCGGTACACAGCTTGCGAAAGAATATAATTTTTTGTATAGGATTTAATGTCAACAGTTCACAAACCTGCTCATATTCTGCGATGTAATTTTCGATTGGCACTTCATTTGAATAGGGCTTAATAAACACATTTACATCGGAAAAGCGGACGTGAGATGGCTTGTTATTTTCACCGGTTAAGTCCACGGTTTGATTCAAATTCGGATTTTCCCCTTTCTGCATTGCTTCTTCAAAACTAGGTCACCGAACAGCGTAAATCCACCAAGGTCAGTAATACAGTAATCCACTTCTGCTCGCTGCTATTTTCGACGCACGAAAGGGCGAATGAAGTTTTACGACGGGTGCTGGTAAAATTAATTAAAACTCCGTTTACATATTGAAATTAAAATTTTAAAACTGGTATCCTCACTGCAGAACATCCTGCCGGCTATAAATTCTGTAATGAAATAAGATCAAATTACAGATATATTAGAAAAAGAAATTTATTTCCGAGTGGCTAAACAGACATCTTATCTAATGGAAAGCCAACACCCGAGTGATTCCCGGGGTTTGCATATAGAGGTATCTGCGGTTGAAGAATTTGCTGAGCAAAGATGTTGCATCAGTTGTGCAGGAAGATCGCCTTATTTGGGCATAGAAAAGTGGTCGGACGGTTTCGTGGCTTGCCCAGGCATTGCTGACGCTATGAAAAATATTCCTGGGTTCTTGAAAACAGAATTTGGTAATGCCATCTTAAGCATGGGAAGGAAAGAAAATTTACAGGGAACCAACTTAAATTTTATATCTTTCATATATATATATATATATATATATATATGAGTGGTATGTACATTTGTTTTAGTACATTTCGTAACTTAACCGATTTCAAATGCAATATGTAACCAAATGCCCAGACACTTTTGAAATTCCCTCCGGTTTCACTCACATGACTTGATTTTTCAACGCTACTAGGTGCTTAATAATATTGTCATATATGTACCTCTAACGTAGTAGGCAAGATAGTTTGAATGCAGATCTTTTGTCATGTTTCCAAGAACTTCTAAACTTTTAATGGCCAACGGACTATCGTTAGCGTCAGAAAAAAAATAACGTTAAGGGGACGCAGCAAAGTCTTGTTAATAGCGAAAATACGATAAGAACAATAGAGAATGTCTGGAGTCATTAAGAAATGGTCAAACATGACAGTTAACGGATTATTCATCAGATGTATTGTTTTCTAAAGATATGGGTTATCATATACATTTTGACAATGGTAGCTTTCTGGTAAACGTTATTCCCAAAATGATTTCTGTTATCAATTGATTTTCGTGGTAGTGTAAGAATTTGAAGCCGTTTTCCATGTTTTTATAAAGGCTCTTTTATGGTTGATCTTGGGAATACCATTCCTGACTTCAATATACACTGGTGTAAGAAATTAAGAGAATTTGCAGACTCGGTCGATTATCTCTAGAACTACTGTACTGATTTTAATGAAACTTGATATGTACATACATTGATACAATACAAAACAAATAACTATACAATAATTGTAATACACACGCATGATCGTGCGTAACATTCGTTGGAGTCGGAAAGTATGAAACAGCGGTTGCAGAATAAACAAAAAATGGGTTAATAGATGGGTTAATAGGGGGTATGGTCCCCTCTTACAGATATACAGGTCTCGTAGCGTGATTTCATACATGAAATAAGGCAGTTTATCATTTCCTTTGGCAATTGGTCCCACTCGTTCAGCAACGCTGTTTTCATTCTCTGGGTGGTTCTCGTAGGGGGGGGGGGGTTGCGAGTTGCAATTGCCCTCCTCAGAGCATCCCAGATATTCTCTATAGGGTTAAGGTCTGGAGATCTGGCTAGCCAATCCATCCGGAGAATATACTCACTCTCTAGAAATTCGTCGACCAGAAGAGCTCTATGTCACCTCGCGTTATCGTTCATTAAAATGAACTCAGGGCCAACTTCATCCCTGAAAAGGCGAACATGGGGCTCCAAGACCTCATCCCTGTACATCACACCAGTCACAGTGTCTCTTTCAAATACATGCAGAGGTGTACGTCCATCCAACATGATGCCTGCCCAGACCATTAAACCTCCTCCGCCATAATGGTCAATTTCTCGGACATTGGAGGGTAGTTAGCGGGTCCCTGGTTCTCTCGATATGAGCATACGGCGAGAATCGGTGTTTAGGCTGAACCGGGTCTCATCAGTGAAGAGAACGGTCGCCCATTGATCCATACTCTAATCTCTATGCTCTCTGCACCATGATAAACAGATTCTCCTGTTCGTAGAAGTGAGCGGGACACAAACAGCAGGTCTTCTTGCAAACAACCCTCTCTCATGAAGTCTTTTGGAAACAGTCACCCTTGATACACGGGTTCCTGTGGCTGCATACAAGTCACGAGAGAGCTGAGAAGCTGTATCACTCCTGTTACGACTCGCTATAATCGACAAATGGCGATCTTCTCTGGCCATCGTGGCTCTTGGACGACCTTGCCCAGGCTTTCTCTCGATGGATCCGGTATCCTGGAACTGTTTCCATAAGTTACACACGACGCTAGGTGGTAAATTGAACTCTCTACAAATTTGGACTTGAGATTGGCCTGCTTCTAGCCTCCCCACAATTCGACTCCTCATTCCATCATCTAAACGTTGGTGGTTACTCTTTTTTACTGTAACAATTTGAAATTAACCGATTGCTGCAAAATAATACCAAGAAATTCTCCGATGTGTGCTAGCCAACGAAATGCGTCTTAACTTAGGCGCGCTTATAAAGCCTGTTTCTCTACTGGCTCCGTCTACACACACGTGTACGCTTACGTATTTGACGTACAAGATTTGCATTTTTGTCTAGAAGCAGTGGTTTTACATTTAGTTCAGTTCTTTTCATGTAATTCGATAAAATATGCAAATTCTCTTAATTTATTTCACCAGTGTAGCAGAACTTTACAGTCGGCCTTTTCGTGTCCAAATCCGACGACACAATTGTCCATAGAGCAATATCCCAAATTTCGTTTGTTAGGAAAAGACAGGAAAACAGAAGGACCTGAAAATGTCGACCTCAAGAGCTTGATCAAATCCCTTTTTATTCGCCAAATCTTATCCTCTCCACGGGGGAGCCTGTATAACTCTTAGTGTCGTGTCCCCAGGGGGCGAATCAGGGAATGCATCTATTGGAAATCAAATTGGGGGGGGGGGAAGAAGGGATATAAAATACCTTCCGCGGACCAACAGGTAGAAGTCCAATGTGTTTCTATGCAATGGTACCCCTCTTTTATGGATAGTGTAGATTTATATTTTATTTTTTCTTCTTTCTTCTTTTTTTCTTCTGCACTATTCCTGAACACGACAACAATAACGCCAACATTATCCTCAGTGGACATGATTGTGTAAAGGATATTCGCTGTCACATAACGTGAATGAACCTTTTTGCTATTTACTGGAGTAAAGGAAACGTAATGTAATAGTAGTATACCAAAATTTATTGAAGAACCAAACGAAATATGCAAGAATCATGTACATAATAATAGTGGAAAACTTCCCAAGGACAATATTTCTGTACCTCCAAAAAATTTCAGTGTCGGGTGTTCAGACAATTCAGACAACACAGGGTGAGTATATACACTCTTAGACAAAAAAAAAAACGACGCACCAGGAAGGAGTTATCCGAATGGGACGAAGATCGGTAGATGTGATGTACGTGTACAGAAAAACATAGGATTACAATTTTAGAAAAATGTGATGATTTATTCAAGAGAAAGAGCTTCACAAAGAGAAAAGTCAAAAACACGTTGGTCCACCCCTGGCCTTGTGCAAGCAGTTATTCGGCTTGGCATGGATTGATAGAGGTGGCGGATGCCCTCCTGCGGGATATCATGCCAAATTTTGTTCAATTGGCACGTTAGATCGCCAAAATCCCGAGCTGGTTTGAGGGTTCTGCCCGTAATGTACCAAACGTGCTCATTAGGGGAGAGATACGGCGACCTTGCTGGCCAAGGTAGCATTGGGCAAGCATGAAGACAAGCTGTAGAAATTCTCGCCGTGTGCGGATGGAAATCGTCTGGCTGATATGTAAACCCAGGATGGCGTGAAATGAAGGGAAACACAACGGGGCGTAGAATATCGTCGATGTACCGCTGTACTGTGTAGGGCCGCGAATGACAACCAAAGGGGCCCTGTTATGAAATGAAATGGCACTCCAGATCATCACTTCTGGTTGTCGGCCCGTATGGTGGAAGACAGTCAGGTTGGTATCCCACCGCTTTCCAGGCGTCTCCAGACATGTATTCGCTGGACATCGGGGCTCAATTCGAAGCGGGACTCATCACTGAAGACAATTCTATTCCAGTCAGTGACATTCCAGGTCGAATGTGCCCGAAATCACTGTAAACGGGCTTGTCGGTGTACAGAAGTCATTGATAGTCGGCGCAAGGGGCGCCGTGAGCTCAGCCCCCTTTCTCTGAACCGCCTATGAATGGTCCTTGCGGCCACTAAATCACCAGTTGCACGTACGATCGATGATAATGATGAATCTGGGGCTGTGAGTGCCTCTCTGATGATTGCTCGGTCCTCACGCTCTGTTATCCTCACGTTATGTTATTACCTCCATTCCATTCTAAATTTTTGCACACCATTGTGTATATTTATATATTTTTTTTATAAAGAAGGAACATATAAACAAATCTTTTACAGCTATTTATTTTGCAGCTTGTATAACCTACACTTGTAAAGTGAGTATACAAATTTATTACTCTAGACTTATATTTCAAAAGTTCAAATTACTTTATGTCAGAAATTGCTTTAAAAGCGAAAGAATTTATTTACCCTGCATCGAGCCTTTAAATATATTTGAAGAAATGTGTTAAGTTATGAGAGAGAAAAAAATTGAATTGGATGTTTAAATATAGCGATGTTAGAGAATATTTTTCTCGTATACTACAGTGTTATCGAAAGGAATATTCATAAATTCTTTTTAAAGTAAGAACTTTTGAAAAATATCAGTGGTCTTATATTTAAACTTTATTTTTGAAAACTCTTTTTGCATAAAATTTCGATTTAAACGTTTATATAACTTTTAATAAATTCGGAAAAGGCTGATTCAGTTGAAAGATTTCATTTTGTAACCAGTTATTTGTTAGTATTTTCACTATGTTAGCAACAACAATGAATTTAAAATATTAATTACAATACTTTAAATTTAGTTTTTGGACCTGAAGCTTACAACTTTACGAAAATAATTAAACAATAATTTCATACTAGCTGTTTGCAAAATTTTGTGCCTCAGATTAGGAGTCAAATATATGAATATACCGAGATCCATGTTAACCTTTCACTAACTTTTCATGATTATTAATCTCAAAAGAATGTTTGAATATGACATATTTTACGGAAGTTACTTTCGTGTTATGTTGGAAAGTTTTCGAAGGTGGCTGCTATTTCCATCTTGATGATAAATCTCTCTTTAGGATAGAAAATTTAACCATTCCGTACGGCGAGCGATATATGCTTTTCTCTAGTCTTTTCTAAAATTCAGTTCTGCTGATAGAGCAACTGTCTTTAACTACGTCCCAGTGATAAAACTTTTATATATTTCCTTTTCAAATGCATTTAAGGAAATTAAGCGAAGAATCTGTTTCTTTTCTTGTCAACGTATCTTCCTTTTCTTGTGAAATTCATTCGTTAAATGTTCATTAATTTTGTACAAAGTTCTGATCTTTTAAATATGTCAACTAATCAATACACAAAGATCGATTAATCGATACACTAAGAATTCTATATTACTGCCTGATCTTTTTAATGAATATTGAATAGGTAGTAAAATGTGAGGTAATTTTCTTATTCTGGAGATTTAATGAATTTTTGGATTATATAGCAGGAGTTAATTTTCTTAGTTTTTCACACACACACACACATATATATACACTGCTGGCCACCCAAATTGCAACACCAAGAAAGACAAGAGATATCACAACAAAATTTATTTGCAGATAACATGTTGACCAAGTATCAAATGATTAAATTTATAGACGTCTGTGAAGTGTGGTTCCTGCCAAAATCAGTAGCCAGAGTAGCCGCCATTGTTGGAGATCACCGCTGTCACACGCCTCGGCATTGATTCAAAGAGACTTTGGATGAGTTCTTGGGGTACAACAGACGAAGCAGTTTCCACACATTGCCAAAGTTGATCTGCTGTGGCAGCTGGGGATGGAATCTGGGTCAATGGTAGAGCAACCATGGACCACATGTTTTCTATCGGCGAAAGATCCGGAGAGCGAGGCGGCCAGGGAAGGAATTCAATCTGGCGATTGACGAAGAACCGTTGGACAATGCATGCCACGTGTGGTCGCGCATTATCCTGTTGAAATATGGCTGTGGGCAATCCCTGAAGGTAAGGAAGGACAACTGGCTCCCACACTACGAGATGTAGCGCTGGCTGTTTAAAGTACCGGCAATGCGTACTAGAGATGTGCAAGAGTCATATCCAATACCACCCCATACCATAATACCTGGTGTAGGACCAGTGTGGCGGTGCATAACGCAGCTGTTCAGCATCCTCTCTTCACGGTGTCTCCAGACTCGAATGCGACCATCGTGGTGTTGCAGACAGAAGCGTGACTCGTCAGTAAAGACAATTTCATTCCAATCTGCCATCCACATCCTTCTGTCATCGCACCATTGGCGGCGGAGACGTCTATGGTTCTGCGTCAAGGGTAGACAAAGAAATGGACGTCTTGCGGACAGACCACTCTGCTGTAAACGGAGACGAATGGTACGCGAAGACACTGGATGATGCGTTGCAGACTGCATGTGCTGTGCTATGGTTCGTGATGTGACTGAGCGATCCGTCACTGCCATGCGCACAATTTGCCTGTCATCACGTGAAGTGGTGCGCTGAGGTGGATGCGATCGAACACATCGGTCCGTCGTACCCTCCTGCATCCAACGATCACATATCCACATTACAGTTGTTTGGTTTCGTCCAACACGGCTACCGATTTCGCTGAAAGATAATCCACAATCTCGGTAGGCCACTATCCTTCCTCTGTCGAACTCGGATACTTGATCAAAAGATGATCGCTGTTTTCGACGAGGCATAATTGATCGTTTTTTTTTAAAAACCACAAGAAAAACACAATTGCCGAACTTGAAATCGTCGAAATCTCCAAGCCTTAAATAGCGCTTTGAAGTGGCGCCACAGGCGCGTGTGATGTGCGTCTGCGCTGAAATTCTAATCATTTGCATATCTCACCTCCGCTAATGCATGTTGTAAAGTTCATGTTATTTGCATGTTTCCTTCAAGGTGTTGCATTTACAGTGGCCAGCAGTGTATATATATATATATATATATATATATATATATATATATATATATATATATATAGTTTACAAATGTAAATTACTTAATATGAAACAAAAAAGAGTAAATAAATTTTAGGCGCTAAGCTGCTCACAAAAATATTTACGATATATAGATATTTAAAATTAAGATAATTAAAAGGGCAGATGTGACCATATAATACTCCTCTAACCTGAAATAAGATTGACATATATAAATAGGCAAAAAACGGAATTGGAGGTGGTATAGTTGATGACTGGGGGGGTTGTGACCCCCCAACCCCGGTTAAACATGTTTTAAGCCAGGCAATACTCCCGGAGGTCGGCTATAACACCAAGACAGTAATAAAAAATTATGAAGAGGAAAAATATTTTAGGTGAAATAGATAAGTTAAACCAGATAGTTTACTAATGTAGTCAACTAAAACATAATTACAAGATGAATAGAATGAAAAAAAAATCTTAATACTAAGTTATAGAAATAGAATAATACTAATTAACTAAATAATTATTCACTAACATATACACTATATATATACAAAATACTTAGCTCCCACCAAGCAAAGAGACACGAAACCCTTGCACACTCACATTTTATAGACATAGTAGTGCAGGTTATGATATTAAAAATCTTAGGTTTCCTTATTTAGTCTTAATCCCTAAATTTCATAAATCGCCTGTTAAATTTAGAACTGTTACTGTGGGCTGCAATACATACTTAACGCTTGCTAATAATAAACTTTTAAACATACTTAAAATAGTTTATAAAAAAATAAGTAAAGAGAGTGGCTATTTCATCAATAATAGCTTAGAAATAGTTAAACAGATAAAAGGTAAAGGTGATATAACAAACGTTAAAAGCTACGATTTTACGGATCTTTTCAACACTATCGACCTAAAAGATCTCTATAGTATTATTCATGGATTATACGATCAATATGATTTAAAGACGTATATAACTGAAAATAAATATCGTGCGTTATTAGATCTTGTACTTTATGAAACAGTTTTATATAATGGTAGTAACTTCTTTAAACAAATACATGGAATACCAATGGGTGGAGGATGCTCATCTGCTTTAGCAGATATATACCTTCACTTTTATGAAAGAGGTGTAATGATTCTAAATGAACTTATGTTTTTCCGATATGTAGATGATATACACATATGTTTTAATGAAAACTTAAATGAAATAGATATTAATTTTTACCCTAAAAATCTTAAACTAGTGGAGACTGATAAAGATAACTATGGAAATTTGGTATTTTTAGACTTGAGTTTAAATGTTAATCAAAATCTAATATCATACTGTCTATATGATAAACGCGAGTTTTACAACTTTAAAACTGTTAGGATTATGAACTGGAATAATGCTCTACATTTAAATATTAAACGCAATATAGTTACTAACCAGTTAATACGTTGTCAACGTTTACATTCAAACAAAAAAACTGTGGACGTCAGTATAATTAAATTCTTAACTATAGCTATTGACCAGGGTTTTCCAGTCAATTTCCTCGTATCTATTCTAACCCAGTTTTTTAATTTAGACACTAAAGATTGTATGAATCGTTTTAAAATAAGTTGGCAACACTAAAAAAATTTCCCTAATACGGCGATATTTATCCCTACTATGTCTATAAAATGTGAGTGTGCAAGGGTTTCGTGTCTCTTTGCTTGGTGGGAGCTAAGTATTTTGTATATATATAGTGTATATGTTAGTGAATAATTATTTAGTTAATTAGTATTATTCTATTTCTATAACTTAGTATTAAGATTTTTTTTTCATTCTATTCATCTTGTAATTATGTTTTAGTTGACTACATTAGTAAACTATCTGGTTTAACTTATCTATTTCACCTAAAATATTTTTCCTCTTCATAATTTTTTATTACTGTCTTGGTGTTATAGCCGACCTCCGGGAGTGTTGCCTGGCTTAAAGCATGTTTAACCGGGGTTGGGGGGTCACAACCCCCCCCCAGTCATCAACTATACCACCTCCAATTCCGCTTTTTGCCTATTTATATATGTCAATCTTATTTCAGGTTAGAGGAGTATTATATGGTCACATCTGCCCTTTTAATTATCTTAATTTTAAATATCTATCTATCTATATATATATATATATATATATATATATATATATATATATATATATATATATAATATGACTTAAGTAATTAACTCCTTCAGTAAAATGATGTTTTAAATATTTTGAATTTTCTATTTTCTAAATCACCTATTATCTAAGTTTGAAGAGATTTTTTGGTTCATAGTTTGAAAATTTTCACGTATCATGCTGTTCATTTTTATATTATCATTCAAATTAATTTTTGGCAATTACAAATTTATATTGTTAAACTATCACACAAACACCAAAACTGGGTTTCTATAGAGCGAAAATGTTATCTCCTACTTCTGCATAACTTCTATCTGTTCTTTTGTCTCTTTTATCATCCGTCACAGTAACCAGTGATGACGTGGAAAGTTGTAAATCACACAATATATTCTCCAGATGTACTACCATCGCCTGCCAGTGTAAATACTAATCATTAATTTGAAGAGGCACAAAGTTTGTCTCAGTCCAAATGACAAAGCCACAGCGAAATAAAATTACTTCCTTTTCTCAGTCTGGAAAAATATGTTTCAACGGAATATCAGCTAGGATCGGTAATGTAGAGTAAACATTATTTAAGCTACTTTCAAGTTATGCTTGTAAAGTACATCTGACAGAACAGCTACTATTTCCGCATTAAGTTAAAATAGTAAATACAATGGTAAATAGCGATAAAAAATATTAAACATTCCTTCTAGATTATAAAGACACACCAATTTGTTATTGATAAAATTCATTAGTTTTTCTTTCTCTGTTAAATGCCACCAAGGCATTGCTATATTTTTTTGTTATTTTTCTTTCTTACTTAAATGTCGCTAAGGTGTTAATACAGGGTTATCGAAAAACGCGTCCGGGATTTCCATTTGACATACCGGGAAGAGTAATCGACCGATCAGATTTTGCGTAGCAGTAGATGGCATGTTTACAATAGGAGTTTTATTTATCCATATCATGGTGACCATGACTACGCTGGGCCATGGGCCGATGCTGTGACGTCGCGCGTCCTCCTATATGGGTTTTGACTTTGGATAGGAAGGATTTGGTCTGGTTTGGTTTGGAGTGCTACGGTCATTTTTTGCTACACGAGATCTAATTAGACCGGGACCTACTCTTTAAAGCCGATTCCGAAAGGCTACAAACGTCCATGCCAAGAGTGAGATTCGAACCCACAGACTTTGATACCAAATGCCAACGCCCTAGCCACTCGGCCATCGTCTGGCCTGGATAGGAAGGGATGGCCAGTCCAATTATTTGGCCACCAAGAAGCCCCAATTTGACGCCTCTAGATTTTGTTACCATTGGGTTACCTGAAATACATTGTGTAAGCTGAGAAGTTCCAGTACTACGCCATTTATCGGACAAAAACACTGCAGCATTAGCGACTAACCTGCTATGATCGAGCGTATCTAGATGGAGATCGACTATTGCCTAGATGTGTGCCGAGTGACGAGGTGTACGCATATCAAAACCTGCTAGGTTATGACCAAAACTTGATTGGTTTCTGTACCTTTTGGGGAAAAATAGACACCACTAGTTCAATTATATGGTTCTTAATTTCACGTTGCAATCACGGACACCGTGTTAGATGACACTTTATATTACTTGTTTTATTGGAAAGTTTAGCGAACATGAAAAATAGGCAGAAACGAAATTCCGTCAGAGTGATCGCAATGACACTCCGGTGGTAAAAATTATAAAAATAACTGAGCTCGGTACTTTATATACATACCAAAGTATTATTAATTAAAATTTATAATTTTTACTTCCCTGTTAAACACATTCAAAGCACTGCTTTTATAACTCGTTTAATTGGAAGTTTCCGCAACCTTGAAAAAGTGGGAGCAAATCTGTGGAAGTGATAATAATAGCAATTATGATAGTTGGGACTACTGTTATCACGTTGTGATAATCTCACGAAGTGATAACAGTAAGTTGGTGCTAACAAGAACCAGTATATTTATTTTTGGAAGAGTTTGAACTCTTCAAAGAACAGCTCCAAAGTATGTTTATTAATATTGAAGTTCTTAACATTTAACAGAGATCTATGTAAGAATTCTGACTAAATAAGTAGTCTTTTTGCGGAGCCTACAAGCAGGGCCAGTCCCATAGGTTAGACGGTGAGGCAATCCCCTCAGGCGCTAAATTGAAATATACGCTATAATGAGACAGGAAAAATACGAAATTTTAAATTATAAATTATACAGCTTCAATCAAGCAGTTTGCCGTGACGAAGGATCTAAGAAAGATTTAATAATTGTTTTCATTATATGTCTAATATTCAAATTTGTCATAAGTCAAACTAATTTAGTTTGGTTAAGTTTAGTTGAATAATTTATTTTCAAAAAAATAAATTTTCTTTTTATTTAATACATATTTTACTCAAACTGTCCGTTATTGTGGGAAGTAGATTCTTTCTAACTGTGATACTTTCATTTCTTAGAGTCCCTCCAAAAATTTGAAAAGGCGTCCTTTTTAAAAACCTGCTTTTAGGCGCCACAGTGGGCCGGCCATGCCTACATGTCTACATTAAGAAACTCTATACTTTGCGATGAACTTTCGTCCTAATTTCTCTTTTGGGTCCAATAAGTCTGCGGCACTCACATGCACATAAAAGAAAGAAATAACCAGAAAATAACCAGAAATAACCAGAAGAAATAAATTCCCCTTTACCATGTATCTTTGTTAGCTATTCATTCCTAGTTACTTGGAATGAAAGTTCAAGAGAATATGTGAGGGGAATTAAATTAAACACAACCTTAAATTTTCGTAATCATTCTAAAACCCATTACAAGTTTTTAGGGGTTTTGAGAATTTACGTGCAATTGTGGGGTAAGTATAACTGTAAGGCTCGGTGCACACGAGCGATCCGGTGTCGTTGCGGCACCGCAGTTGCGATCAGGAGTGCAATAGAGTTGAACTGACCGACGACACCTACGTCTGTGTGAGTCGGTTAGTTCAACTCTATGTACTCCTGATCGCAACTACGGAGCCGCAAAGACACCGGATCGCTCGTGTGCACCGAGCCTAAGGATAAGCCTCTTGCAGCTAAATAAAGGTGGGTGATCCTCAAGGGATTTATTTGTCGTCAGTCATTGATGACCTCGACGTCTTTGAACCTTAGCGTGATGATTATCTTAAACACCAACACCGTCTTTCTCACAGTTCAATATGGCTTCCTACCATATGCTGATCGTTATCAGTTTTGACATTGTTTGGTATGTATTCAAAAAGAGGTTTGTCAGCTATCAGTGGTTCTCGAATGTCCAATTCAGTAACGATAGGTACGATACTCAAAAAGACTATGAGCCTGTTCACATAGGAGTCCGTTGCGTTGCGTTAAGGAAAAGATGACGTTGAGACGAAAATAAACCAATCATAGGCCTCCAAACGATTAGCAATGAAATTTTTAACGCCTATAACTGGTTTATTTTCGTCTCAACGTCATCTTTCCCTTAACGCTACGCAACGGACTCCTATGTGAACAGGCCCTTACACTTTATAAAAGCAAGAACATTTATTGCAAAATAACAAAATAAATCGAATTGAAGTCGAAACAGCGAAGTCAATTCAAATTCGACATTCCGTCGTACTGTCAAGGTCAATGTGTTGTGCTGTAGGCGTTCTTCTTATACAAGCATGGATGGCACAGGTGAAGCAGTGCGCCACTTGGATTTCCCTACGAGAAATAATTTACATATATCTTGCGAGAAATATATTTGCAACGGTGTGCTGTCTTCAATCAACCTGTATTTTTACAAAAAAAGTTTTCTTCTTAATAATGGACTTCTTTTTGATTGCTGTGCCTCCACTTCCAATTGGAGTTTATCAAAAACTACCACTTCAATAGCCTCCTAGCAGTAAATGTGTATCATTTATGTAATTTGGTAAAAAATGTTTCATGTACCAGATACTGCAACAATAACATCGTTACAACCAAAGATAGAATTTAACTACTCAATGATTAATAATCGTGACACTATCCTACTATTTAATTTCTGTGCGTGAACAAATATTGACTTTCATTCTGACAATAAATACGTGGTCACACATTTCTTTTCACTAGTAGAACAACTTGCATTTGAATGGGAAAGAAACTTTTGCTTTTGACACTGACAACACGAAGTATTTCATGTGGCTCTGGAATTAAAACCGCAAAAAAATTTTGTATATATAATTTATTTATCCTATCGTATTAACCACACAAGATTGGAAATTCAAATATTGCATGAGAGGAAAGAATGCAAACATTCATATATGTTCTTCCTCAAATAAAACATAACTTAAAAAGTTATAATTTAAAAATAAATTATTGCTCCCTTAATAATAGAAATTAAATTTTGTTGTGTGAAAAGATGTTAAAATGCATGAATTCAATTCAAAAGTATTACCAGAATCAAATGTAATCGTATTTAATTTAAAGAAAAAACTCAAAAATCAGAAAATTGTCTGAGTAGAAATATGCATAACAATTTTTTATGTAATCACATAAAGATTGAAATCTGGGGAAATAAACCACAAAATCATTATCTAATTTATTTCGGGAAAGGGAAAAGTAATCCCTGCAGAAGATTGAAGATAGTTATAACTTCATTTTCTCCCACATTATAGAGTATTTCTCACAATAAATAGTATGCAAATGCATCAAATATTTTTTGAAATATTCAAATTTCACAACTAAAGAAATTAACTTAGCTTTTTCTTCGCCCGTGTTCCTTCAAAATTAAATGTAAGGGGTTTATATAAATATAAATTTTTGGGCAAAATTATTCAGAAATAAGTATTGAAAATCACGTATTATTTATGTTAGAGTAAAGCAAATTTCACAAAGAAGTAAATGTATAAAGAATGAACAATTTTGGATATAAGCGGAACAACATATTATATTAAGAGTAGAACTATAGCACTTTTTTAATTCAGACTTACGATATTCCCCACTTGGACGTATATAGATTACAGATTTCCTTTATTCTGAATATTATAGCAATATTTTACAGAGGCTGTTCGCACATTTTTAACACGATGTATATTGTATTCACAAAACCAAATTACATAAAATTCTTGTGTTTTAAATGTTCTATTTGACATCCCTTATTCTGAACTATCCTTCGACACCGCAATTTCCAGGATAATAATTCCTTTTGAAGTGTCAGAAGAGGTATTCTATCCCATTCCTCCTGAACAGCTTTCCAGAGTCCTGTAAGGGTTTTGGGACGACATTTGGATAATGCAGATTTTAAAATTCCGAAAGCACAAAAATCCATAGGTGATACATCGGGAGATTTAGTAGGGATATCAGTGAAGGGTATGGCCTTGATACCAGTTTTTTGTTCCATTTCTTTATAGAAATTTACAGTGGATTTTGAGGCGTGACTGCTAGCTTTGTCCTGATGGAGTCTCACAGATTGATGGCACTTTTCTGCACTTTGCAACAGGATTCATTTTATAAATTTGATGACAGATTGATGACACTGTGGGTAAAGCGATGGTATTTCATTCAGAAAAATTGGCGATAAAATATTCTCCTGATAGTATTTGGAGTTAATCTTGACATTATTTTCCACTCTCTTTATTTTTAACTTGCCATTATAAGAAAAACCAACAACAATCATGAATCCATTAGAAAAATTTTCTTTCGATTCTTTGAACCATGTACTTAAATTCTTTTCTCCCCTTTTATGATAATAAATGGCTCTTTTTTGTTGCAATCATTAAAATACACCAATGATTCATCTATTGTGACAATTGTTTTCCATTTTTCTTTGGATAAGTGTTTCTCATATAGAATTCTGCAGCGTGTCCTACTTTTAGCGATATGATTTGGAAGAAGACGATGCACATTGCGTTTTTTCGCTTTCTTAAGATTTAAATCAACGTTTATCATTTTGTTTACAGTGGACACCGAGTATTTTAATGATTTTGCAACCGTCCTTTGACTAGGGAGATTTTCTTTTAACATTAAACAACGTACCTTTGCAATAGTCGAAGATATCCGTGTTTTCCTTGGATACTTGTTTGGAATTTTTGTACCACTTGAGTCTCCAATTTGACGTTTTTTTCCTTTCTTGTTGACGATATTACTTATCGACGCTTTAGATATCACAAAACCATGACTCTCACATCGTTTTTGGATAACGGAGTATGCATATTTCTCTTTGGAAAGAGCATAAATGTAACCTTCGAACCACTGCTTTGTTAAAAACGCCATTTTGAAAAAAATCAAAACTTTCAAGCCGCAGACGATAATTTTGACTCTTAAAAACATAGTACAATTGCAATTATTTCTTTTGCAGCAAACGAATTTTTATTACCGCTTACCAAAATCGTCTAAAAAATGTGCGAACAGCCTCTGTATATTAATATATATCTACGTTTGACATCTTTATGTACATTAATTTTACTTATCTTTGTACTCAGACACACACAACTATATATATATATATATATATATATATATATATATATATATATATATATATATATATATATATATAATAAATTTTAAACCTTTCCGTTATCGTTAAAAACGTCAATCCAAATTCTTTCACCCTTTTGTTGCAATAAAGCATTACCCCTCAATTTCACCCGAAATAACCTAGCAGATTTACCCCGGAGTCCCCGAGCGGAAAGAGGGCTTACATAAGAAGAGTGTTCTTGAAGTTGTGGCAGGACCTATTCGTAGTGGTGTGATGGGGTCTGGTGTCACGTGTTAACCAATTAAAAGTTCAGCGCGTCTCTACCATTTCGAGATCTGATCGTCGCTTCGCGGCCTTTGTGTGTTTGCCACGAGACTGGTAGGATGTAAGAATTTGAGCGCGCTTCGTCACTTTGTCTTTTGTTTTATCCTGCGCTGTTCATGCAGCATCATGCCCTTTTTTAATTATGAGAGTGTTATGGTGAACAAAAACGTACTAAATACGAACCGTAAGTCCGTCCAGAAGAACTGGTCCAAAAATAAAGCGAGTTATTGCATCAACCGTTCGGATTTGTTATTCGCCATTTGCCTGTCTTCTTCTTTGGAACGACTACAAAGATGATATGGGATGATGGGAGGATATGGGACGTTGGGACGTCACCGGCCTGTTTTCCATCGTGATTCCGTGAATATCATCATATGTATATATATATACATATATATATAATGGAAGGCTAGGCTTGGCTGGAAAATATTCCAGACCAAGCCTATTTAGGCTTGCGGGATGAGGAGTGCGGCTCCGATTTATAATGGTACCACATGGGTCGAAATCCGATTTAGCCTGATGGAAACTCAATTTCGACCAAGCACCCCTAGACGCAACATCTGGTAGGATCGTACCTTCTCCCACTCTCTCTTATCTTACAGTAGTACTTTTCGGTATACGGATTTCCAGCCTAGGCACGAAGGCATTTAATGGCGCTTGTTGGGATTTGAACAGAACACCTTAAGTACCGAATCCGATTCGCTAGCACCTGGATACCTCGCCCCCAATATCAATATATATATATATATATATATATATATATATATCTTACTATTAACAGCTGAAAGTAAATAAATGTTAGTTTGTCAGTCAGCAGACAAAGGGACGGGCCAATCTCGCGAACCGAGCATAGCAGGATATCGCGACTGGTACCGATATACGCGGATGGACGAGACGCGTGCAATGATGCTATCCTCAACTTTCAAAACTTTAAACTTTTTTAATTATTCATTTAAAACCGCCGAACTCATTGGAAGAGGAGAGCTGAAACAGCTGACATTCCGGGTGAGCCAGCCCCTTTCCGTTTCGCAAATTTTCACTATTTTCATGCATGCAAAATTCAACTTTCCCGTCTTCCAATCGACAATTTTTTTCATTTCCATGTGTTTTACAACTCTTCATCTTTAAGGATACACACATTTTTATAAATTTAAAATGTTTTTCATTGCAAACGAAGCTTTTTCCCCAAAGCAGTTTTCCGAATTTCACGAAATCGACAATTTTGTTGGACAAATATTTCGGTTTTCTGCATTTATTGATGTCAATTTTATGATTTATCGCCATTTGCTAGATGTTCAGCTTCCAAAATATACCAAATA
The DNA here is from genome assembly GCA_907164885.2 of Dolomedes plantarius. Taxonomy (NCBI): domain Eukaryota; kingdom Metazoa; phylum Arthropoda; class Arachnida; order Araneae; family Dolomedidae; genus Dolomedes; species Dolomedes plantarius. Next base: position 74,775,675 of record OU015502.1, on the reverse strand, counting down.
CATTCAATAAAAAAGTTTTCACTCTAAAAGAACGTACTTGCAAAGCTCACTTTTATCTGAATGCCGAGTTCGTAGTTTTTCGACTTATTATTTTACTCACTAATAATTCCAGCAAGTTCGTTTAATTTGTTTCTAATTAATGAGCAACTGATAGGATTCTTCCACCACCAATTTTGAATTCGTCAGAACTGTCTTTCTATTTTTTAAGCACTTTTACCACCCGAGATTAATATTTACATTCGGCCTTACCGCAATATATGTCAGATTTTGCTCACCTTCCAGTGTGCGGTCGTTGCGTATCGCTATCGCGCTGACCTGGTAAACCTTTTGTTGTGGGTTCAGCCCTAGGTTTTCCAATTTTCCCTATCTTGGATTTTTTTTGTTTTCCCCCGCGGAACTCTGCAATAATCTGATTACGAATTGTTTGACCCTGCACAGGGCCTTTTTTTCATATATTATGCGAACTTTCCATCTTGTTTGCTGAGGGCCATTTTTTCCGCAACTTTATAATTAATTTCAACGTATTTTCTTTAAATTTTTAGTTCTTCATTTTAATCTTAATTTATTTAATCTTAATATATTTCTAATTTTTAAATTTATCTTATCCTTCTACTTTTTTAAGGTTTTAAACTTAATTTTTATATTAATGTATCTGGTAACCTTAAACTTATTTTAATTTAATATTTTTTTCTATTGAGCACATATACATTGATAATAAGCATCTTGCGACAGGAGTTAAAGTCAATAGACCCAGGAACTCTACTCTTCAAAAGAAACTCTGCTCAGTTGCCAAAAGGAAAAATTATTAGTTGACAACGAGTCATTTAATAATCCAGAAATAATTTTAAAGTACCAGAAATAATTTTAGTTTTAGGAAATGAGAAGTTAAAACCTACAGAATTTTTTCTAATTGAATGAATCTCTTTTTTGTCTAAAAAGCAAAATTTGAAAACGGAAATTTGAAAGAATTATTTCAAAACCGAAATTTGAGAAAGAAAATTTTAAATGATTATTTCCATTTCTAAAAATTCTAATATATTTTTAACAGTGATTAAATGGTTTTTAATCATTAAGAAATGAAACTATTTCATTTTAAATCGAAAAAACAACACATCGGGTTGCCACTCAGCTAGTATATATATATATATATATATATATATATATATATATATATATATATATATATATACATATATATATATATATATATATATATATATATATATATATATATATATATATATATATATATATATATACACTGAGTGGCCAAATTATTATGACCAACCTCTCAATGCAATGTTGGACCACCTTTTGCCATTAATACTGCATGAATTCTTCTTGGCAGGGATACTATGAGATGTTGGTAGGTGGTATGAGGAATTTGAGACCACATGCGATAAACTGCACTTTCCAATTTCTTAAGATTTGATGGTACCGGATCCAGCTGCCTTATGGCCCTTTTGATCTCATCTGTTGATCGTGGAGGCCAACGAAGCAAGGTAAATTCTTCGTCATGCTCTTGAACCATCTGAGGACAATACCATCTTTATGACAAGGAACATTGTCCTGCTGGAAGTATCCATCCCCGGCAGGGTACACCATTAACATAACAGGATGTACTTTACCCATACAATGCCAAGAAAACATCCCGTAAACCATAATATTGCCTCCACCAGCTTGAAGTGTTGTGACAATGCAGTTGGGGTCCATTCTTTAGTGTTGTTTTCTCCATATTTGCACCCTGCCATCTGCATGGTGTAATTGAAAACGCGATTCATCGGACCGCATGACCCTTTTCCAGTCATCTACTGTCCAATCCTTGTGCTCTTTTACGAACTGGAGACGTCTTCTCTTGTTCAAGGCAGACAGTAGAGACTTTCGAACAGGTCGTCGGCTTCCATAGCCTATATCGTGTAATGATCGGTGAACAGTTCGTTCAGAGACGTTTGCATTTACCCCTTAATTAAGATTCCCAAATATTTGATGTACTGTTACTCTTCTGTTGGACTGGACAAGTCTGGCAAGTCTCCTTTCAAATGGAGCATTCAGTAGCCTGTGACGACCACAAGCCTGACTTTGAGACCCGGTATTCAGCTTAGTAGTCCATTCTCTGTAAACATTAATAACTGCTTCTCTCGAACACTTCACAAGTGCAGCCGTTTTGCTGATACTGGTTCCGACGCTTCGAGCGTCTACAATCATTCCGCGTTCAAACTCGGTTAAATCACGTTTTTTTCCCATATCTTCGCAAGCAACACAGTGCAATTAATGGTTCACTTGTCCTGCATTCCCTTTTTACAGCTATCTTGCCCAATAGTTCATTTGCATAAAACTGTTAGGTGGTCATAATAAAGTTGCCGCTCAGTGTATATATGCTTATTGTTATTATTATAGAGGTTTCCTTACGTATTACTATTGCAGAAGCAAGGAAGCAGGAAATATACTAACATTCATAGAAAAAATAGTATATTATTTTATATATCCTTTTTACATATTATAACTTCTAAGAATATATATGAGTAATGATTGATTCACCTTTCAAATTGAAAACACATTCTAACTTCACAAGATCCATTTTTTGTAGTTCCATTTTATCTCCTTTCTTTACCAAGTTAAGAATAGCATTTCAGTGTTAAAATGGTAGTTTCTTAAAGATAAACCCCATAAAAAGTTTATTACTCAGTTAAAAAGAAAGTACTGTCTTTCTGTCGACAGTCATCGCTTTAAGCAAAAACAAACATTTTTAAAAAATGCTGATGGTTCTTTACGTAAACAGCTTCCAAGCAAAAGTCATCATTTTAGCGTTTGTTAAGCATTGAAAATATGCAAATAATGCAGAAATGGAATATTTCTCCTCTTTTAACATTTATCATACTTTACTTAAGTGTGTTTATAAAAAGGGTTAGATTGTGAAGTTTTTCTAGTAAAATTATGTAACGATGTTTTATAAAATCTCATGCTTACGAGTTTTATGTCCGAATTAATTGTGGTCATTGGTTAGTTTAGAATCATTGTTAGTTATCATCATTATATACTGTGAAAATAAAGACTCTGACTTATGCAAGACATTGTTAAATGTACACCCGATTCTGTTTTTGCACGGATTTTTTTTTTCACGGTTTTGAAATAACTGAAATAACAAGGTCCAAGAAAAATAACCGATTATTTTATACACTTTTTTAAAATTTAATATGGTTTGAAAATCTAAAAAGAATAAAAAATATGAGTGAAATGTTATCAGAGAGTATTTCAGAAAATGTAGATTATTCCGCGTTAGTTTATAGCAGTGATGAGGAAGGTGTCGTTCCACTGTCTGCAAGTACAATTCTAGAAGGCGTCGAACCTGCCCATAAACTTGGAAATCATATTCTTTCAAATGATGACAATGAAAAACGAGCTGTGCAAATTCAACGCGATTCAAAAATGATTATGGAAAGTTATGAAGAATCATACAAAGGACTAATAAAAACAAAACCACAGCGTCAGATAACAAAAATTTGTATTCAAGACCGGTGAAAATTAAAACACGGGTGTTAATTTTATTCCAGATACAGTTATATCCAGATACAGTTATCCAGATACAAATATATCGTCATTCAATATTTCCACTCTTCTTTTAACATTCGTTCTGGAAGAGGAAGGAAACCTGTTTCCTCAGAGGCTGTAGAGAAGGTTGCACTTCAGGTGGAAGAGGACAAAGCTTCCAACGAATAGGCTAGTACCAGTGTCCGCCGTGTGGCAGAAGCATTGGATCTGCCCCGTTCAACTGTCCAGAAGGTCATGCGGAATATCCTCCGGTATTATCCGTACAAGCTTCAATTTGTGCAGAGGTTGCTTACACATGATTTCTAGACTCGGCAGAGGTTTTCACTTCAGTTTCTCGCTCGCGGGCTAATGGCGGTCCAGTGGTACAGTGAGCAGGTTTTCGGTGTTGAGGGTGCTCAGTTCGAATCCCGGCGTTGCACCACGAAAAATGCCTCCATTCGTGTCGTCCCTTCATAGGGGTTAATGCTGTCCGCCTATATGGTGCCCCCATAATAAAATGGACAGTAAAACTGCAGCGTAGTAAGGGCGAATGTTTGATTACAAGTGCCTCCGAAATAGAAAAAAAAGTTTCTCGCTGGCTTTGAGGTTGATGCAGAATGGCCTTAGAATATCTTATGCACAGACGAAGCACACATTTATTTGGACGGTTCGGTGAATACTCACAACTGCCGAATTTGGGAACCATTGAATCAGCGTTTAATCTTAGATGTTCCGATGAATTCCCCGAAAGTAACCGTGTGGTGTGGATTTTCTGATTTTTTTATTCTCGGCGAGGTCCAGTAACATTTTCGATCACCGGGGATCGATATGCATCATTGTTACTGAATAAAATTGTTCCGGATCTGCAATCAAATCAGTGCCTTTCACGCACAATTTTTATGCAAGATGGAGCTCCTCCACACATTAGCCTTCGTGTTACGAACGTTCTCAAAAATCACTTTACAGAAGAACGTGTCATCACCCGCCACTTTCATAATGTGTGGCCTCCTCGATCCCCAGACCTCAACCCATGTGACTTTTGACTTTGGGAGCATGTGGAACATCTAGTCAGTCTTGATAAACCAAGAACTATACCTGATCTGAAAGACAGTATTTCACGACATGTTCTCAGCATTTCCCCGGACACACTGCGGTCAACTGTAGAACATGCTATCTTAAGATTTCAAATGGTAGCTGAAAATGATGGTCGTCATGTTGAACATGTCTTGTTGTAAAAATTTTTTTAACTATAGTAAATGTAGGCTAAATGTATAATTCATCAAAAAACGTCTTCTGGTGGTGAAATTTTGAACTAATTTTTTTATTCGCTCAAACAAATTCCTATCCCTTCAATATGTCCTACACAAAATTTCATAACTTTCTGAACAATAGTTTCTACTGTAGGCAACTTTAAAGCAGGGAAGTTTAATTACGGACATATATATATATATATATATATATATATATATATATATATATATATATATATATATATATATATATGTGTGTGTGTGTGTGTGTGTGTGTTGTTGTTGTTGTTTTTGGCCCCTTTAAAATATCAAAATTCAAAATTAAATTTATTAATTCTACTTATAATACCATCATGCCAAAGTGAACGGATATTTATGAAAGTTTTGGTTATATTTTTCATTAAAAATGGGATTTGCTTTTAAAAATTTCCTTTTGTTTATCTATCTGTTTAAATTATATCACACTTCCGACAAAATTACGTACACTTATACATATACATATTTTCGAAACAGGATGCGTCATTTCAAACATTAGAAATGGTGTGATAGCCTTAATGTGTTGTAGGAGACAGCTTTAACATCTGATTCTCATTCACCCATCAGTTGAGGTTACGATAATCTATGTGAGTCATGCCAGTTATGTAATGCATTATTTAGAGACTCCTTTACATTAATGATATATAGTATGGGTTTACATATGCTTCTGTAGATAATAAATAGTTAATTCAACTGATACTAACTATTTAACTTTTGAATAAGTCACATCTGAAGATGTTTCTCGAATATGTTAAACAGGCCAAATTATTGGCCTGTTTCAAGTAAAGGATACACCAAGGCATTTGATATTAATGCATTTGAATTACAAAATTTCCGACTCATTGGTAAATATATAGTTAAAACTTTGTGGAGAAAATATGTTTAGATTTATAGCTTTTGTGATGCTTAAAGGTGATCACTGAAACGTTTAGTTATATGTATCTTACTTTTTCCCAGTTCAAAATTAAGTACTCTTAAAAGCTTTAAAGAACATTTTAAGTAAATTTTATGGGTTAATTATTTACTTTTTTCCAAAATAATCATTTTTAAACAAGTATTGATTGATTGATTGATTGATTGAGAGCGCTACAGTAATTTTTTTTGCTACACAAAGACTACTTGAAACAATTATTAAAAGGAATTATATCAATCAGGTGACAATGCATAAAGGGCTAAAGTTGTTTACAAATAATAAAGATATAACAGAATACCGTATTTTTCAGCTATAAGACGCGCTTCAAATTTTGGGGAAGATTTTTAGAAAAGAATATTTTGTATTTTGTTAGATAAATAAAATATTCATTTTATTTTAATGTTACCTCATAAGACGCACCTCAATTTTAAGTCGATTTTTGATGTACAAGGGTACGACTTATGGTCTGAAAAATACGATTTATAAAATATAAGATATCTTGAAATAAGTCTTATTGAAATTAAACCAATACGGACGTATAAGACAAAGATATTAGGCAAATACACATTTCAGCAAAACCTAAGATTTAGCATTTAATGGTTCTTTTCTTTGTGGTATTTACAGATCATCAAGTTTTAAAAGTACCATGTCATTGAATCAAAACTATAGTTCAAAATAAAATGATCCCTACCATGAATGAATAACAAATGTTTTAATCCTGATTCATTTCTTTGCTCTATCACACTACTCTTCTGCGGCAGTGTGAATGATGGGATACCAAACAACTGATGCCAATTATTGGATGTCACCACCTAGTTAAAATGAAGAATACTTTAAGCTCACGAAAGGACAATCTGTAAATAAATCATTTAATATTTGAATACAGGAATAAAGAGAATTCAAGCGAAAAAATCACATGGATTTTGTTAATTTAAAATTAACAATAAATAAATAAATAAAGAAATAAAGAATATTCTGTAGTCCTGATAATTTAAAATTGACGAATATTTTAGAATTTTTTTTAAAACTTTTTGTCAAAATTAAAGGCTATTTTAATATTTTAGGACAAAATATTCGTTAACTAATTTGTTAGACTTCCAAGCACCATAGAAATATATAAATATCCGAACACTGGAGCTCACTGCTGTAAAAGCAAAAACACATATCCTGTCATTATGCAATGAGAACACACAAGTTTAAGAGTAAACAACATACATCAGTACTAGTAATAATTCTTGTTAGAGGGGTAAGTCTATACGAAACGACTTCAGTTTTCTAAGGATAAAGAATGGAGACCGAAAACTAATAACGAGAGAAAAAGACAAATAATCCTATATGGCAAGATTTCGTCCATTACAGATTTAGCTTATAAGGATAAAAAGGCAACCACACGATGCAGCGAAGCCTTCATATATGTCGTCCAAGGTACAAGTTTTCAGAAGCAATGCTCTGAGTCGGAATACCTTAAGTTGATTTCTGATAAGAGTAGTACAGTGTGTCCGTTAAATAATAGTGGCGTTTCAAATGGTTATAGCTAACCCTCAAATCAGTTGCAGACGTGAGTGATACGTTTAATGAAAGAGAAAAACTAGTAGTTTATGCATGCGAAAGCTTACGAGCAGACTCCAACAAACTCCGGGACTAGCGCCGGAAAATTCCGGATAATTCCATTTTCCAGTTAGATGGAGCTCCTGCACCATTTTGCTACAATTGTGCGCGAATTTCTTAACATTTCCTCAGCGATGGGTAATGACGAGAAGGGTGGATTGCTTGGCCCCCACAATTCCCAGACCCCATGGATTTCTATTTTTGGGATCATGTAAAAACACAAGTGTATTCCATTGAAGTTCGAAATCTGGACTATTTAAAAGAAAGGATCACTGAAGCTGTTTCGTCTATCACGCCGGATGTTCTCTGCCGTGTATAGGAAAAGACTGAATATCGTCTTGACGTGTGTAGGGCAACTAAGGGATTACACATCGAAATCTGCTGAACATCTAAGAAACTTGGAGATTTTCTCTTCAGTTTGACGTATACTTCCTGTCCCTACAATGCTTTGTTCCGAAGCTATAACCCTTTAACCCTTTGAGGGGCGACGTTTGCACAGTGCAAACGCCTAAATCTAGTCTTTTATCCACTTGCATTCAATGTATTCCAGTTAAATGAGCAGATAAATGGTTAGTACTGACATCTGTTATGAGTTTAAAGAAGTCAAAAATTTTCAACTTTTAATTGGAAATTTTTTCAAGATTCTTTAGGTTAAAAAAATCGAGGAAAAAAAATCTGCACCTTGCAAACGGTGGAGGTTGTTGCCACCGAAAGGGTTAAAGTCCTACTATTATTTTTCGGACACACTGTATTACATATACTTCAATGAAATCATCTTCGCATAAAACCTAATCTTCGCTGAAGATCTATGGATAACAAATTTATCACATCCATAGAATTCATAAAGTTATTGAGATATTTTCTATGGATGCTAAAATTCTCGGCATTGAGATTGTGCATGAAGGATTCAGAATCCATTTCAACTGACCATGGATTATCATTTTCGTAACATTCAAAGTCTTTTAGCTCTGCTGAAGGTGAAATTACGGATCAAGATTTAAACGATAAAATAAGAAATATTAGATGTTCTCACTTTATACTGTATGCCTTGTGTATAATGTACTCAAGAAAAAATGCGTTTTTTCGGAGACTTCGCAAGCAGTGGTCAGTTACGACGAACCGTATTCGATGTTAACATGTAACTGACCTGATAAAATGCCCTAAAAATATACTATAGGATATTGAATATTACACCTGTATTCCCCATTAGATTATTCCTCAAGTATTTACAATGGGCCTATCTACGATCAGGATCTACTCTGCCCCCTCAGTGGATTCTTGTTGAATAACGATGCGACTTTCTCATGAGCAAGAGGTAAAAGGATTTATTGCTAAACCTTAGACTGACGCCACTCGAACGCTTGCTAAGTTTACCATCGTGATAGATTGCTCGAATTTTGGGTATGATATGACAACAGTAGAAAAAGCCTCTAGCTTTTGAGATTTGTCTGTCGAGTAACGTTTGAATGATTTGTCTTGAAAACGAGTTATAATTTTAAGGACTCAATGTTTTTTGCAGATTAGACCTTGATTTTATGGCACGTTCGTCCTAGACTTTTGAACCCAGGTCTTCCAGAATCATCGTGGAGGGTATTTGCATCTTCTTGAACCCATGTGCGTTAGTCAAGTACGGCATTAACAACAAATCTACACAGTAGAGAACATTATGACTAAAAAACATACTGGCTTCTTTTTTTATCACCCGCAACCAATTTCACTATCATTCTTAGTCATTTTTAAAAATGGCTATGTTAAATCTTCCACGACTGATTCAGTGTGGAAGGAGTTCTGCTTGTATTTCTGTGACATATGCATCTACCATCCGCGTGGTAAGAAGTTGTGATTGCTTATGGGAACTAAATTTCAAATCCTTTGCTAATTTAAAGGAAATGCATTTATTTGCAAAATTTATCGAACTGTTATTTTTTTAAACAGCGGTATAATTTTTTTTATAGTTACAAGTTGAGTCAGACAGCTAATAATAAACAAATTTGCAAAGAATCTGTCATTGTGGAAATTAACAGAATTATTATAATATCAGCAGAAATTTGCCAGCAAAAAGAAATATTTTTATTAGCCCAGTAGAATTCTAGTGATAACGTAAATATAAAGATATAAGTTAAATGGAAAGAGTAGTTGAATTTACCAAGTATAGATTCATATCTCGCCAGATAACATGGTAAGCTTGTTTTCATTGGATGTAATGAAAATGCATTAAAATTTGTTTTCAAAATTACAAAAACATGAATTAAAACTTTTTGTTCACAATTTTCATAGAAATTTTATATTGCGTTAAAACATTAAAAAACTCAAATAAAAGATTAGAGTTACATTACTACAGGAAATAAAATACAAACTGTAGACATTACGCTTGTTAAATAATACTTTAATGCTGCTGAACACTGTCTGGAATTACGCATTCCATAAAAACTTTGAATAGTTATTTTCTTTCATTTTGCTGGAGAAATGAGGCGTATTGTCATAATGTAATTAAAACAGGAATGCAAACTATGTTTAATCAAATATAAAGAGAAATTTTGAGATAAGACTTTCAAAAATGTTTTCCCATATTATGTTTGGAAAAATGTTGGCATAGAATTTTTCGAATTTTTTTTTTCACTGCAATTACAAATATCATACCAAACGTTTTATGCCTGGTTACAACTTTATTTTTTAATTCTTGTAAAAAAAAACATGCATTATTCCCATGTGAGAAGTAAATAAAAAGGCGCATTAACGGAAGTGTAAACAAAATCTATCAGTGATATGAAAAAAATGAATAAATCCAAGTGAAAAAGGTTCGATCAAAGTCATTAGGAACTATATAGAAGAAAGACAAATTATTTTAGTTTTCTAATCAAAAACCTTTTTTATTCGATTATTTCACACTCAACTTACTCCTTATATGCGTTTTTAACTTCTTTTCTTACACTTGGTTTGTCCTTATTCAGGTCTTTCAAGAATTAAATGATTACCACTTACTAAATGCATTTACTTATTACCTTATTTTTTTCCCTCTGCACTTAACCAATTTTTACCCAAACAATTAAGGATAAAGGGATATATATTTAATTATAAATAATTTGTACAGTGAAACTCCTGATGAAACTCGAGGACTTTTTACATTAGCACATTTTTTTTTACTTGCTTCAGCTTACAAGTTAACACACACACATATATATATATATATATATATATATATATATATATATATATATATATATATATATATATATATATATATATACATATATATATATATATATATATATATATATATATATATATATATTTATATATATATATATATATATATATATATATATATATATATATATATATATATATATATATATATATATATATATACCGGGTGCGTCATAAATTCGTGCAAAGTTCAAAAATTCGTAATAAAAGTAATAATGCTCAGAAAAATGTGTTGTTTGCGTGAATAGGATCAAAGGGACATTGGATTTTTTTTCATGTAAAAAAAAAAAAGTTTCCAAGAGTAACCGAAAGAGGGCGCTTATGTGTGACCACGTTAAACCTGCATTGCAGGAAAGACATGCGTTACATGTTTTCACCTTCATGCAGGATGGTGCCCCGCCCCAAATATCACGTGATATCAACACTTTCCTGTTGGAATCTTTCACTGAATACCGAGTTCTAGTCGCGATTGTAAGGTTCAGTGGCCCTCACGATTACCAGACTTGATCCCGGGGAATTTTTAGTTGTGGGTATACTTAAAGTCTCATGTGTACCGGGGCTCCTCAACCACGTTGGTGGAACTGAAAAATGTCATACGACAGACAGTCACTGCCATCGATGCTACAATCCGCGATAATGGGCTTAGTGACGCGCCTCACTTGCGTATTACCTTGTGCTGGTAGTAATGTTGGACATCTGTTACTTTAAAATAAATGTACAGACACATGATATTACAATCTGTCTGATTTTTTGTTTGAGTTTGCCTGATTTGTATAAAACGTCTAAGTATGACGTGTGCGCGCCTTCTTTCAGTTACTTTTGGAGCTTTTTTTTTTTTACATGGAAAAACAATCCAACATCCCTCTGATCTTATTGGCGCAAATAGAAAATTTTTCCGATCACTACTGATTTTATTATAAATTTTTGAACTTTGCACGAATTTATGATGCACCCGGTATGTATATATATATATATATATATATATATATATAAAGAGAGAGAGAGAGAGAGAGAGAGAGAGAAAGAGACAGAGAGAGAGAGAGATGAAGGTCGAAAGGCTAGGGTCTATAGGCTAGGGTATAAAAACGGGCTAATTGTTGAATTACATACAAGGAGGTTCTGCCATCTGGCAGCGAGGTCATCAAGCAATCATATTTTTGTAAGGAAGAAGATATTAAACAGATGATACGTCTTTGCCGTTTGCGTATAAAGCAGTCACCATTCTTTTTGGAAATCACATATTTTCAGACTTAGAAATTTATCTGGTAAGTAAAGTTACACATAAATGTTATAGATAGCCTATATTTGGACTACCATTTGAAAAACTACTAATTTCTCAATTTTTGCAATTAAATTTATTGTAAAATACACAGAATGTTGTAACATTTCTTTACCTTCCTATCTTGATCCTTACATGTTTTAGGTTGTATTAACGTATTGACAACATGTAGCCCATATTTGGACCTTCTCCTCTCTCTCTCTCTCTCTATATATATATATATATCTATATATATATTATATATATATATATATGTATATATATATATATATATATATATATATATATATATATATATATATATATATATATATATATATATATATATATATATATATATATATACATACATATATGTGTGTGTATGTGTGTGTGTTTGGTCTTGTTGTGTGTCTGTGTGTGTATGCATGTATGTATTAGATAGAGAGATAGATATATGTAGATATGGGTATATCTTACAGATGTAATTTTCATAACATGTGTAGATTACTTTCTTAATTTGGAATGGAATTTGCTCTGGAAAAAAATGTACAAGAGGAAAAATATTTCATCAAATTTATCGATATTCTAAATGTAAGCACTCATCTTACAACTTACTGAGGTAATACTTAGTACGTAATTTCCTTAGTACCGATAACTGTATGAAGATAGTTTAAACAAGTTTAAATATATTTAATTGAAATGAAGTAACATAAATAATATTCTACTATGGTGGCTGTAACTTGATTAAAAATGTCTTTAAAATGGTAACTATACTGTAAAAATATATTTTAAAAGTCACATAATTTATTAGAATTATTTTCATGAGTAAGTAATTACTATATAATTATATAAGCTTAAATAATTTTAACTAAGTGAAAGTAATTTCATTACTAATCCATACGATCTATTTCCGTAATAGACCGCAATGACGTGGAAAATAATTTTTTGATTTTCATTTAATGGTAAGTCAAGTGTTATGAGTATTTTGAAGAACAGTGAATTCAAAGCAAGAAAATATCCGCTGGATGTGACAAAGCAGAGACGAAATAAAATAAGTAAGAATGAGTATTTCATTAATAATGTATCCGTGTTTATTTAACAAGTTCGCTAAGCTAATATTAAAATTTATTAAAAGATCTCTTATTTTATAAGTGTATTTAAATTCATATATTTAAGTTTTCATATTTTATAAGTATACCTAAATATTTTTTAAGTAAGATATAGTTATTATTAATATCATGCTTTCATATGAGAAAAATTTATACATATTGAACAAATTTTGAGCAAAATAGTCGTTCTTGCTTTAACTTAATATGTATAATTTTATAGTAAATATTCAGTGATATTTCTTTAGAGGTTTTTCTTTGATTTTTCTATTTGAATTTGCACTCCAAGGTTATTTTGTTTTTAAATAATTGGTTTTACTTTTCGTGATTCGTCAAGAGAAAATTAATAAAACTCCTTAACCTTTTTATTTGTTATTCGGCTTTTGGATCAGTTTGGGTAAATACAGGTTCCGAAGTTCTGATTACTTAATCGGATTAACTGAAAAGAAGGGAATTCATTGGTCTGTATAAAGATTTGTTACTAGACATGCAGAAGCGAGCCAATTATGAAGCCTTTACTGGAATTCAACATGGTAACTTGTATAATTCTTTATTCAAGAGTAAAAATTTGATGTTAGATACCCATAAATATACAATCTATACACATATACATTGAAAAACACATGGGATCATAAAAATAAATATCAATTTCAGGGTAGTTTAAACCCACGTATGTAGAAAACGTATTAAAATCTTGAACATGGTTTCAGAATCTGCATGAAAGTAAATATTTTACATAAATTTAATTAGTTTTTACATGAATCGAAGTTATAAAATTCTTCGATTACTTTTTAAAATATTGAACTAATTATTTGTATAAACATAAACCCTAATCTTTCAAAGTAAGTGCATTGTATGGAAATTTGAATTGAGGAGATTTTTCGTGAGTTCCTAGCGTAATTACGTCATGAAAAATATAATAACAAAACTTGATCTGAGGCCGGGAATTTATAGTCATGCAGTTTACTTTATACAGGGTGTCCCAAAACGACCGCATAAACTCTGCACAGCTAGATTTCTCGTTGGGAGTACATAAAAACTGTCCAAAGAAGCGTTCCTGTACGATCCATAGTCCTAGTGCGATCCATAGAAAAATACGAAAAACAAAGTATGTCGTCACTGTATAGAGTTTCTATGCTCACTTCTACCCAGACTTGGGTGTATATAATTTGAAGTGGCACTCTATTTGAATTTGAAGCAAACACAGTTTATACATGAAACAATGTTTATTGAATTCGTTGCACATATAATTGGCTTTTACAGCAATAAGCATGCGTACTACTTGTACGGAATGTATAAACACAGCTTTCAAGAAAAATATATTTTTATACTCACGAACAGTAAGTCAAACCAGCAGTACTGCCACGTAAACTTCTGGCCCGCTAAGCACTAGCGCAGGATAACACCTTTTCAACCTTAACAACCTCCCCTTTTCATTAATGACGCTGCGTGGTATTTATACTAAGCGCGTATGCCGAAATTAGCATATCTAAAGCAGCTTCTTTAATTCACTCAAAAGTTCGATTCTTGTGAATCGAATCTTGTGTATACCTTACAACTGCCAGTGCAAGAAAAAACACTTTATTGAACATATCAACAGCATGCACAATTTAAAGCAGATGTTCAAAGTGTCCGCCGTGCATGTCGAGGCAGGATTGAGCACGCCGTGGAATGGCTGTCATCACACGTTGCAGCATCGCGGGGTCCACCGAAGTACAAGCAGCATGCAGACGAGCAACTAAGTCCATTTGTGTTGTCACTACGTCTCGATACACCAGTTCCTTGAGATGGCCCCATAGGAAAAAATCCAACGGTGTAAGATCTGGCGAAAGTGGCGGCCATAGAACCGGATCCCCACGTCCGATCCAGCGGCCGGGGTATTCCATATCCAGCCAACCACGTACAGGTGCACAGAAATGCGCCTGAGCCCCATCATGCTGGAACCAAAGTCCCTGTATTGCCGCTAATGGTATGTCATCGAGGAACTCGGTTAAGACCACATTGAGAAACACCAACTACGACTGTCCCGAGAGCCATTCAGACAACAGATATGGTCCAAGCAGGCGATCCCCGAGTATGCCGGCCCACACGTTAAGAGACCAACGTTCCTGATGTTTCTGAGGCCGGATTGCATGAGGATTGACCTGGGACTACATATGGCTGTTGTGATGGCTGAATACCCCATCAAGAGTGAAACATGATTCATCAGCCCACAGGAAATGTGCAATGAAACCATTATCTGTGTTTTGTTGCTGCAACAGCCATTCACAGAAGGCCACGCGTTTCTAAAAGTCATCTGGTTTCAGACCTTGCACGGTTGTGTACCGAAATGGGTGTAGCCTCTCAGACCGTAAAAGCCTGTGCACAGTACTTTTACTCGAAGTCATCTCACGGGCTAGTGCGCGTGTGCTTACCTCGGGCGTCTCTTCTACCCGCTGCTGTATTGCATCCCCCTTTGCTACCGTCAGGCCGCTAGGGGCGGATATCGACGGGCATACTCCCTACGGGAAGCGTCGTGGCTGTTGGCAAGACGCTTCCCGTATTTCGCAGTCTGTCGTCCTGCCTACGGATGACGTTGACATCGGGAGGACGACGGGACGGATATCGACGGGCATACTCCCTAGCAGTTCGTAAGGCATTTCCATTACATCGGCCGTACATCAAGTGCATGTCGCAGTAGTCACGAACGGAGTACATGGCCACCATACGAAGACTACCGGTAGCTGCAAGATGCAGCCTTTTAAATACCAGTTCAACGGCGGCTTAACGTCATTCCATGGCGCGAGCGTATGCATGATGCTATATGCGCGGCGAACGTTTTAAACATTATCGTCTGGAAAGATATGCAAATATTGTTGTTGATATGTCCAATAAAGTGTTTTTTCTTGCACCGGCAGTGACGTCATACTTTGTTTTTCGTATTTTTCTCGTAAACTATGGATCGTACATGAACGCTTCTTTGGGCAGTTTTTATGTACTCCCAACGAGGAATCTAGCTGTGCAGAGTTTATGCGGTCGTTTTGGGACACCCTGTATAGTGCATTAATAAAGAAGTAAGTAAGGTCACATTGTTTTTGTCCAAATGACGTTTGAAAATAAAAATTTTGTCGATTTCTAATTGAGTGATTTTGCCTTGTTTCCGTTTCCTAAATAAACGCTTTATATCTCATCAACAGTAATCAAGTTTTTCCTTTAACTTACTTTATTGTTTACTAAGATGATACAGACACGTACACCTTACCATATACTGAGCGGCGAATTTTTTAAGACCACTTAATAATTTTATGCAAATTAGTTATGGAGTCTTACTTTTACTGCTAGTGGGTGAGACTGGCATAAAAAGAAATTTCTGGCTGATCGCAAAGACTGTTAAAGTGTATTGCTCATTTTGGAATGGGTAGAAAACGCTATGTAACGTACTTTGAATGTGGAATGATTGTGAGCGCTAGAAGAAACGGACTCGTTACATCGAAAACACTTTCCTTGGGAAGTGTCGAGAGCACCTGTTGTTCCTGCATACGAAGAGTCGGCTACGAAACAAAAAACAAAGTCTTAATGTAAGGCGTGTGGTCATAAGTGGCAACTTGATGCTCCACAAGAAAGGAGAACAACGAACAGATAATCCTAATCAAGGAAACAGCTTCGATGTTCGCTCAACGTACTATTCTCCGCATATAGCAATGCAGTGGGTATGAAAGCCGAAGGCCTGTTCAAAAGATTTCCTATCTACAGCTAACAAGATCAAAAATATCCAGTTCGAAAAGAATCACAAAGTTTGGGCAGTAAAAGAATAAAATTGGGGAATGTGGACCGTCTAATCAAGTTTTCAACTACACCATGAAGAAGGCTGTACCGAAACATGGATCTTCAGTGTTTTGGCCCAACAAAATTGATTAAGGTAATGTTATGGTTTGGGGGACGTTTTCCAGCTATTTAATGGCATATCTAGTGCTACTGTTTGCAAGAAAAGTGCCAATAAAACGATTAACTGGGCGGTTTTCGTGACTTCATTGCTTTCAGGGGAAACTTGTAATCTGCACTCCCATGTTCGTTTTTGGGATGCATTTGGCAGAGCATAGTTATCTTTGAAGGAAAAAAAGCTTGAGAGAGGACTTTCATGAACTATTCAACAGTATGATGTCATACGGTGAGTTTGCTAGCTTCGCGGACGAGGCGGAGATCGTATCGTCCCGTTCTCCGCGGGATTTTAAAAATCTCGTATATTCAAATGTCCTTGAGACTCTGGGACACTCGACACGTAAGGAGCAAGTGTGATATTTCCGAGAGCTCCGTGTTTTTTCAATCGGTAGTTGGAAAATTCGTAATTTCGATAATGTGAATCAACACTTTCACATTTAATACGGAATCGGCGTCAAAGTTGTATTTTCGGATTTCCAGGCAAAGGTATTTAGGAGTAATATACCTTTTGGATGAATTAATGGCGTCTCTAGTGCAACTTTTTGCCAGTAAATTACTGTTTTTAGCATGCATATGGCAGAGCATACTGCTCTTCGCCTAAAAAAAGCTTTAGAAAGGACTTTTATGCAGTGTTCAGAGGTATGACGTCATAAGGCGAGATCGTCCCATAATTCTCGAGATTTTAAAATTCTCGCAAATTCGAGTATTCTTTTAAAAAGGTAGGCGAAAGTGGAATCGACTCCATAGCTCCATTCTTTTTGTTTCTTGAACGGCAGTTATGAAACCCGTAATTTTGGTAATATCTCTACATCGTTTTCACAGAGGATTCGTAGCCAACGCCCCATTTTATAATTTTGGATAAAATTTCCGGGCACAAAGTGATGGAAATAAGAGAGAGTTTGAAATCTCTTCTGACGTCCTAGCTTTCACGATTAATATGGAATCGGCGCCAACACTATATTTTCGGGTTTACGGGCATAGATCTTTAGGAAAAATAGAACTTTAGGATGAATTAATTCGTGGAACAACATCTGAAGGTTGAAAAGTATTAAAATATGGCCGTTGGCCAAGTAAATCCAGTTGTGTTATATCTATATCCCACAGGAAATGCATACTTCAAGCAGATCAATGTTCCATGCCGTTAAGCCCATTTTGTTTGCAAATAACTTGAAATGCATGGCGAAGACTTACCTTGCTTTTTAGGTCTCCCATTACCCCAGATCTCAATCCTATTAAACATTTCTGGTATGAGGTTCAAAGAGGCAGTGCGCAGCTGTATTCCGAACCATAAAGTCTTACTGATGAGTCTTATTGAAAGTGCAGTTTATCAGATAGTATCTCAGATTCCCCAAACCAAGTACTAGCCCTGCATTCTTGTCAAAGAGAATTACAGTAGTACTGAGAGCAAAAGGTGGACAAAGATGAACTAATAAGTGGTCATAATAAATTGCTACTCATTGTATATTTATTCATTTATAAATAAATAATTATATATATATATATATATATATATATATAATATTTATATATATCAGCTTTCATATAGTATTATTCTGGTCCACTGGTCAATGTTACCGTTATTTTGATAATGGTATGCCTTGTATATAAGTGCTTTATAAAAATAAACACTATAGTCTAGAATAAATGAGAAGTCAGGGAGTTGTGTGAATGTATAAATCTTCACGACTTTTCTTTCCAATTACATTTTCCCGCCTTTTTTTCATAACTAAATGGTTAATGCAGCAATTTATCTTATCTCTGAAGCATAAAATTTAATATAGTATAATAACATGTTCAGACGTTCAGGTTTAGAGTATATTATTTTAATATAAGTCAGCACTTTTTGAAATATTGCTTACAGACTTACACAAAAATTTCCTGTCTGTGCATCTGGATTATATAGTACACTGTCATCTACGAAATATTGCAAAATGCTCTCCATATGTTATCGTTTATCGGATAATATTGAATTGAAATTATAATATAATTAAATATTTAATTATGGGCATTAAGTGAATTAGAGGGGTGATACTTAGTAGGAGACAAAAATGGAACTACTCAAGTAAATTAGTCATCATTTTCAGAAAATCGTTGCTTCTCTCTCGGTTGGCTACATCCTTATTAATGTAGATAAACACCCAAATTAAGAGCCAGTGATGACTTGTGCCTGCGCACAGAATATATAATAGGTAGTCATCATTCAAATGCATGCCTTTAAGGGGATTTCTGCAAATTGAATGTCTGATATTATTAGAAGTATTTTTTTTTATTGTTACATAATCAAAGCCATTAATTTAAATATGTTAAGGCAATTGGAATTCGTGCCTCGATTCTACAGAATAAAGCATTATCTTGCACTTTTTCCAAAGCTTACTCAATTTATTTAGTACCCGAGGACTTTAAAATCACAACTCAACTAGAGTGTTGACTAATTTTTAGGTTTCTATTATGTTGAAACAGTTTAGACTGTTGCATCTATTAACTTACATAAAAGTTTTTGCCCTGATAGCTTGATTGAACAACATTAGGGGCATTTACATACATTTTGTTACTATACTTCAACTGAATTAATTTAAAAGGGATTAGATATCATTTATTTAATTTTCTTTTCGATGCAACAGGTACTTGTCTCTCTGATTATAGGTACTTCTCTGACATTGAACTATGAAGATGCGCGAAGTTTTGATGGCTAGTCTTTTATGGGAGCGCCATATAGGTGAGCCAGCATTACTCCCTATGAGGGGGACGCCACGTTTAAGACCAAGCATGAATCGGGATTTGAACCCAAAACCCACTACGTGCAGTTCCGAGCGCTAACCACTATACTATGAGGGCTGATCTTATTTAATATTTACTTCATATTATATGAAATAATTTCCACGGATGAAGAGTGCATATTTTAAAGTTAAGACAAACGGCTTTCGGAAAGCCAGATTTTTTCATCACATTATCTTTCGCGTCATCACGGCCTGGTAGACATTCGTTAATTTTCTTAATTTATTGCAATAAAATAAAAATATAAAGGTTTCATGAAAATTTTGGGAAACAATACTAGAATGCTTCCGAAGAGCTAAAGTTTAATTTAATCGTACATTTTAAATAAAGCTCTTTAGAAATCAGAAATGCGTTTTCTAGTGATATTGTGAATCTTTCTTCAAGTCGCCCAGTGGCTAAGTGGTTAAAGGCATCAGCCTGCCACGCCGGGGGTGCGGGTTCGATTCCCGCATAAGACTTGGCTGTATTCTGGGGAACCGGTCAGTCTTCCGCCTGCAAATGGAGCCCCGTCTAGAAAGGGAAGCTGCAACCCATCGTCCATCGCCGGTGTCATCGTTTGTCAATAAAATTCTTCTGTGATTGTGTCATTTGTCTGTTTCTATGTCTTGTATTCATATGTACACCGGACTGGGGTGTAATGTCGTCATCCCCCAGGGACATTAGCCACACACACATCTTTCTTCAAAAACTCTTCAAACAATATTGTTTCATACACAGTTATCTATAAAAATTATTATTGTCGACTATATTACAAAAACAAATTTGTGATTCAATAATGTATTTGTAATTTAACTTTTTTTAATTATCAAATTGAATGCATGCGACTAGCATTCTCCTCCCTGGAATCGGTCCGCTAAAGTTATTATTTAAGTTACAAATACGCTGGCGTTCAAAACTAAGAGAAATTTAACACTTTGTCGAATTTTAGAGAAACTAATGGACGGATTGTTATGAAATTCGGTATGAATGTAAAGTTATATAAGAGAAAAATAATACCATACAACAGTCATGGTACGAACTCATGATCGTCATTTAGGATCATCAGTGCAGGAATGTCCAAAACCCACGTTGCAATATCGAACATAAAATGACCGGGTTAATAATATGGGGTATGGACCCCTCTCACAGTCAAACAGCTCTCACAGCGTGTTGCTATACTGAAGGCAGTTTGATGGGTCCTAGTGGCAGTCGCTCGCATTCCTGCAGCAACGCTGTTTTAAGCCCCTGGAGGGTTCTCGGAGGGGGACTGCAATATGCTTTTACCCTTAAGAGAGTCCAGATATGTTCAATAGGGTTTAAGTCAGGAAATCTGACTGGCCAGTGTGACAGTGAATGTATAAGTTTTTTCTCCATATCCTTTCTTCATTATTAATTTTCAGACACGCCTCTCCCAATCTCTCATTGGCCATATTATCCACATCTCCCCTTCTTCATTCGTTTGTAGTTTCTTGCCAAGATCATTTCAACCAGTAATCGGTGTAGGATTTTTTTTCCAAATTCTTCTCCTTCTGGCCCTTTTCTAACGCATCCCCTTTCTGGGTCCTCTCCTTGATAACTCGCTGTTTTATTGGCGTCATAAATTTTGCCTCTGCGTCTTCTCTAATCTCTGATTCAATCTATATTTAATTATTACTTCTGCACCTGGCTTCTTGCAACGTCTATTCTTGTCTTCAACGATTCCATTTTATTGCTCATTATTCCTATTTGCTCCAACATCGCCATCATACTCTATTATTATCCTTTTTATTTAACCTGCGTTTTATATTGATTTCTTTATTCTTCCTTTACTCGCCTTTGACCTGTAATTTTCAACTTTTCCATCTCTCTATCGATTTATTGTCATGTCCCTATGACAGCCAGTCCATCCTGCGAATATATCCTCATTTTCCAGATATTTGTAGGTGAGCCTTGTGTCAACGAGCTTTGTTGTCCCTAAAAATGAACCGAGAGCCAAATGTGCCTCTGGAAAGTCGAATATATGGCTGTAAGATCTAATCCTTTTACTTCTCACCAGTCAGGGACTCTGTCAAACATACAGAGAGGTCTGCACTTCCAGGATCATAAAAGTCCTTAGAAGTCTTACTTACGGTTTCTGACCGAATTGGATTTTCCTGCGAGATAAATCCAATGACTGTTAAAGTATAATTGAAAAGACAGATTTTCCTGCAGTGTCTGGTATAAATACCTACAAGAATGTATATACAGTAATTGCAGTAAACATACAATTACGCGCACGTACCGAAAACATGCGATATATTATCTATACCATTGAAAAAACTTATCAACCATGAAATAACTTTCTTTCTTTATGCACGTGCTCCATATTCAATTAATATGAATTTACCTTATAATAAAAAAGCCCTCGGTATTAGAAGTATGGAAATTTTCATTGGTCGTACCAATGATGTGATCCACAACATATTTTTAGGTAAATTTTGCAGTGCTAGAAACTAGCAATGCAATACCTTGATGACTACTAAGAATCTTGTGGAACCGGTAACCCAAAAACATCATCACCGACCTTTCATGAAATCATTAAGAAGAATATGCTTTTCAGAGCAAGCACTTTAGTTGAAATTTAGGGCATTATAATAATGGGTTGTGTTTTGAAATGTGTAACTCTAAATTAAAACTACGTACAATGCCAACTATATGCTACAGTGATCACCCTCTTTTTATTCCAAAAATAATCGCCTTAGGCTAGAATAAAAACACGGAGAAATATTTAGATTTCACAGAGGGAAAAATATCCATGGACATTTCCTTACACAACCAGTTTTTTTTTTTAAATAGCGTTCTTCTTTGGTACCTTCTCGCAAATTTCACGACTATTGTCACCCTGTTTATTGCCTCGGGTTTAATCCCAGGCAATAGATTTTATTTTACACATGCTAAAACATGCTGAAAAACAGGGTTTCTTTCGTGCGGGGAAAGTGAAGCTATTTTAAGCATTTAACTAAAAAAAATAAGCACTTTTACAAGCCGAAGAAAAAGTAAGCTTTTAAGGGCCTATAAAAGTGTTACTAAATAAAAGAACTTTTTGAACACTTTAATTGACTTTGTACTTAAATGCGCTTTTATCAGCAAAAAAAAGACTGATAAAAAATAGGAACTTTTATCAGCTTGAAAATTCAATTTATTTAAATAAAAGTACTTCTAAATTAAGAATTCCCCTACCAATGAGTACTAAATGAAGAACTTTCGTTATTTTCCAATAGTCACTTAAACTGGAATTATCTAGAAATTAACTTTCATGCACACTTTTTAAAGTCAGAAAAGTATATGTAACCGAAATCCACTTTAAATTTCTTTTAAATACAGTTTCCACTTTCTCCAATAATATTGGAAGTTAGAAAACTGAGTTAAAAAAAATCTAAGAAAAAAATCTCAGTTAAAAAAACTAAACGTATTAATAATAATGTAATTCAGTGATATAAAAAGAAGCAGTCTGGCTTATTCTTGGGGACGAAAAGTATTCTCAGTTGGCCCATCTTCTTTTTATCCGTTTAAGCAGCCATTTTTTTTTCATTTAACCACCAAGATAAATGGTTTACGGCCCAGCGTATATTTCAAAGGCCTTTGTAAATTTTCGTATAGAAAGATTATTAAATTATATTTTATGCGATTACAAATCTATGAATTCTTCATTCATATTTATGATTCTTTTTGTATAGCGTACGTTTGTGTATGTGATTCACTCGATATCTATCTCTGTGCGTATTATATATATATATATACCCAACAAACACAGAGGCATCGGGCCGGGGCCGGATGATTCCGGCCAGCCGATTTCTCCATTGCCGGGCCGGCGCATTAGGTCAGTATCGGATCCGTCACGGGCTTGTCCTCTCGCCCGCGACTTCCCCGTCGAGTACTGGGCCGCTTCCGGTAACAATGAAGCTATCGTACATCCGACTGCTTACCTTGATTGAACCGCAAACTTCCCGTCGATGTGGGCATACAGCCGCACCCTTGCCGGAGGCTGACGGGCCGGTTACGGGAGCAATAATTCGTGTCGACAGGCCGTCAAATACCCATCTCGAAACCATCAAAGCGCCGTCGATCAGGGTTACTTTCCAGTGCTGGGCCATAATTGGAATTCCGACAGATTTTCTAAGTTTTTCTTAGACCCCTTCCTTTCACATGCTTTTTATTTTTATTAATGAGATCGTTTATGATAACAGTACTTGTGATAACAGTGTTTATGATAACATTTGATATACATCAGATGATATATATCTGATATATATCTGTAGATATCAGATGTTATATATATAATACTTGATATATATAACATCTGATATCTACCCTTACACTTTATTTATTTTTTTTTTTTCTGGCTCTCCATGTATAACTAGTATTAATATTTTTAACTTTTCTCTTTTTCTCGTGTATTTTCAGGTAATAGAAAATATTAATCTCTGCTAAAACCTAAAATTTTTGTTCAGAATAATCCCTTAAAATTATATTTTGTACATGTTATTTTAAGTAAAGTTCGTAAATGTTCTCGAGATAAGAAAATTATAATATTTTCCATAGAGGAAATTTATTTCATTCTTCTCAAAGTTAAAAGTGAGGTGTATTATATATTTGAAAACCAGGAATTACCCGATTATACAACTTTAATTGTTATAATTTATTTGAAAATGATTTAAAATTAAAATTGAAAGTAGTTCAATGTTTTATAAATTTTGTTCAGTACTTTTTTAGTAGTTGACAAGTGAAAAAATTTCATAGTTTTGCATATCAAAGAATGGTTCATTGTTAAAGCTTAGCTGTTCAAGAAATATTTTGTTTTGAGACATCTTCAAATACGTCTTGATAAGTTTATTCTTTGGTGATAAAAATAATAATATTCTGTCATCCTACAGTCTTATATTGCTGAATACGATAAGACTGAAAAAAGGACTGAACAAAATTTATAAAACATTGAACTACATTCAATTTTAATTTTAAATCATTTTCAAATAAATTATATAAATTAAGATTATATAATCGGGTAATTCGTGATTTTCAAATATATATTACACCTCACTTTTAACTTTGAGAAGAATGAAATAAATTTCCTCTATAGAAAATATTATAATTTTCTTTTCTCGAGAAAATTTACGAAGTTTACTTAAAATAACAAGTAAAAAATATAAACATACCTCTCGGTCAATGTCCAATGACGGTATATTAAAAAATATGCTGGAAATAAAGAAAATCCCACACAGTCGAGCATCGGAGAGAAATGTTCAACCA
The DNA here is from genome assembly GCA_907164885.2 of Dolomedes plantarius. NCBI lineage: Eukaryota > Metazoa > Arthropoda > Arachnida > Araneae > Dolomedidae > Dolomedes > Dolomedes plantarius. Next base: position 74,750,829 of record OU015502.1, on the reverse strand, counting down.
TGTAGAGAACTGCAGACATTAACTGTGTCGGAATATAATTGGCATAAATAGCGTGCGCCATAGGTTTCGCCAAAACAACATCGCCAATTTTTATACGTCCTGTATTGGCGACTGCCCAAGAGCATTCCCGTCTATTTTTAGAATTACCACCCCCCCCCCCCCACCCCACACACACACACACATACTCTTTCTGAGAAAACGGTCCTTCTGCTACTTGCACCTGCAAATGTCCACGGAGGGACATTTGCAGAACAAAGGAATGTCACCACCCCAAGCGAGGCACAGCACACAGCTGGAAAGTCGAGAGGGGGAGGAGGTGGGGGGGGGCGGATGCGCGGTTAAAAAAACTTAAAACTAATTTATTAGTAAAATAATGAATATAAAAATATTATCATTATGCTAGATAACTACTTAGAGTTAAAAATGAATTTTACAAGTATAACTGGAAATAAACAAAACTACATTGGTTTTAAAAGCGGTACTCCACGTAGCAACCAGTTGGGAAATACATTTTTCGTTTTTGTTTTAACACGTTTTAACCCATCAAATAGCGTCGGTTAGGGCGGTTTTTGTCAGGTTGCTGGAAAATACTATTTTATGCCCTGAGCCTATAAATCACGGCCCGGGATAATTTGCACTATATTAATTTTGAACGTGTCCACCTCAACAACTGAAAAACAAAGCTTTTTGTCTCTAATTTTTGTGCTGGATTTTGTGATTGCTGACCAATAAAAATATTTCACAGGTAAGGAAACTTGATGATATTTTTTCATTAAAATATCAGAGCACCTCACTAGAATCAGCAGAAATCCATCAAATATGCCTCATTATTTACAGTGGCTCCCAAAAGTGTTCGTACACTTACGATTTTCAATGAAATAGGGGTCTATCCATTAATTAAAATGAATATTTCAGAATGCGTATTTAACAATAAGATGTATAATCTATTCTTAACAAAACTACATGAAATATTTTAAAAACATAGTAAAACTTTATTTTTAAGAAACCAGTAATCAAAAAGTAACAAAAACTTTATCCCACAACAGTCATCGAACACTTGTAAAAAAATCTCTACTTATAAGAAAATATTCTAATTTTTCGTTAAATTAATATTTAGTAGGATATCCTTTAGCATCAACAACAGCTTTTAAACGTCTGGGAATAGATTGCACTAGTTCTTTTGTAATTTCTGCATCAATGTTCATCCATTCTTCCATCATAATTGTTTTTAGTTCGCTTTTTCTTTTAAAAATGTCGTGTTTTCGTACTCGAACCTCCAGTTCTCTCCAAAAATGTTCTATTGAGTTTAAATCTGGCGATTGAGGTGGTGTTTTCAAAACTTGTGGACAATTATAGAGACACCAGAGGCGAACGTTGAGAGCCGTGGGCTTAGGATCGTTATCTTGATTAAAAAAAAATTAAAAATTTCAAATACCCAAATTTTAGGCTGATAATTTTAAATTGTCTCTTAAAATATTTATATAAACAGAACGATTCATTATGCCATCAATAAATACCAAATTACTTAGTCCTGATGTTGACATGCACTCCCACACAAGGACACCTCCACCGCCATGCTTAACTGTTTCTACTAAGTTCTTAGGATTAAGTTCCTCATTTTTTCTTCTCCATACAATTATACGCCCATCGGAACCAAAAATGATAAACTTGCTTTCATCGGCAAATAAGACATTATTCCAATAGGTTTGGGGCTTATTAATCATTGATAGTGCGAAGGAAAACCCGAGCTTTCTGTTTTTCTCACTCACAAAAAAAATTCTACGGGCAGAACGCCCATATAATCCAGCTGCTCTGAGAACTCGTCGAACAGTTTCAGGTGAAATTGAAGTAGAAAATGTTTCATTAAATTCTGCAGAAAGTTTTACAGCACTCAAACGTAGATTTTTCACAAATTTTCTAATTAAAAATCTCTCATCACGTTTTGTTAACTTTGCCGGACGACCTTTTCTTATCTTGATTTTGATCGGATTTTCTTCTTTAAAGCGTTTTATCACATACTGCACAGTATAATGGGATAAATTAAGTAATTTAGCAACACTCCGAACTGATTTACCACAACTATGATGAAAAATAATCAATTTTCGATCAATGCTGTTTGTTGTTTCTTTGCAAGCCATTTTTAAATAATAAATAGAATATTACGGAATAGGCAAGCAAAAATTAAAGCCAATTGATATTTTAAATGCCACCACAATTCAAAAATAAAAATAAAGCGCCAGGCGATAATTTTAGTTATGAATTTATCCGAAAATATTTCTGTGTACGATGACTTTTGTGAGATAGTTTTTGTTACTTTTTGATTATTGGTGTTTTAAAAATAAAGTTTTACTATGTTTTCAAAATATTTCATATAGTTTTGTTAAGAATAGATTATAAATCTTATTATTAAATGCCCATTCTGTAATATTCATTTTAATTAATGGATAGATCCCTATTTCATTGAAAATCGTAAGTGTACGAACACATTTTGGAGCCACTGTAGGTGTTCATATTCAAAATGAACTATTTCCCTTTTGGAACAAAAAATAAGACATGAAATAATATCACTCTTAAAATTTTGTAAATATTATTCTACTATTTTAGATTCCACCCCTGATCTAAGCAACCAAGACCGACTTACTCTTGTAGTAAGATTTGTTCTATTAAGTAATAAATCAAAGCAAATGGAAATTAGGGAGCATTTTTGGGGGATTTATTTCAATATCAGATTTCCTTGAAACAGATAAATCAAATAGGTCTACAAAATGTAAATATGTGGAAAGTATGTTACATGATCCATTTAAAAATGAAAAATATATTATAGCTGAAGATTTATGCAATGAAACTGACAACATTGCCCTCTATATTTCTCTTGAAATGAACGCGTTAAATGTGATTCAATACCTATTTACAAACAACCTCATCTATCTGTGTCCAAATTTAGTGATTACCATACAAATTTTATTAACATTGCCTGTGACTGTGGCTAGCGGGGAAAGAAGCTTTTCAAAACTTAAAATAATAAAAAATTATTTGAGGTCTACAATGGGACAAGAAAGGCTTTCAGACTTATCTATTATTAGCATCGAAAAGGACATTTCGGAAGATATAGATGATCAGATATTATAACAGAATTTGCATTAAAAAAAGCAAGGAAAGCAAAGATTATCTTTTTGACTGACTTATTAAGTATATGTATTAATAGATATGTGTTGTATGTATTTAATATAACGTATTCATTTAGTTGTTATATCAATACATTAATAATTATTATGTTAGGTTATAAAATTAAAAAATAAACTGAATTTATAATATTTTCTGTAATTCGTTGTTTCATTTAAGGTAAAAATATTCCAGAGAAATTTCAATTAATCCATACGGTATGAGGGGGGGGGGAATTATTCTCGCACACGTATGGCAGCTACCCTAGAAACTGCCCTGTATTTACTAGCACATTAAAAGCTACTAAATTACTGTCAACATTTACATGCATACAAACACACACTTTCTAATTTTATCTCTGATGAGATGGAGTTTGTTTTTATGAAGCATATTCGAAAAATATAAATACAGTTCATATCAATGGGTGTTAAAACTTATAAAGTATTTGTACCTACATTTACATATACGTTGGTCTGCTATATGAAATTTATTTTCAGTCATCAATTATTTTTATTTCATTTCCTAGATTCATTCTTTATTGTTCTATACATCACTAGCTATAAAGTATGCGAATAAATACTGTAAAAATGACGAATAAAATTCAATGTACCTCAATATTTTAATAACAATATTATGACTGTATAGAGGTTTAAAAATGTATGATATGTTTTTAGTGTTTAATCTGTTAAACATTTATTGAAATGCATTCGGACGCAATTTCATTTAAAAGAGAACTGTCACTCGAAGTATTTTACTTTATGCTATGAATATATCTATCTTCTGATAAATAAAAACGGTCATGTTATTCATTACAAAATCAATATACTTCCCCCCCCCCCCCCCGCGAAAGAAAAGTGCCGAAAATAAGCTAAAATGGTCATGTTTCTATAAAAAAATGGCTCCAATTCCTGCGTCACGAAATATTTAAATCATGAAATAATTATCAACACCATCACCGAAAAATTTGAAGTCCAAATAAGTGTAACCCAGCGGTCTACCAAAAAACGAAATGTTGCGCCTAACGAAATTGATATTGGCCCAATGCAACTGGTGGTAGGGTTGCCAAGTAAATCGCAGAGAACCTGAGTATGAAATGAAGCGCCAGATAGATACCCGCTTTGGCATCCAAAAGAGTCTGCCGAAAAGTCCGTCTTAATCAAAATGAAAAACAAATTTAGGCAGGTACTACTCTTTACTCTCTTGTGCATAAACTCTTGATCGAAAAAATTATCCATTTGTAAGTGGATGTTTATTTCATTTCTATATAAAAGCCAAAAATAAATTAATATAATCTAACAATAGTTGATGTCTGTCAAAACACGACGGCTAGATAGTAAATGAATGTACTAATACACAAATTATATTCAACACATCATTGTCAAATGTTGAAAATCATAATAATGCGCAGAAACAAATTGTGATTAAGCGGCTTCGCGCTTAGTGAGTATCTAAAGACAGATTTAAAAATGTCACTGAGCATGTGCAGAAAGCAATTTTTTTAAATTGTAAATTATCGCTAATTAAACAGCATGAAATAAACAATTTCCATGAGGTTTACTGTTGTATTTCACAAATATAATTATCATAAAAATAAATAAGGCAGAGATAGAGACTTCTCGGAATAAACGTGTTTACCATTAAAACATGTCACTGAGCGTGCGCGGAAACAGTGAGTTTCTAAAGACAGATTTAAACATGCCACTGAGCATGCGTAAAAATCAATTGTAAATTATCGCTAATTAATGGAAATTGCTGTCACAAAAACCAAATTTAACAAATCTACAGATTACAATCTTTCGTTTAAGACCAAAATGAAGTAAATTGATGCAGTAGTTTTCTCTCACGGACTGCCCAAAAAGTCGGCTTAGCAAATTAAATATATAGATGATATATATTATGCATATATCACATAGTATAACCGAAAGATTATATTATGTCAGCCGTATACTTCTGATATAATTCAATCTTTTCATACAAGGAAAATTATGTGAATTTTTCGTGCAAAAGAAGTTGAGAAAGTTCACAAAAGTGAAATAAATATTTATGAAAAGTCTGTTTAATCTAATCTTCGCCTTCCCTTTCAAATCCATAATTCTGATGCAGATTTCTGTTACTTGTGGTTACGAATCGGACTATCGATTCCGGGACGTTACAGGGTGAGCGTTTTCGGGTAGATTCCTATCCAATCATCACCGGCCCTCAAACGGGTACACGCTACGGGATTCCGCGTCGAAGATTCGTAAATCACCCGGCAACGGTACGGATCATTTTCCCCGAGCCTATCGTTCTACCGGCGCCTCCAGAACCGGCCCGTCAAGTTGCCGTCAGTCTTGTGTTTGTTGGGTATATATATATATATATATATATATATATATATATCTTATACGCTTCAAACAATAGCTACATTTAATACTGTCAGATCCAAGTAACTCATTTAATGAATGTCTCTGCATAGGAATATTTATTGTTTATTTATTAATTATCGTTCACTAGTATGGTTTTTCATTAAATTAATGCTAAATAAACCAGAAGCAGCCACTGCCGATGTTTAAAGATAAGAATAGAATTTTCTAAATAAGAGTTCATCAAAAAAAGGATCTATTCCCGTCTCATGAAAAACAGATATCCAATGGAAACAAGAGTTATCATTCAGGGTCTTGTTTCCATTGGATATCAGATCAGTAGGGTACACTATCTACCATAAGTATTTGGACACCTGTGATAGACAAAAAAAAACTTTATTCCTATTCAATGGTTGGTCGAGCCTCTACGAGAGGCATTTACAGCTTCAAGCCTCCGGGGCATGCTTTCCACAAGTCCTTCGAGAAGACATGTAAGTTCCTTCACCGATTTTGGAAGCTTGTTGCGATAATTTGGACCTTAATTCGGCGATACAACTAGTCTCAGAGGTTTACGATAGTGTTCAGGTCTGGGCTCTGAGCAGGCCAGTCTGTTCGGTTAACCACCATACCAATCCACCGTGGACCTCGTAACATGGCAGCTGGCATTGTTTTCCTGGAAGTAACATGGGTGCAACTCGTAAAACTCTCACAACGTAGAAAGCACACTGTTATCCAAAATAGTACATTAGGCGTCGGCTTTGATAATTGGGACCAAGGGTCCCAGTCCATACCAGGAGAAACACCCCCATACCATATTTCCACCTCCGCCGAACTTTACTGTGGGCACAATGTATTCTAACATGAGGTATTTTCCAGGCAGACGCCAGAGCCTGGCCCTGTCATCCAAACGGTAGAGGGTGAACCTTGATTCGTCGCTCCAGAGAACCCGTTTCCACTGATCTACAGTCCATTTTCGACGTGCTTTGAACCACATTAACCGAACATCGTGGATGGATTTTGTGATCAAAGGCTTATGAGCGGCAGCACAACCATGAAAACCAAGCAGATGTGCTTCCTTATGGATGGTATTCTTCGATACAACACTCCCGGAGGCCTGTTGAAACTCCTGGAGTATGTGGGCCATCGGTTGGATGCGGTTCTTCCGAATTACTCTAGACAGCAGCTGTCGGTCTCTATCACAGTTTCGTGGGTCTGATAACTCGGGTCACATTCCGACAATCCCGGTTACCTTCAACTTCTGAATCACATAGGCCACTATCGATTTTGGGTAATTCAGCTAGCTAGATATATCTCTTAAGGATCGGCCATTTCTGTGATACCCGATGATTACATCTTTCTCGAAATCATGTAACTCTGCACTTCATGGCATCTTGCATGCGACTATTGTCAATGTTGTTTCCTACACGATATTTAACGGCGGAAGACGTGACGTATATCATGACCGCATATATCGTCATTTGCATGGGTGTCCGAATACTTATCGATAGATAGTGTAGTAAAAACAAGCACCCACAGGAGGAAAGGGGCAATATTTGTTTCATTTACAAAACCTGCTCTCCGCTTGGTTCGCGGTGTGTCGGAATGTTCTTCGCTTGCTTTTCACCAACACTTTTAAATGTCTTTAGGATTCGTTGGATTTGCACTCAGGGTTATGTACCTGGTCCATTATTACGGGTCTACTATTGTTTTTACCCAAATATTCGAATCAGTTTCTCATGTCTTGCAGGTCAGCTGTAACTGTATTAAAATTCTTTAAAGTACTTAACAAGCTCCTATAAGGTAAGAGTTGCATAGTGTTAAATTTTGACACCTGGCCATAATGTTGTTGTTGCTAATACGCCCTGGTCGGATGTGTACCAGACCAGGTCCCTATAGGCTTTTCGGGTTTGGAGTGCGGCTCTGGTTTACAGTAGCATCACAAGGATCGGATATCGCCTTTATTAAAACCTCAATTTTTAACGAGCACCAAAGGGGTGACATGTGCGGAGGGGGGACCATACCCTCTTCCAGCCTCTCTGACCTCATAGAAGAACTTTACAGTCTACTAAATTGCCATGCCCATATCCGGCCTTAACACGAATGCATTCAGTGGCGCTTGTCGGGTTCGAACAGAGCACTGTTGTCGGTTAAAACCATCGCTCTATCACCAAGCTACGTCGGGTTCCTGCTTGTAATAGTTTTGTTGAAGGAGATTGCAAGAAACACCTTTGGAAATAACCGTCTCTCGCAGTTTAAAAATTTTTCGCCCTAAATGAATACTTTCAGGGAAAATTAAAAGAATAATTTTCAGGATGCTTGCTAAAAAGCAATATCATAATCGCTTAAAGGATTAAAAATAATGAAAAAAATGCTTAGAATATAAAAAAAGTTCTTCAAAAATATTTGCCAGTTAATCAAATATGCTAATCAGTTTCAAGATATAGGCCAAACTTAAAAAAATAGTATAAAAATGTTGTTGATGAAAAAACAAATATATATTTTTTAATATATGAAACTGAAATTATACTACACATAATTTTTTTTAGAAAAAAATAACATCTTATTCGTTTAAAAAATTAAGAGACTAAAAGTTTATAAAAATAAAGATGATGTTACGGTGAAATAATAAATATTTAATAAAGGAACTTTTTAAATGTACCATATAAAAAACTTTCAGAAGGCAAAAAAATTCAACTTTTAACATGAAACTGAAATCTTGAGTCAAAACTAAAGAAATTTCATAGGGAAGTTTGACTTGAAAGGAGTTTCTCGGGGGCGTAACTAAGCATTTAGGGGCCCGGGACAAGGACGCAAATTGGGCCCCCTGAAATATTACGACTTTATTTTTTTACCCCCTGTCTTGGAGGCCCTCTTACCGTGGGGGTCCCAGGGCATTGCCCCGGTTGCCCCAGCTTAGTTACGCCCCTGGGGTTCCTAGCACCTGAATTTGAAATAAATCTTTAATACAAAACATTTTTTAACTAATCAAAATTCTTTAATAAATTTTTAAATAAAGGCCAAAATAAAAATCTTTCATATAGTTTGTTAGAGACGTAATAAATTATGCCTCTTCATTTAAAAAATAAAACAAAATCAAAATAGAAATAATCGTACTCTTCAATATCTCTTCGTACTCTTCATAATCAAACTCAATCTTTATGAAACTCATTTAACGGCTGCTCATAGGGAATGAGCAACCGAATTATTAGCCCCATGGACGTAGCGTAGGATCTTATATAGTGCTAAATATATTTTCTTTGGCTCATGCATTAACTTTTGAAGATTCTAAATTTACGCAGTTGGAAAGTAATGTGTGAAGAAAATAAACTATTGTTCCTCGTTGGCAGAAACCCTACTTCGTTAGCTGTAGAAAATTTCAAAATAGTTGAATGACTATAATTTCGTTCTCTAAAAACGGCTCCTATCTGTGAAGAGGATATTGGCCCAGTCGTCCTCGATCCAATGTCGATGGAGACGGCAGCATTGCAAACCGGCGCTATTGTGAACTCTCGCAAAAGATACTCACACAACAGGTCTTCGGGCGTATAATGTCTGTTGCAAACGCTTTGCAACAGTTTTCCAGGATATCTGAGTTCCTGTGGCTGCATGATATTGACTTGCCATTTGATCAGCTGCACTGCGCCAGTTCCTTTTTGCCGTTAAAACGATGTACCGATCGTCTTCGGCCGTCATACTGCGAGGACGAAATCCTAGCTTGCGCCAGCTGTACTATCCACTTGTTTTACATGCTGCTCAAAGCCTGGAAACAACACTGTGGGTGATGTCAAATTCCCTATAAATATCTGTTATTTGTCGCCCTTCCTCCAGCTTTCCAACTATTCGTCCACGCTTAAAATAATCTAAATGATGTCTGCAAGGCATGACCTCACTTTCCAAAATGCGACGTCCTTCGGACCTGTTCAACAGACTGCACGCATCGAACGCGTGCAAACCGATCTGTACGTCGTCAAGTGACCCACGCGCGCGATAATAAAAAAATTGCATAGCCACCTTGATTCGTATTGCATCACGCCTTTATGCAAATTCCCACAAGCTGTTGTGTTTGATTCTGCGCCTGCCATCGTTTACCGAACACATCCCTCCTTAGGTTTTGTCCACCAGTGCATTTCATAGTCTACTCCTTGATAAGATAACATGAAAGATGAACTTTCTCAAGTTTCAATATTGTCATCTGTAAGCTGAAAAAGGAATTGAAAATATTCAATATTCTAGAAAACACAGCCAATCAATGTCATTAAAATCACTCTAGGATCTTTGATCATCTAGTACCAGATTCATACCAGAAAATTTATTTTAAAAACACTCTGGGGTCGTGAGTTCGGATTTAATACCAATACTGCTATTATTCAAAAAAACGAAAACAGTTAACGACAGAAAAATATTTCATCTGAATGCTTTACGGATCGATCGTTTTCATAAAAACACTGTAATATTGCGAGATCATTCTTAATGGACATAAATTAAATACATAGCACGTAGGATCTAAAGTAAAACTCATTTAACCATAAATATTTATGAATTTAAGACCCATTTAATTACCTGACAAACATCTACAGTATCGCCTCATACGTAAAATATACAATAACGTTAGATAGGCTGAAAAGGGCTTATAATTTGAAACGAGGCTTTGTTATTTCGTACAATAATTTGAACTCTTTGGGACATTACATAATGTGAATAGCTTAAACAGGTTTTTTTGCGAATTCAGTTGCATTGCTCAATTAAGATAATTGCAATATTCAACTGCACAGTTACATGTATTAGGGGAATCTTCTAAATCACAGAAAATTAAAGCTGTACTAGAAAGTGACTTTGCCAGCTGTTTGCTAATCATACTAATCAGTCTCTTGTGTCTGTAGTTGGGGTCATCCATAAAGTAAACTGTTACAGAATGAAGACTGCATCACTATGATTGTGAGTCTGGAATAAGAACAGTGAAGGCACACAAATTACTATATAAAGGGACCTTAAAGTTTCAAACTGAAAATATCTGTAAGAATTCACTTAAAAAATATATAAAGAACAAATTGCATTTTAAGTTTATTTAAAATTTAATTATTTTTTTTTTTACCTTTTGTCACGTAACTACCACTAAATGATTTACAAGATCAAAACTATGATAACAACTCTATATAATCTCAAATCATTGTATTCTGTAGGTTATTTTACACCAAATTTTATTGTCCCGCCTTAAAGAACATGTTTCAGTGAAGAGATCATAAATAAAATCTACAATATCTGTCTTTCTCAGCAAGAAGATGTTTCTGAAGAAAAAGATATTTCAGTTTTTTATATTAACCCTCTTATAGTGTATGATTAATTTTTCTGTTACTTTATTTTAATTTGAAAAGGGTTTGTGATGGTAATTTTGCATCTAGCTCTGTGTTCAAAAGTATACGATAAAGGGAATTCTTTATTGATTTTTTTACTTGAAAGAGTTGCCTGCATCGAATTCTACCACTTCTTTCTCCTTTTTTCAATCGCTTTATTGAAACTTTTATAAATGACTTCTGCAGTGAGATACACAATGAACAGTCGAATACACCCCCCCTCCCATCTTATAATGACTGTTGTAGATTACTCTGCTGACCTCTTCTCGAAGCACGGCAATTTATCAGTAAGCGGTGATGATCACTGGATCTTAGATTGAAGTTGGAAAAAAATAATGCCCCGAACTTTTAAGTTACCTTCAGTTGTTAAATTATTTTAAAATGTTCAGTTATCATTCATAGATATAGGGTTTTGATTAAGCTTTGTTCTACATTCCAAATCTTTCTGAGAGTTGAAACACTTACATTATGATATCCTCAAACAATATATATTTTATTAATGTTTTGATCGCTTTTTTAAGGAAAAACATTTATTCCTTCAAATATGACCTATTTTACTCTTTCTCTCGTACAGAAAAATATGAAGTATATTTTATACCCGTAATATCAGAAAATACACCCACTCTCAAACTTCAGACTTCGAAAGTATCGACTTACGTTCAAAACACTTAAATATACAGTACACTAAAATATACAGTACTGATTATATATATATATATATATATATATATATATATATATATATATATATATATATATATATATATATATATATATATATATATGTATATGTATATATATATATATATGTATATGTATATATATATATATATATATATATATATGTATGTATATATATATATATATATATATATATATATATATATATATGTGTGTATATATATATGTATATATATATATATGTATATGTATATGTATATGTATATACATATATATATATACATACATATATATATATATATATATATATATATATATATATATATATATATATATATATATATATATACATACACACACACACATCTGTATATATATATATATATATATATATTAGTTTAAATGTGATGTAAAATCATCATGAAAAGAAATATTTTGTTAAAAATAACATTTTAAAGAATAGGGAATTTTTTTTTATAAATATTTAGTGTAATTTAGTGCTTACGACAGAAATCCTATACTCAATTCAACTAAATATATTTTTGGTTCATTTATACTATTTACGACTGTGACACTTACCTGTGTTCTGCAGTAAATGTTTTACCAAAATCATCGAAATATTCCAAAAAGGAAAAAAAAACTCTCATTAACTATATATATATATCTTTTTATAAGTGCAGGTATCTGTAGAATGATTAAATTAACACATATAGCTTAGATTGTAGGGTAAATCATAGTTAGTAATATGTAAAACATCACTGGAAATTTCAATGAAATGTTGAAAACATTTTAAATGATTAGCTTTCTCGTTCACAAAAGTAATTGAAAAATTAATTTTGTAGAAAATGCATTTAAAGAGGCTACTTCCGGTCGTATAAATCTATTTATTAAATTGACCATAAAATCTCATGATCTCACGAAGAAAAGCAAATCAGTTTTAGAATACTAAAGGATTGGCTTTTGAAAAAAAGCCATTAAAAATTTGAAATTTTTCACCAACACAGCCATTTCAACATAGGCCTTAAGGATTTGATATGTATGTTTCAGTGATATAGCTTCAGCTGGAAAGGAGTATGTGACATATTATTCTAATCCATAAATTGATATACAAAACTGATTCTGACGGTACAATATTGACGCTTCTGAATATTGAACAGATGATGAAATAATTCTTTGCAAACACTTAGACGCTTAGAGGACTAAAAAGATACTTTTCAGAGAAATATATCGCCTCCCATTTGACGTTCACTATTGATGTGAAGATTATACCTCTAATTTCAGGACTCTGTATAAAGATTTATCAGTTTCTTAAGTGCGAGTGTACAAGTTACGTTTTCTTTTGATATTACTGTTAGCAATCACTGGGAAATCAGACAGGTTTTTCAGGTAAATCATCAAAACTCTTCTCCATTTACACGTTATATGAGACGGAAAATTATAGACTAGATTTTAGCGAATCGATTTTGGCGGTTTCTTTGAAATACTCACTCAATTCAAGATGATGCAGTTTATTGAGTTTGCTGTTCACTAAACTACCCGTTATGTAGATCAAACAACCAAAGAAATTCTATGTTCTCAAACTATATCATATTTGGATCACTTTATTATTTACATTCAATGTTCTTAACGTCTTAAGTAGATGATGCAGTTGGCAACATTGTAGTTAGATGGATGGGTAGATGATGCCAATAATGATATTCCTTGTGTTGAAAATATCTCATGAGGTATCGAGATTATGGTACTACATGGTCTTCTCTAAGTGTGGGAAAACTAATGTTTTTAGATTCGTCTTGATATTTTAACTGTTCATTGCCCCTGTTCCATTAAAAAGGAATTCAATAATAGAAATTTTACATGAATAAAACTCTGAATTGCAAGAAACAAAATGGGAACACCGTTGAATAAAATGCAACATAAAATACACAGATCAAAAATATCATTTGAATTTTCACTAAAACCATAGAATTGGAATTAAAAAAACTTATTTTATTACTTTCAATGAAAGGACAGATATTTAACTCTTAAATATGAAAGAAGGCCATTTTGCACATACTGTTACTGAAATTTATGCAAGACATCCCACTTCACTAAGAATATGAATCTTACAACATAATAGGATTTATTAATAGACCACGCACACATGCATAACATTTGGGAGGTTGCCATCACATTCCCGAAGTTTTTAAACATTGATAAGACAAGAAACTAAAGAAAAATGAAGGATTTAACTACTTCATTATTTTCTGTCTGTTTGTGTCTTATAAGATATTCATTAGATTTCACGCCTAGTAAAGTTTAAACATATTATTTATCTTAGGAAAACCTCCAAAATTTTCTTACTTCTTTTTTGAGTATTAAATGCATGGATAAATCAACAATTTATAGAGGAATAACCTACTGAAATATTTAAATTCTGTACAATAAAAATAAATTTTTCAATTAATTATCAAAACTAATTCTGTAAAAAATGGAAATATGAGTGGAGTTTTGTGAAAATATTCTTTGTAAAAAACGCTGAATGTTCATTAATTAGTTCATTGCACTGATTTTTTACCAAAATTAATGATAATTAAACACAAATTGGAGAATTTAAGATTAATCTCACTTCTTTCTTTGTAAAAACTCTTAGTTTTTAATTTATTTCTACTTTTATTAAAATACTAGTATCAGATTCGAAAATTAAATTTGCATACTCCTACGCTTAAGCATGTTTATAAAGCTGCTTTGATTTTTCCCACTTTATGATCTTTTGCTTGTCTCCACGTGTGTGTTTTTTTATTTTAAATTTGACCTTAAGCATGAAATCTGGTATGTAGCATTTTTATATTCATGCTCACATTCCGTTAGATTTGGGTTACATTAACCCTTTCATGGGCCACTTTTTTCTTTAAGGAATTGCTTTGCGATTTTTAGTGATTCTGAGTAATAAGGAAGAGGGTTTTAAGACTATCACTTTTATTCAAAAGAAAAAATAAACCTTGCATGCATAACATTATGGAAGAGAAAAGTATTCTTCCCAAGGACTATTTCCTGACTTACATATTAATCTTATAATTTTTACTCTTCAACTAATCTGTAGATCAAATTTATAGATTTTTGATGTACAATTAAAGTATAAAGAACGAAAAACCAAAAATACTATCATTTATAGTTGAAAAACATGAATTTTCAGGTCAAAGCCTTTACAGCAACAGTTACGTGCGAGGTAAAATTAGTTGTGTATTGCTATTTCAGTATTTCTTGGAACTATTTAAAAATATGGTTGGCAGCACAATATTGAAACGGGAACTGATTTCCCCATCAGCATTTTAACTGTAACAGAAAATATTGGTGGAATTTACACATGCTATGAATATATTTGAGAAAATATTAGGTGGGAATCCAGCTTAGTATAGTGTTGGAAATTGGAAAGATTTATATTGTTTTGGTGTAATGGTAGCGCAACTTGACTGCTTCGCGGTTTGTGCAAAACGTGTATTTGTATTTACTGTTACTCTTGAACGAATAAAAGTATGACGATCGAGACCTGATTCATGAATTCTTGGTTATAATGCATTGTTGAATTTTTAACATATCGTGCCGGGTATGTATCTATGTGTTATTTTCATTTTCTACCACATTAAGTAAAAAATACAGCTTTTTGCTGTATTTGAATTAAGGCGCTACTCTCCATATATTGTAGAGGTAAAGCAGCAAAAGTTAACTTAGTGATTATAAATGCATTTAAAAGTGCTTAACATGTTGTATGTTTACAGTTTAAGCTTAATATAAAACTAAACAAAATCAAATGAAATGCAAATCAAGGCTATTGTTAGTAGAAAAAAATAGTAAATTTAACTGAGAGAGAAAATGAATTAGTTTAGATTTAAATCGGTTGTTTCATTAAGTAAGGAAACTTTTTCTTCTTATTTTTTTAAATAAAAGTTGGTGGGCTCTAGCCATAATGAATTCTCTAAGCTCAATATTAACCTATGGAGAAATTTTTACCAAGAATTGTCGACTTTAACTTAAAGATTTTAGAGAGAATTTTTTCTATCCGGGAAACTTTTTCACTCTATTTAAAGAAACGTGTGATTTGGAAGAAATAATGTTTTTAAATTATTCGGGAGAATAATTTAAAATGTTTTGAATTATTCGGGAGAAAAATGATTGTACTCTGTTTCAAATGCAAAAAATATCCCTCTGATCGACGAAACTAAATAATGAACAAGATAACAGAGTAACAAATTTCCCTCTCTATCATACGATGCAATTTCTTTAAAGAAAAATCCTTAAACCCAAGTCGACAATCATTAAAATTTTTTTTCTCCATAGGTTAAAATTAAGCTAAGCAAATCCAATATGGTAAATGCCCTAAGGCTGCCGTGTATTAACCTATTGGATTCGCTCCCCTCAATGTTGATCTACGGAGAACATGTGTCTACTATTTACAACAAATAAATGTTGATAATCCAATAAAAATGGTATTTTCATATAGTCTAAAATTTTCTGCACCTTGCAACAGGATCCTTTTATAAATTTCGTCTACCAAAGGAATTTAGGAGCGTTTAAAAAACACTATACCAGATTTTCCCCGAATTATTTAAATTTAAAAATATTTGCATTTAATAAAACGAAAAAGAAGTAAAATTTGCTTTATGAAGTGCAATTTTTTATTAAATAATGTTTCAATACAAGTCGGCAATCCTTGAAAACATTTTGTCTAAAGATTCAGATTTGTTTAAGAATTGCCCACTTGGATTGAAAACTGTACTATAACTGTACTATAACTGTACTAAACTGTACTATAACTAACTGTTTTTTTAAAACTGTACTATAACAGAGAAATAAATTTTACACCTTGGGGTATTTTTAGTTTTAATTAAAAAGAGTGCACATAATATTTTAAAACTTAAATTATTCCGGGAAAAAATCTGGCATGGTGTGTTTTAAGCCCTCATAAATTCATTTGGTGGACAAAATTTTAAAATCAATCCTATTGCAAGGTTTAGTAAAGTACAGGCAATGTGAAAATATCATTTTTATTGGATTATCAGCATTTATGTAGCTGTAAAAAGTAGACAAATTTGCAAATCCAGTTGAGTTAGTAGACAGCAGCCTTAACCGGTCGAACTCGAGACACCATTGACATATCATCATTAAGCCATGATCTTCATAAATAAACATAGCAAATTTTATTTGCAATAAGTGAAAAAGAAATATATTTCTTTTAATTTTTTTTAGCAGTAAAATTTCCAATATAGTAAAATTTGTACAATATTTTTAATAATGTAATAGAGTTAAAAATGTGGTATTAGTCTTGTGTACGGCAATTTAATCTTTTCAGGCTAAATAATACAAAACATCAAATCTTTAATATTTTTTCTTAATGTCAATCAGATCCAAATTTGATTTCAAAATATTTATGACAGAATAATTTAATTCTGAATATAATATGTGGTATTTAACAATAAGTAATAAAACTTAAAGGTGTATAATTTGCTTTGATGTTAAGCAAATGGGAATTTTATGTTTTTTAAGCTGTATTTCTTGAGTATGACTAATTTAGTTAGAGAAGTTTAAATAATTTATGATGTATACAAGATTTTTTCATTTTGTTTAAACTATATCTATTTTACTTGGAATACTCTGACATCCAGTGAATTACTACGTTTTAAGGCTGCTGTGTACGAACCCTATTGGATTCGCTCACATTAATGTTGAACCAGCGAGAAAATTTGTCTACTATTCACAGCTATACAGAGGCTGTTCACACATTTTTTAGACGATGTATATTGTATTCACAAAACTAAATTACATAAAATTCTTGTGTTTTAAATGTTCTATTTAACATCCCTTATTCTGAACTATCTTTCGACACCACAATTTCCAGGATAATAATGCCTTTTGAAGTATCAGAAGAGGTATTCTACCCCATTCCTCCTGAACAGCTTTCCAGAGTCCTGTAAGGGGTTTGGGACGACGTTTGGATAATGCAGATTTTAAAAGTCCGAAAGCACAAAAATCCATAGGTGATACATCGGGGGATTTAGTAGGGATATCAGTGAAGGGTATGGCCTTGATACCAGTTTTTTGTTCCATTTCTTTATAGAAATTTACAGTGGATTTTGAGGCGTGACTGCTAGCTTTGTCCTGATGGAGTCTCACAGATTGATGGCACTTTTCTGCACTTTGCAACAGGATTCATTTTATAAATTTCGTCCCTCAAAGGAATTTATGAGCGTTTAAAACGCACTATTCCAGGGTTTTTCCCCCAATAATTTAAAATTTAAAATTTTATTTGCATTTTTTAAAAACTAAATATGTCCTAATGTGTCAAATTTCTTTTTCTATTACGAAGTACAATTTTTAAAAAATCTTTAAATCCAAGTCGGCAATTCTTGAACACATTTTCTGCATAGGTTAGCAATGAGTAGCGCGAATCCATTAATTGTAGGTAGACAGCAGCCTTAACCTCAAATGCATGAAACTAAATTACTCACTTGAAATACGTTTCAGAACTTTTTTTGACATTAGCTGTAGTTGAAATGTAATAAATCAGAATTTTTTAATATTTTCTTCTTGTTATATAAAATCACGTGCGGAAGATAATCCTGTTCATTAGAATCATAAACTTTCAATTTGCTTTAAAATCGTTTCAAATATATGTTTGGAGGAGTAAAAAATCGAAACACATTTACCATGTGGAAAGATTCGCGTAAATTTAGGGGAGGAAGAAAAAACAATTATTTTTATCTACTAAAAATAAACAAAATATCAAATTATTAAATACACTATAATGAATTGCAAAATTTGACATCAGATGCATATAAAATTTTAAATTGTTAGGATTGATATATGTTTTACAATATTACAGAGATCGCTATTAGACAGGTAATTTTGGAAAAAACCTTCCTTTGGATTTCTAAGATTGTTTTTTAGAAAAAATAAAATTTAATAAAGAAATAAAAAGAGACTCCTTTTTGAAATTTCAATTCTGTAAAGGAATTTTCTAAGCTTCGTAAGGGTGTTCAGATATAAAATAAATACTATTAAATAAAAATATTCCACTTTTCCATGTTTAAGAGGTAAATGAACCCTTTAGGAATAGTTTTATTTGATACAGAAATAAAACTAGATGTTTAAAGATTTAGTATTAGGAGAAATATTCCCCTAAAACTAAAATAACACTGCATTCGTATCCCTGGAACGTCAAGGTGTGAAACTATTTTTGATGACACTGCTGCTTGAAACGTTTATAGATTGAAGAAGTCAAGAAGCAACTTTTGGCAAGCATCAGTAAGAATCTTTTAGAGAAGAGCATTGATGGAATGAGATGGATGTGACGTCAGAGCGAGTAACACACACAAACATGCCATGACTTTAAGATTATTAATGGATCTTAAGAGAGTATGTTTGTGTTGTCTCTAACTTTCATTTCGTGCTGGATTTTAGATGATTGTAAAAAAAAAATTTGCTCTTCTAAAAGGGATTTCGTAGCGTATCGGAAGTTTTAGAAACAGAATCTTAGTTTTATTAGAAAAATTTTAATTATTGTCTAGTAAAAGACAAATAAAATTTTATGAGAAATATACATTAGCTTATTTTTATGTACTTGAGTTTAAGCTGCTGTGTACTAACCCTATTAGATCCGCTCAATTCAGTGTTAACCTATGGAGAAAATATATCTACTATTTACATCTCCAATAATGCTGATAATATTTTTTTTTTACCAATGCGGAGGCTCTTGTCGTCAAACATTCGCCTATACTACACTGCAATTTTACTGTTTATTTTATTATGGGGGCACCATATAGGCGGACAGCATTACCCCCTATGAAGGGATGACACGAATGGAGGAATTTTTCATGGAGCGACGCCAGGATTCGATCCGAGCACCCTCAGCACCGAAAACCAGCGCTGTACCACTGGGCCGCCACAAGCCCCGCTGTTAAGAAAATAAAAATTGTATTTTCAGATAGCCTGAAATTTGCTGCATCTTGCAACAGGATTCCTTTCATAAAATTCGACCACCAAAGGAAGTTTGGAGCGTTTCAAATACACTATAACAGATTTTTTTCCCTGAATAATTCAAATTTTAAAATACAGGGTGGTTCCAAAATTATTGTGCGCATTTGATGTTTGAAAAAAGAAAGAATAAAATGAGGTACATACATGTTTATTGCGTTCTTGGAAAGACAGTTTTAAAAATTTTACACTTCAAAATTTTGAGCATCAAATAACTTCCATATAAGCCGGTATATGGCGCGAAAACATTTCGTAAGAAAATTTTACTCATTGCGTCAGTCTGCAAATGGTTACCGTACATGAAAAGCAATGTACATTTTGTGGTTCCATGAAAGCAAATCCTTTGTAACTTATTTTGTTCTTTTTTTTTTCAAATTTCGACCACCCCAGGGTAGTCCAAAATTGTTGAAGGAATTTCATGTTTGAAAAAAAAGAACAAAATGAGAACAATTTACCGGAAAAAGGTTTATATTTTCGAAAATGAACAATGGCAACTTCTTCACGAATAGTGAACTCACGGACTCGTTGCCCATTTTCCGGTGTTCTTATGTTTTGGGGACAACCACTTGGTTTCCTTGGTAATGCAGACCCACTTGTTCTCACGTTTGAAACCCATCGAGTAATTTCTTTTTTCTATCCGGAAGGGCATCAGTTGCATAAAGCCCGAAGTTCATCATAAATGCCCTCTCTATCGCTGTTACAGAATCATTATTTTTAAAAACGCTTCGGTAACGAAACCGAAATGTTCACTTGACCACCTCACTGTGTCTACTGGCAATTATAAAATCCATCCGAATTCTTGTCACCTTCCGCGCAACCCTACCCCCCCCCCCCACACACACACACACACCCTTGCCAGCGACCTTCAGAAATGTGGGAGTCCATTCTGTCGCACCCTGTACTATAATTCTACTCATGAGTATGTTAAAAGTGTTTTAATAGCTTATGTACAGATAATAGTATATAACGAATACATTTCTATGGTGCCCGGTATAAAGGGTTTTACCGTTTCAGAGGTAACAACCTCTTGCATGGTGCAGATATTTTTCCGATTTTTTAATCTAAAAAAGTCTTGAAAATATTTCAAATTAAAGGTTGCAAAATGCTTTTATTTCTTTAAACTGATAAAATATGGCAGCACTAGCCATTTTTATGCTACTTTAACTGGAATACATTGAATGCAAGGGAAAAGAAGACTAGATTTAGGCGTTCGCACTCTGAGAACGGCACCCCTGAAAGGGTTTTAAGTCAAACAAAGTGATTTTTAGATATCTGTTAGTATTGATAAAAAAATCTTTTGACTTGTATAAAAGGCTTAAATCTATCAATTTTGTCTACAAAAGTACATTTCTTTGTACAAAAGGCTCAAATCGAAATTATATTTCTGCGATTGGTATAAAAGCCAATAACTTGTTATATTTAAATCACTGGTTTTAACTTATGACTTATGGATAATTATGAAGATCTTTATACCGGGCACAACATATTTATATTAATCTTAGTTCAGTAACAATAAGAAGTCCATTTCTTACTTTATCGAATGCCTTCAAATCATTTCCAAATATACGGCGCCGAAATTTCCAGCTACAAGTTATGATTGGAAACAAATTATATGGATCCACATCAATAGCGACTAAATTTCGACTCTTTAATTTTTACGGCTAATCGAATTTTCTGACACATAATCTGCGTTTTCCACTCTGGTCTCCCTCTACCTCAAAACAATACTTTGCGATCGAACGATCTAATTTAAATTTTGCCACATCGGCAAAATTTCACCATTTACTAAAGTCTGAGAAAGTGAGAATGAACGCTGGATGCAGATGACAAGGAGCGTTCAATGATGGTTCCTGGCGAGGTACGTTTGGAAGACAATGTTACGTGTCAGCGTGCCAAAATGCGTCAAATAATGAGAGTGAAGGGCGTGAAGAAAACTAATTAGTTATCTTTGACAGAACTCTTCCATTGATTTCAGACCTTCTCAAAATAGTAACTGGCACGGAATGGCTGCGGTAAGAGGTTCTGTAAAGCAATAAATAGCAGGTGACAAAAATATAAATGAAAGAATAACATAATAAAAGACAGAACCCCGCATATTTTTTATTACAAAACTTACGTAACATATGTTTCCGTCTAATAATAATGAGATTCAGAGGAACTGAAAGGTTAAACAGACAGTTACCTTAGAATAAAGATTAAATGAACTTTGAGAGTTTTTTGCCGTACATGGTTTTAAATGTTAATTGACATAAATGTGGGCAGAGAATAGTTCCATTTGCGAACTCTTTTTGAATAGTTTTTTCTCCTCTAGATAAAGTAACGGGTGATTTCTTATGTATCTTAAAAAGATAAAGAGATAGCTTGCAATCAAATAAAATGCCTTGGGGCTGAATATTTCAGGTTTAAAAAGTTCTCAAAAATTTCACTGTACCCTCATATATATATTTCTCCCGTTATTCATTACATTTAGTATGTTTTTATGATAAGAAAATGATAAATTATTTATAATAGAAATAAATACTTTTAAAATAAATTTTTCTAGGATATTGGAGATCTGAGTGCTAATTGAATGTATCCGCTTAAATAATAGCTTGTTTCCTGTCTTCATTATAGTTTTTATTGCATTCTTTTAACGTTGTTTGCCCCATACTAGCTACAGTGTTTTGTGTAAAAAGCACATTTTAATGCATTACTTTTTATAGCAGAATTCATAGAACTTTTTGCAAAAAATGCACCGTAAAATGTTTGCAGTATGAGGAATAGTACTAAGTAAAAACAAATTACCTTAATGGGATAAGATGTGAAACACTATGAATTCTACGAATTAATCAATCATTTAGAGTTGAATACATCTGTCCTTAACTATCCCCTGAAGAAGTGAGGTTTAAAATGTAGCAGAAAAATAGGAGTGGCTAATGTTGGCAGTTCCATGTCCATCAGAATTACGCTGTGCTCTTCATTTCACAATACATAATTTTTTCAAACGTACGAGAATATACTTTCACTTATAAATTACCTTTGCCTAAAATATCAGTTTAAATTAATAAATAATTCAACAATAAGGATATTAAAGGTAATCCAAATTATAAAAGTGAAATGGTTAAATAATAATTTTCTGTTTTATATTTGTCATAAGACTTAGTAATAGCCAATTATTCTATTTTGCTCCTCCTTAAAATTGTGACTTTATAAAGAGAAAAATTAAACAAGATTAAAGTCATTTGCTTTTTTCATATCTTTATATATAAAAGGCAAAGTCTGTGTGTGTGTGACCGAGTTTTTGTCTGCTCGCGGCGCAGCGCAAAGACGGTAGGTCGGACAGTCTTGAGATTCGACACGAAGATGCCTCCCGAGGTCTCATTATGCACCTCGAAGCCCTTTTTTCGATTTTTTAATTAGATTTTCCGTAATTATATAATTAGTCGCGATTTGGAGCTCCCGGACGAGTAAAAGCTCCGTAAATCCTAACGTATCCGTCCAAGAATTTTTTTTTTTCGGACGAGCCTATACAGGAAAGATGGCACTATACGGAACTCACAATTAAAATTGTCTGTCTTAATTTATCGATTAATTGTGATTTTTTTTCGATCGCCTGTACGCACCCGTTTTTCGGAAAAAAACGCGATTTTGTCCGTGACCCTTTTTTCCAAATTGTCGAATCGATACGTAAATGTCATTACATTTTTACGAATTTTTTATCTCAGAGACCCTAGACATCACAATTTTGAAAGCCAGAACCAAAATTAATTTACAAATTGTAGTTATTTTTTAATAATTTATTTTATGATTCGGAAACTCTTGCGAGAAATCTCATTTTGGAGATTTCGTTCTTCATTTCCGGAAGAAGGTAGCGGGTGAAAATAGGAGAAAAACCAGTTTTTCGACGTCATGCACGTGATGTGTTGGGGCGTTTGTTTTCTATGAATGATTGGGTGGTTAAAGGAAATCGATTACTATTGCAGTGATAATCGATTAAAAAATCACATTTAGTAATGCCGTAATTTTTTTGGCCAGCACTTAGTTAATATCATATAATTTGTGGTGTATTTGTGGAAAACATCAATGAAGATTTCAAAGAATTTCAGCATGTGGAGGATGTGATATATTCGCTTTCAAGGAAATCGATTACTATTGCACTGATATTCAATTAGTAATCCTATGTCAAAAATTTTGCCAAAATGTGCCAGAAAGGATTAAATTTATATGGGTAAAATAATGTATCGTGGTGAGGAAAAGGATGACAGCGACGCCCATTAACAAAGGGTTAAGGCTACTAAAAAATTGGTAATTACGTTACCCGAGCAACGCCGGGACGGGTACAGCTAGTAAATTTATATATTTTATGTCTTAGATGATCAAAGTGTACATTATAGTTGCCTTAAACATTAAGACATCACAAAGATTAAAACAATAGAGTCATTAAGTTAGGAATTATTTTTACAGAACTTTTATGTAAATTACAATAACTTTCTCTTCCATATCATTAATAATTTATTTTACAAATTTTCTTAATAGGTTAAAAAAATAAAAGTTTGGTTATTTCATGAAAGAATTCCAGAACAAGCGGTTAAATATTTTTATACAAAAAAATCTTTCACATATTGGAAGCCGATAATGATTATAATAAATTTTGCCATTTGAGTACAGTCGAACCCAGTTATAACGAACTTTAAGGGACCAAAGGTTTTATTCGCTTTATCCGGTGGTTCAATGTATTCGAACCGTTAAGAAAAATGTTAGAGTTCACAAAATGTATAACTCATTAGTTGCAATGTGTATTCAATAATGATGTATTAAAAAAATGATAAAATCTATTAAAAATGATCATTAATGAATTAAATCGACTAAAATCGATTATATTAAACTGACATAATACTAATTAAATTAAGTACAACAGGAAAATGGTGGGACCAACATTTTTGTTTGTTATAGCCGTGAGTACGTTATATACCAGGTTCGCTATAACGGGGTTCAACTGTATCAAGTTTTCTGGCGTCACAAATATCCCTCGAACTATTGCCACCTCCCGCGTTCTCACCAGTCTTATTCAGAAATGTGGTAGTGCCGTTTGCCGCACCCTGTATATTTCCATATAGAGTAGCATTAAATACTTTTTAAAGACTTTTTTAATTTAGTCGTTTCTTAATAAATATCCGGCCTGTTTCGTTCTCATTATTTTAATGTCTTATTGTGTCATTGGGTTTAAAAAAAACTCCATAACTCAATATACCTCCCTCATTTGACTGTTTCATAACGACACTAGTTTAAGATATTCGTTAAATCCTTTATTTCAAATATTATCCGAATCTCTCCTTTCTATCTTGTAAATGTTTCAGACGCGTATCCAGGAAATGGTCTTGAAATGACTTTGAACAGGGTTACTTTTGCTTTAGTCTTGATTATGGGAGAGAAGAGAGTGTTAAAACCGGAGAAATTTTCTTAAATGTTTAATTAAGAAGAGTCGTGTTGTATCTTGGTGAATCTGAAGAGAGAGAGAAGAAATTCCTTTAGCACTTTTAATAGGGCAGTATTCTTCAAATACGGGAAAATAATTAAATTTGGTTAAAAATTGGTTTCTCGTCTTGTCCAAAGAATCAAATAATGTATAAATATAAATAACCAAATAATATGGATTAAATAGCGTATTCAAATATGTTAACGGGGCATGGTGGCCTGGTTGACACAGGTAGCGGACCAGTGATTTGAACGTCATTGGTTCGATGCCCGTCGTTGTCAAAACCACGGACGAACAGCTGGTGCACAGAAAAAATCTGTCGTAGCTGAAATGTCCTTTAAGTTCTCAAAATACCGTCAAGTGTTTCGGTCTCGTTACTTGACTTGGTTCAAAATTACGGGAACGATGTTCTTCGAGGTCAAGTCACCTTCAACCCTAGTGGTACCTCGCCTTAAGTGAAGCTGCTTACTAGCCTTCGTCATGTAACTAGGTTCTTTTGACTTGGTGCAGGCTTTCGTACACCAAATGGATTGGAAACAACAACAAATATATTAATGGTTTGAATTACTAATAACATACTCCAAATGGGCTATTTTTGTTAATTGATCCATACAAAAACTAAATTTGACAATAGTATTTCTACAATAGTATTTGAGAATAGTATTTGACAATAGTAGTTCTTTCTTATGCAATCTCAAAATTGTATTTTTTTTAAACATTTAATATCTGCAAATCTCCGCTAAATCACTCTGCTAATAAAAGTATCCGCATTTAAAAAATTATATTATTTCTAAATTCAATTATTTCTTTGTCGCTATACATTTCAGTAATATATAAAAGCTTTAAACTAGACAATATTCAATTGTTTAGACTATTATTATTAATTATTTTCTTAAAGATATTTTTACCCACACACATAATGCATTTGACACGGTTTTGCCAAATGCAAAATTTAATTAAACTAGCTGTATGTTGGTTGATATAGTTAATAATCCCTTCAACAAATTGTTGAACACAGTCCTGTGTGTATTTATAATCCCGAGTCTTTAATCTATTCACTGATTAGAGAACAATAAATTCCACCTCATTATCATAACTATTACATTGGGATCTATTTATACCATTCTTCCTAATGGGATAATTATGTATACTTGAAATACAAACGATGTCTGGGATCAAAAAACTTGCGTTAGTCTCACGTACTAGAAAATGACTGTTTTTTCCCTACAGAGAAATTGCATTTCCGATGAATACTTTTTAATTTCATTTGTAATTATAATTTTACAAAAGAATGCAATAAACAAATAACTATTGTTTCTTTATTACGTTTTGCATCCTTTAAGAATTTCGAAATTTAGAGGTTAAGGTATGTTAAAGAAACTCTTTTTTTTGTATATTTCTTACATTTATAGAAAAACTAGGGTTTTTAACTGGGGTATTAGTTCTTGAATTTATGAGAAAAATATCGAATCTGTGTAACTAGCAGAAAGGTAAGATAAGTGGTGCGAGTAACTAAAACGGTAGAAAATATCGGTGTTATTGTTGTTGTTGTTGGTTCTAATCCCTCCCGAGTTAATGTAGTCAATCAAATGTGCGGCTATTACACGGTATCCCGCATATCACGAAAATGGACTCTCTGTTTTTTTAGGTTTTGAGGCATAATAAGAATCTATTCGCAAGTTGTCCTTAGATCCAATAAACCGGACAGTTTTGAAATAAGGCGATTGTATCTCCATTCTTTGGCCTTTAATTATAAATATATCTCAATATTATAAACATTTTATATCTTGTCATGAAATGCAGAATTATTATTTTCAATTTGAAAAAAAAAGTTTATTACAAAAGGAACAATCAAGGTTGCACTTCGTGCCACGCGCGCCTGTTGGTGTTACAAAAACTCGCGCACCCGCTGAATGGGTAACCTTGAAGGCCGGTGTATCGGTGTACCTCGGTCACTCTACCAACGATTATTACATAATACAGAAATGAACATGACACTGCGTCTAAACCCGGGGTACTCAAACCGTGGGCTGCATGGGGCCCACCAAGCTTTTATGTTCGGCCTTAGACACTCGCACTCATTATCAGGTAGGTGGTTTTGAAAAATAATATTTGAAATTAGAGCTGTTGCTCACGGTGTTCACATCAACGTATCTTTGTGAATAATCCAGAATTGTCAAAATGAAATATGCGAAGAACGTGTATAGAAATACGTTTATTGATTCTTACCTTGAAGATGTACTCAGAGCAGCATGCAGCAAGTATAAACACGATTTGTCTAAAATAGTCAAAAGTGTGTGTCAACATAAAAAATCTCACTCATTTTTGTATAAACGTGTAAATACCTTTACCTTTAGAGTTTTATTTTTTAAAGTATTATACTAGGAGGTACAGTGTACTGTGTTGCGGAACCGCGTAAAGTAGCAAACATATGCATTTAGCCCGAGAGATAAAGGGTTTGAGTATGGCTTCTCTAAATTCAAAACGTGTGGCATCATATGAAGATGTAAGCGAGGATAAGGTGGAACTTGGTACAGATTGTATGTGGAAAACCTAATATTACATTGTGGCAAATAACACCAGATGTAAACAGGAATCGTGATGATCCTGTTAAAGTAAAAACAGTTCGTTGGGGCCTAGATCAGTCTGATCTTTATGATCGTGTTTCAATCCAGATGCCACTCATTACTAACCCAACGCACTAAATGTGTCAGAGAGTGTGACGAGCATAAAAACTTGAGTTCAGATTATTGGCTTGGCATCATTTGGTCGAGCTTCACATTGTCTCTTGCCATGGAAGAGTGAATGTTTGTCGAATTCTTTCCGTAGCATACCGTTCCGAGTGTTTGGTGGCCACTGTCAAGCATGGCAGTTGCTCCCTGATGCAGTGGGATGCTATCTCTTCACAAGGAACCTTAATCCTTTCTGAGCATCCTGGGAAATCGGAAGTCTAACAATGCATTCTGGTGAAGCCCGATGGGACAGACATTATTCTCGAATGAACAAACGTGTTTCCGCGGCGTTTCAACATTCGGTTTGGAGAAAATAATTATGAGGTACAGAATTTATCTACGCCACCTGAATCGTCTGACTTCAACGTTATAAAACAATTGTGAAAATATTTGGAAAAAAATGTCTGATCACGTTTTCCCCCTCCAACGTCACTGGAACAGTTAAAGCCCATGCTTAAATACAAATTGTTTCAAATTCCAAAATTTTATTTGAAGGCCTTATTTGTATAGTGGTCAAACTCCATTCTTGTTGATTTTGAGATATAGGGCAGTAGAGTCTGATGAGTTCTGAGAAATGACTGCTGCTGTCTCATTTGTAATGCCCTCTGTTGGCAGCAGAAATAAGTTGGAGGTGCACCAATTTAAAAATAAAATTGAAATGACATGTATGAACATGCAAGTGAGGCTAACTCTATATTTTTAAGTGGAGTTGGAGCACTATTCAAACAAGGCCTTCATTTACAAGTCTTAACTAGCATTACATACCGTGTGGAATCCATTCTGTTTTGGAATCCAAAGGTGGACCTGAAGTTCATTGATAAATTGTTCTGCTGAAACAACCATTGTTTCCATTATGTTGATAAACGACAATATAAATGTCCGCATTCAAAAAGATGTTATTAATTTTATAACAATGATTTTATAGAGTGTATGTTAAATTGCTAGAGTTATACACATATAAATATAAATGCTGCTAATGTATTTCCCATTTACAAAAATTTTCTGATACCTTTAAGTAATTTGATTATTTGGATCACTTAGGTCACAGAGGAGATATTTTATTACTCTTAACTTGACGATAGAATTATACCGTTTGAGCAAGGAATCGCACATAAACCATGCTTTGTCGAGGTAACATCAATTAAAGTTGATGCGAGGAAACCTACCCTCACAAACACACGCTTTCTTTATAAATGTCTGAAATTCTCTTTATTTATTTATCTGTTTGAAATTGCATAGTCTATTGCGTAAAGTGCGTAATGATCATCAAAAACACGATTTGCCTTATTACACTTATTAGCTTTAACAATCTTCCTTCGAATTCCTGCCTGTTTTACGACTCACTTTTCTATCGCTAAACTGTTTCTTTGTAAACTTCCGATCCATCTAGTAGACGAATCACTCGTATTCCGTTTCGTAATGCCCCCCGACGCAATCCCGCTAAATTGCTTTCCATTACCCAACAGCACTACGGGTGATGTTGGAAGTAACACTGTTGGAGTTCCGGGGGATCGCGTAACATTTTAAATTCTTAAATAAAGATCTGTTTATCGACAAATTCTGTGCAAACTAAAACGGTTTCCCAGGCAGTAAAAAAAAAGTGTTGCTAATAATTGGTAAGATAAAAAATGAAGTGCTTCTTTTAGTCTCGTAAGGAAATAACTAGTACTTTAGGGGAAGTCTTAACTTATTTTATGAACTAATATTTAAGGTTATTTAATTTGGATAAGTTTTCAGTTTAGACTGTACAGATAGGAAGACGAAAATCTTATATATAAATCTATATATTTTTTTCGAATGCGGAGGCAGTTTTCGCTAGACATCCGCTTGTGTGTACAGCGCGAGACTGCCTGCCATTCATTTAAGGGAGCACCGTATAGGTGGCCAACACTACAACCTACAAGCCGGTCCCGTAATTTCGAAAAGAGTGAAGTGACGACACTGTTACACTTGACCCCGCACTTCCAGAGGTAAATTTGAGAACGTAGAGGACATTGCAGCCCCAACCGATTTTTCGTGACCCAGCCGTCATTAGTGTACACTCGGCGGTGTATTTGGCAGTGACGGGCATCAAACCAGTGACGTTCAGATCACTGACCCGCTGCCTTTGCCAACTGGGCCACCACGCTTTCATATGTATAGCGATATCTTATATATATATATATATATATATATATATATATATATATATATATATATATATATATATATATATATATGTGTGTGTGTGTGTGTGTGTGTGTGTGTGTGTGTGTGTGTGTTTGTTTGTTTGTTTGTTTGTGTGTGTTTTGGGCAAGGCTAAAGCCCTGTACTTTAAAATCTATTTAAGAAAGACAATGTATATTCACACATTGGTTTCATACTTGAAAATCATAAATATTTGAATTCGAGACATACTTGTATTTAAATATAGCAATTCTCTCTTATAACTGAAACTCTGCTGGTTATTAATAACTTGAATTACATTCTATTTTATATATCTTGACTCTTTTGAAGCATAACAAAAAAAGTTCAACATAATATGCCTATCAAAATATTTTAACACGCTAATAGGAATTTCTATATCTCTTTAGAAATAAGTAATATTAATGTAAAATAATGTTGAATAGGCTATCTTATTTACTAATTTTAAAATACTACGTTTAACTTGAAACGATATATCTATAAACGGATTGCATATATAACGTTAAAAACGCATCCCATTTGTTAAAATTCTCCCATATTGTTTTAAAACAAGTTTGAATGAAATGGATACTTCCCAAATTCTTCTGTAACTTAAATGGAGACTCAAACGAAAATGCATAAAAAAGCATTTATTAAATGTTGTAAATCAAGTTATACAAGTTATTATTCATTTTTAAGGCTTAAAAGCGGCTGGTTATGAACAGAGGACATACCTATTAGACAGATGATGTCACCAAAAATAGACGATAAAAAACAGAAAATTTAAATTTCGTATAAGGGTGTTAATTTTACAGCCAGGTTTTATGCTTGGAATAAGAAATGGATAGATTACATTCGTGAATAAGGCTTTTACAGAGAAGATTATTTATAATTGCCTAAAAAATATGGCATCATCAACATTTTAAGGAGTAATGCCAGAAGTTATTAGACATTACCTTACGCTTATAAAAAATGTGTTAATATTAGCAGTAAAGTCGATTACAGTTTGATCATATGAGAGGTACATTGAAACTGTATTTATGAAATAATAAATTCGAAAAAATAGTTTCAATTCTGTTAAAAGTTCTGTGTTTGGAAATATCAAATTTCGAAGGAAGCATTTTGTGTGCATGTATGTTTAAAAGGTTTTCTATAAAAATATTCGAATATTGTGTTACGCACTTTTCTTGAGGATAAAAAAATGAGTATTTACATTTAAGTTCATCGCAAGAATGCTGATAAAATAAAATATAATGTTAAACGATTGAAAATAAAAATTATCATTTCTTTATGAGATTGTCTTACAGAAAATGATGGCTTAGCTGAAAATTCATTTTAAGTAAATTTGATGAGAAGACATTGAAATGGGAGGGATAGATTTGAATTTGAACTGTTATATATTATGACTCCCCTTAACAAGATTTTTTAAAAGCATTTTAGTAAAATAAAAATTGAAAAGTGCATATTTTTTTTAAAATTAGCAAGTGGATATTGTGTGATGTAGATTTTCCCCGAAACTACCTTGTTGTATAAATGTTCATAAAGCTATCGTCGACATTCGTCTTATTAAAAAATTAATTCAACCAATTGTGTTCATCAAATGAATAAATTATTACTATAAAGAAAATCTTTAGTTTAAAAAAACAAAAACAAAAGGAAATTCTGAATAAACAAATTCAAGTTTGTATATAAATAATGAAAATAAAAATACAAGCTTATCTGAAACAAAATCCTTTAACTTTCTTTTAATTTCTAGGCCTTAAAATTGCCCAATTACGGACTGAGACTTGCACTGAATTGTATAAAGATTGGATTGACAGTTTTTTTAAAACTATTACTCATTGATTTAGATTATTTTAAACATATTGATGACAAATGCAAGTGTGATGAAGGACAAATGCATGTTCAAATTTAAGAACGTAAATTACACAGCGCTTTATCAAATTTAAAATTATTTGGAAATGATATCACATGCTGATTTATAGGAGTTAATATGTTCACCAGTTGTAATTATTTCAAATAAATGAACACGGTAAACTGAATCTATTTCGATTCAGGATGACGTTATTGATATTTTGTTTTAATACTTATTCATTAAAATAATTTAATGGATTAAAATTTTGAATTAATTTTTTCCTTTAAAAATTTATTCCCGTCTGTAGCGATAAATTCAAGTCAAAAGTCTAAACAAACATGTTCCAATAAACCTGGAGGAGTTAGAAAAGTGCAATCTGTTTTAATCCAAAAAAATACCAATTTTCCTCTGATAAGCAATACTGATAACGAGAATAAGGGTTTGTTAATTTAAGAAATAGTTTCTTTTTCAGTCGTGCATTTTTTGATTCCTAGGAAACTATTTTTTTTTTCACAATTTATTTCCTATCTTTACCATCCGATGCAAATATGCTGAAAATTGTTAATATTTTCTGTTATTTCTAAAGAAGATTTTGAAAATATTTTGCTTTATGAAGTTATAATTTTTTTGTGTAGCCTCTTTGAACGATTTTTGAGTTTTTCTTGGTATTCATGTTCAATTAACTTTTTTTATTTAGAAGAACAGTTATCAATGAAAAAATATCCATAATTTGTTTACATCGCAAGTTGTCATCGTTTATAAATAAATTCTTTTTAGGATTAGAGGTGTTTCCGCGATCTATTAATACGTTCTATTAATCAATACACCGTTTAAAATTTAATAAGTTAGATTTCAAATAAGTTTGGCTTTCATTCTTTCTTACAACCATTTAAAATGCAGAAAAATTTATAAATTTATGGAAAAAATATATCGAAATATTAGATTATGATTTCGGAATTTTGGTAGAGTAACTTCCAGTACTTTTCTCTTTCGCATCAAGCCTTTTAGTTGTCTTCAAGCGCTTATATCAATAAGAAAAGTACGTCAATAGTATAATAATAAAGACCGAGCCCAAGAACTCAGGCGCAGTTTGGCGATGGTCCCTAAGGTACATTGACTGACGACCTCGTAAAAGATATTGCGGCAAGGCCGTCTTCTCCGACCTTGTAAGTAATCCAAGAGAAATTCGCTCACCTACGAAGCGCGTGCCTTTTTTTTTACTGGTTTAATTTCAACTTACCGTTCTCGACGTTTCTTTCCAGCTAATCATGATTTCGAAACTCTTCTTTCTGCTCTTGTATAACTACTAACCGCACTACTCGTCTAAAGCTAGCAACTGTTTTTGCTGTATCTATTACTTGATAGACAAATGCTCGATACTCAATTAGCGCTATTATGGAGTAGGTTAAAAGAAACGTTTGTAAACTGGCTCGTTTTCCTTGTTCACATATAACTTCCTTTATTCAATGTGTAAAACTATATTTTTTTCCTTAAGATCGATAAGTTTTCCGTAAGATCGATAAAACTTCAATTATCCGGGGGGAAATTGAGGCAGGAAATTTCTGGCTTTAGACGAAAAGCGTAAATTAATGCATGCGATTTGCACTATAAGTAAATTATACAGGCGCACAAATAACACCTTTTCTCTAAAGTATTTGGTAAATATGAAGAACATGGTACTGTATCCCGCCAAGGCGTTTTTTGCGCAAAATATTTGGCGTGTTTTGTGGGTTTGCCAGAAAGAGCAGTGTTAATTTACATCATGAGGTTTTTCGATTTGTAATGTCACATTAGCGCTATATCGCCACAGCTTGGTGACAGTATCATATTCTTCAAATTAACGAGTTACGTTTATCATGTGTATATTGTCCGTTTCACTTGTTGAGCTTGAGATATCCTGCTTTCTATACAGGTGAGTTGTTCTATCACACCTGTGAACTGTGAAGTGATCCTATTTATTAAACTTCACAAATTTCACTAGTTTAATTACAGGTCCAAATGAATCTTAATGTCAAAAAAGAGTTGAGTGCAGGCTTCCTGATACAGTTTAATCACCATAATTAGGTCAAGTGTCAAATGAAGTGGAAAAAAAAACTGATGGTTTCTTTATAACTCTTTGTTATTACGACATTTCAAAATAATTGTAATAATAACAATAGTAAATGGATTATAACAATCTCAGTTTTACTTATTTATCATTATTATTATTATAATATCAGCTGATTGCAGGAGGATTGAAATGAAGAGGAAAACTGTTAAACGGAACTATACATTCCGCTTAATAATAAAAAAAGGAAAAATAAATGCATTGATGATAATGATATAATGTTAGTGTTATTTATGAATCGCAAATCATCCAGAGAATAGTAAAAAGGCTCTTTATTCAGTGACATTATTATTATTGAGGTATTGTCCCATATTCTCACAACAGATGGAAGAAATGAAAAATATTGATAAACTATACGTCATAACATATAGCAACAGCAACAATAATAACAATAATAGCAATAATAATAATGATAATAATAATTATATAGTAATGACAATTATGATTATAATAATATGAATTGTAATAATCTAAGTTCTCAATTAATTAATAAAATTATAATTATGTCAGCTTATATAAGATTTTTAAAAAAAGAAAAAAATTCAAGATATTCACTTATACAGTATAATAATAGAAACAGTTGATGTTAATAAAAACAATGTTATGTTGATGTCTTTTATGTTGTTTATGATAATGAAAAAATTTAGCTATTGATTGACATTATTATTGTTATATATTGTTATCAACTTACTGCTTGATGTTTTCATAATTAACGGGTGGACTGAAAAATTTAAGTAAAATATATATGCCGCCTATATAGTAATAAGAATAATAATATTGACGCTGTAATTACATATTTATATTAGGTATTTATTCTGTCCTCAGATGGCAAAATGTCATGAATGATTCAAGATGTCATGAAAAATCACTAATTTGTTTTGCATGAGCAAACTTGGTACCAATGTTTCTGAAATATAGTTGGCTATTTATAGAGTATTTAAGCTCACTTCTACCCAGACTTGGGTGTATATAATTTGAAATGGCACTCTAAATGAATTTGATACAAACACTGTTTATACATGAAACAATGTGTATTGAGTTCGTTGCACATATAGAATTTGCTTTTACAGAAATAAGCATACGTACTACTTGTACGGAATGTATAAATACAGCTTTCAAGAACAATACATTTTCAATACTCACAACCCAGCAGAGAGTCAAACCAGCAGTACTGCCACGTAAACTTTGGGCCTGCTAAGCACTAGCGCAGGACACCTTTTCAACCTTCACAACTTTTTTTTCATTAATGACGCTGCATGGTATTTATACTAAGCGCGTATACATGTTGTTCGTTATAAATGTAACGAGAACAACCAGGGTATATATAAACTTTCGGGCACCAGTATAGAGTATTTAGCTTACTAAGGGGCACTCTATATGAATTTGAAACAAACACAGTTTATACATGAAACAATGTTTATTGAATTCGTTGCACATATATAATTGGCTTTTACAGCAATAAGCATACGTACTACTTGTACGGAATATATATATAATCATTCAATAGAAATACACATTTCGAATACTCACAACCCAGCAGAGAGTCAAACCAGCAGTACTGCCACGTAAACTTTGGGCCTGCTAAGCACTAGCGCAGGATAACACCTTTTCAACCTTAACAACTTTTTTTTCATTAATGACGCTGCATGGTATTTATACTAAGCGCGTATACATGTTGTTCGTTATAAATGTAACGAGAACAACCAGGGTATATATAAACTTTCGGGCACCAGTATAGAGTATTTAGCTTACTAAGGGGCACTCTATATGAATTTGAAACAAACACAGTTTATACATGAAACAATGTTTATTGAATTCGTTGCACATATATAATTGGCTTTTACAGCAATAAGCATACGTACTACTTGTACGGAATATATATATAATCATTCAATAGAAATACACATTTCGAATACTCACAACCCAGCAGAGAGTCAAACCAGCAATTCTGCCACGTAAACTTTGGGCCTGCTAAGCACTAGCGCAGGATAACACCTTTTCAACCTTAACAACTTTTTTTTCATTAATGACGCTGCATGGTATTTATACTAAGCGCGTATGCCGAAATTAGCATATCCCAAGCAGCTTCTTTAATTCATTCACTCAAAAGTTCGATTCTTGTGAATCGAATCTTGTGTATACCTTACATATTATTTACAGTAGTCACAGTAATTCGAAAATAGTGGAGAACGAAAATCCAGATTGTGAAAAACTAAATTTTTTTAAGGAAAGCTTCTTATAATATTTTACCATCTCAGCACGGAATTATTATAATGACATGAAAAAGAAGAATGATAAGTATTTGATTGGAGAGTACAGCTCAGTGAGCTAAGTAAGAGAAAACGTGATGATTGATATCTCACTTGTTATTGATAATGTTATTTTATTTTAAAAACTTACATCATATCCCAAAAAAGAAAATATGTAATCTAAAGATGTATCCATCCAGCTAAAATTATTCTCAATAATATTGATAAAATAGCACAGAAAATTTATTGAAAAACAGAAATGGACAATCTTAACAAACGTTATTCATAATTAGATTTGTTTCCAATTTATGATAAGATTTACCAGTTGTTGTTCTTGATATTTTATAAAAAGCAAATAAAAGAAACTCTACGTACTGTCAAGTTCTTTCTATTGTGACAATGCTTTTCAGTGATTTTAAGTATTTTTTGAGATAATCAATGAATTTCATTTCAATCTCATTATTCTCTTGATCTCATTACTCTCCCTGTTCCAAATGTGATAGTGATAATCTTACGTCATGAAAGAATATGCAGTCGCAAGTTTCTCCTGATAAAGAGATTGCCTTAAAATAAAAAATAATGATGTCCTGTGCTACAGAAAGGGAAGAAATAAGTTTCAAATTTAGATAATGGTGTCTTGTGAAAAATGAACTTTATTAAAACATATTACAACGTTTATAAATATACTTTAGACTGCAAATTTGAATGCCTTGAGTATATTAGAGGGATTCTCATACATCAGGAAGCCTTATAAGAATTTTAGATTACATCTATTTTCTCCAGGCTTTTGACCGAGATAAGTGTACCGTAAATATATTGATTTATATAGCAAACATTTAAGATGTGATTAACTAATATAGAATGTAAATTGATAGCTGAATTCAATCTGTTGCATGTCTACTATATTTACTTTTTTTAATACAGCCTTTTATGTTCTAAAAACAATGGACTTGTGGTACAGCGAGCTGGCTTTCGGTGCTGAGGGTGCTCGGATCGAATCCCGGCGTCGCACCACTAAAATACTTCCGTTTGTGTCATCCCTTCATAGGGGGTAATGATGGTTCGCCTATATGGTACCTCCATAATAAATTGGCCAGCAAACTGCGGTGAATTATACTCTTATGTCTACACGATAAATGCCTCTGCTTAAAAAAAAAGTTAAAAAAAAACAAATTATGCCGAGGTATAAAACCTGGAGCCCTCTACGAACTGGACAGTTGCTATCAGCCAAAAATAAAACCCTACTCTCTTTGTGAATACTATGGCAAATTCTTTTAATTTGTTTCCATTTGTCAAAATGTTTTGCGGGAGATTAGCTATTGTTTTTCATATTTTATGTGAACATCTTCCAGTTCATGACCTCTTAACTATTACATCCATCATCAGTAATGCATTAGTAATCTAGAGAACGGGTATTTATCTCTTAGGATATTAAAAGTTAGGAATCTCTTTGAACCAAGGTATGGAAACAATTTATACAATATAGAGCTAGTACTGTTGAAATATGCATCAGAGACCTGGGCATTGACTTTACGTGATGAGTAAGCGTTGGTTATTTTTGAGAGAAAGATTTTGCGTTGCGTACTCGGTGGGGTCCAAGTTGAGGAATTATGGAGAAGAAGATCTAACCTAGAACTCTCTAAGATTCATAAACGACCTGATGAAGTAAAATTCAATAAAATTACAGAGACTTAACTGGGTTGGTCATCAGGCTAGAATGCATTAAGATCATCGCTGTAAGAAAATCTTTCTGGCAAAGCTCATGGGAAATAGTTGAAAAAGTCCTAAACATTTTAAAAGTCAAAAACAAGAAAGCAGTTGCCAAATTCACATAGTAAGATAATTCACAAGAAGATCTAACCTAGAATTCTCTAAAATTCATAAACAACCTGATGAAGTAAAATTCAATAAAATTCCAGAGACTTAACTGGGTTGGTCATCAGGCTAGAATGAATTAAGATCGCCGCTGTAAGAAAATCTTTCTGGCAAAGATGATGGGAAATAGTTGAAAAGTCCTAAACATTTTAAAAGTCAAAAACAAGAAAGCAGTTGCCAAAAGTAGAGGTGTCTGGAGAAGACTTCTAGAGAAGGCCAAGGCCCACCCAGGGCTGTCAAGCCATTGAAGAAGAAGAATGTTGAAATTTATCTAGTAGTTATCATCCTAAATAAAGCAAGCATTTACAGATCAGTTTTAGGTTACTTCTAATTCGTTGAGTTTTTTTATAGGGACTAATGCATGATAAGTTATACAGGATGTCCCAAGAAAATCGTTCGGAATCGACAGAAAACTACCATACCAACAAACATCTGAAACATGTTTATTTTTTGCCACATTTACCTTGAAGTAAATAAAAGATAAATCTGTGCAAGATGTTTATAAGGTTGCACTAATCGGTCTTTATTTTTAATGGTTTTATATTGTAATTTCACTGCATTATATAATTTTAAATGTTTATTTTATCTTCGGGGCCGAAGCAACCTAGAGGAAAGCGCTGGGACGCCGGGACAAGCGCTATAGAATGCTCTCGTGTCTATGAAGGTCATGAGCATATTAAATATATAGCCCAAAAAGTCCCTCCGTGAGTTTTGTACATGTTGTAGCAGGGTAAGAGACCTCATTGTGGGCCTGCAGAGGGGGCGCCTGGGTGTTTGAGAGGATTAGTGCGTGGGGGGTCGCCTGCTACGGTCTGCAACCAGCGGTGGGGATTCATCCTGAAGGGCCTTATCGCGCCTTAGCACCCATAAGGCCTTAGCAGCCATAGGGCCTTACCAGCCATATCGGGCACTCTCTGGTGTAACGGGGCCCTCCAGAGGTCGTTACTAGAGGTGCCCTGTCTTAATTGTAGTGGCGCGGAGCAAAGTCGTACTGTGACTCTTTTGGGTACTAATGAAAACTGGAGCCACTTCTACCTCTCTTTCTCTTCCTTAGACCTGGTTGGGAGTATAACTAAAACTAGGGTGAATCAGTAAAAAATATCCTGTACACAGCATGACAGTTTTTTTAAAATTTTATTACAAAAAACCTCAATGAATTTTCTCAGTACGAAAGCTAATGCAGAACATATTAGTCCTTTTTTAACGTAGGATTACGTTCCTCCATAACGGTCCTCCAGAAAGCAAAATATCCTGCGTCACGAGTTATAAATTTAGCAGTGTACCAAACCCAGTCTGTATCACTTGGGCAAGCAGTAAACAGTTATAGAGAAAAGTACCAAAATGAGTCAAAATTTTTACATACATATATTTATATATATATATATATATATATATATATATATATATATATATATATATATATTTGGCTAATGTCCCTTGGGGCTGACGACAGATACATATATACATAACACATATATAAACATAACACATACATACATATATACAGACAAAAGAGGTAAGCAACGATAAGTAATTCTTTGTTAATAACCCGTGGTAGTTTCATTAGAAGTGACTACCTGAATATTTTATTTCATTTATTTCTCTTCGTAGAAAAAACTTTGCATAGAAAGTGCAAAATTATAGGAAACCATTAAACTTGTAAAATTCTCCTTTTAAAAGAAAACGAGTTTTAGATTTCCATTTCTATATTATACTTGTCTGCTGACATTTTCTGTGTAAAATTACATTTGTTTAAGAAATTATGGAGAGTTATTGAGGATGTTTCTGAGAAGCAGAAGCATTAACACTTCTTGCAAAACAATTTACATATAAATCATAAGCGGTTTTTCAAAAGAAGAAAAAAAATTAGAATTCCACCAGAAAATAAATTGAAATTCGGAGAAGGGGAAAAATAAAAGAAATGGAAAACCACCTTTTTAAAAAGTGTCAATATTATAAAACTAGTTAAAGATGATTTTGTTCCTTTGTGTATAATAATTACGATTCCCGGAGACATTATTAAAGGGTAAATATAAATATACTGTAGTTTTCTTAATTTTGATAACATGGTAAAATTATTTTCCATCGTTAATATTGTATAATAAGAGGTATATATTTAATACAATACAGTACAATATAAATTCACATAGTATTGATGAAAAGAAATTTTTAAAAAATGGTAACTATAGAATTGATCATTACAATACTTAAAATAATAAAATTAATAATATTTTGAGTATCAAATAAGTTTTAAATCAGCTATTGAATAGAAATTGGATGATCTGAAAATATATATATATATATCTATTCTAAAAAAAAGTAACTGGCGCTGCCACCGCCGCTGTCAAAAGCTTGTCACAGTTCTCCTCCGAAACCGCTGGGGGTATGGGGTCGAGACTGATACCAATCGATGGGGAAGAAAATAAGACATGTCTCATATTCGTCGGACTTTAAGTTTTTTTTTTTCATGTTTTGTGGGAAAATATTGACTTTTTCATGTTCAGATTACGATAACTCGCCAAAAAAGGATCGTAGAATTTTTTTTTTTTTACAATCTAAGACTACAGACATTTCTCCTTCAAACAAGACCTCATTTGTTTAAAAATAATTTAAAACAGACTGATATTTTTATTAAAATTGAAAACCCACTTTTTGGAAAAATTTATGCGTTTCGAGATATATAAATTCGATGCTCTCAGACTTATTATGTTACAAAGAAAATATTTATATCAACTGGAAGATGAAAGCTTTCTCATTCATATAAACTTCATTTCAAGTCTCTATCTTAAAATTTCGATTTTTAATTGAATTTTAAAGAAATACTTCAAAAAAATCTTCTCAATCGCTTCCTTTGCAGAAGGACATGAAAGAAGATGCAATTTTTCACCCATAGGCGGGCTTCCTTCATTTCGCCGGGAGAGAGGGGGGAAGCTTCAACTGTAAACAAATGAATGACTCAATCGCTGTAAACAACTATTGAGTCATTCATTCACTTGATTCACCAGAGGAGGGAGCGTAGCGGGCCTAGGGGCGAAGCCCCTAGTATATCGTTAAAAATAATCTTATATTTATGTAAGAGGCTTCACGCGTAAAATATCTTTCCTAAAATTGTGAAAGTAAAAAAGGAAAAAAGATTAAAATTGCAAAGTTAATGACTTTACTTCGAAATCAGATTTTAGAGCCAATTTTTGAGTATCATTTTCCAAGAAGTAAAACCACTCCATATCGTAATTTAAAAAGATTAAAAATAACATATGGCCTTGTTACAAAAACATATAATGCATGATAAATTTTAAAGAATTTTTTCCCTGAACTCTACTGATCAAAATATCACATTCATAATAAATTTTATTTTAAATAATGTTTATAATTTTAAAAGTGGCATCATTTACAATACCATCAACCATAATAGAAAATATTTTGAAAGGTTTTGCTAGCTTATCTTTGGAAATACAATTTCCGTTCGGAAATTTCAAATATTTCTGAGTCTATTATTTGAATTAAATTAACCTTTGAAATTTCCCGTTATTTTTATTAACTCATTGTAAATGAATTTTAAATCTGAGATAAAACATTTAAATTTAAATATATTTCTTTGGCTTAAAAAAAGTCTTCACAACTAATCGCTAAAAGCATAAATAAAATATTATGTTAAATGGAAATGTACTGAGTAATATTTAATTTGTTGTTTTTCTAAATGCTGCTATTTTTTATTGAATATTTTTGTTTCAGTAGAAGCATTTCAGGAAATTATATAGCAATAAAATGATATAATTCTATAAATATTTAGCTGGAATTGCGAATAAGATGTAGCGGTGTCATAATTGAAGGAAATTCAGAAATGTTTTATAAATCTAATATAATGCTTTAAAAATCAAATATATTTGTATAACAATAAGCAAATAATAAGGCTTCCATTTTAAACACTTGATAAGTTTAAGTCCAAAAAATAATGAAATTATTTAGCTAACACTAAAGGTAAATTGGTTTGTAAAATTTATTTTTAGAATAATAACCTTTTGACAATTATGGAGGTTTGATTTAAACAATATATTCTTATACATGTGTGAAGAATTCGGATTTGAAGATTACGTAACGTCCAGAAGCTCCGAATTACCGTCACAGATATTGTGAAATGAAACAGTAAATTCTCTGATAATACACATAATATGAAATATACTTCTGAAATAAATTGCATTTTAACCTTTTCTGAATAGATATTTTGATTTTTTTATTAATATACATAAACAAGATCTTTCAAATGGAATTTTATTTGTAAGTGTTAAGCTATATTCGGGTTCAGTACATTTTCAGACGTGTTTGTGAAATTATATTTTTTGTTTCTGCAATCACAAAGACTTTTTTTTCTTTTCTGAATTCGTTTCTTTCAAAATTTCAATTTGAGCTCGAATAATTTATCATTTTTTTTTCTATTTATATGTAAGTATACAATCAGACACAATGTTTGTATTCATGCTGAAGAAATTATTGCTTTCAAAAAATTTCTGTGTTTTCATGATAGCAACTTTATTATTATATTTTCACCAAAAATGATAATAGTAGAAATTTACAAATTAAACTAAAGAAATTTCGTTAAGGATTTTTTTTAAAAATTCTTCCTTCTCTGTCAAATTCTTGACCTAATTGAGAAAAATCAAATTGATCATGCTTGAGTATAAGAATCGTTGATACGAATTATAAATATTCTACAGGGTGGCTAATAAATACTGTAACACTCCAAAAAATAAGAGTTAATTTTAATAGTTTGGAAAAACAATTTATCTATCTATTTGTGTGATTGGCAACTTTTTGTAAACGCAGACAATTTTTGTTTAAAGTAATACATGTAGAATATTTTTAAAGATGGAAGCCA
Source organism: Dolomedes plantarius (assembly GCA_907164885.2). Lineage (NCBI taxonomy): Eukaryota > Metazoa > Arthropoda > Arachnida > Araneae > Dolomedidae > Dolomedes > Dolomedes plantarius. The sequence goes on along the minus strand of OU015502.1, from coordinate 74,707,977 downwards.
AAAGGTTAGTGGTTAAACAGCTTTTTGATCGCGGATTTTCTGCAGGTAAAATATTTAAGCAATTAAAATGCCTTGGTTTTAATAGGACGTTTATATATAGGACTATAAATCGATTATTGGATACCAATAGATGTAAAGATCGACCAAGGTCCGGTCGTCCACGCACTATTCGTACAAAAGAACGTATCAAAAGAATTCGTGAAAAGATACGAAGAAATCCACAGCGTTCTGCAAATAAAATGGCTGCAGAAGAGAACATCAGTCGCAGAACTATGCAACTTATCATAAATGAAGACCTGGGTTTTCGCCCTTATCGCAAAAGAAAAGTTCAAGGTTTGACTACTGCACAAATAGTAAAAAGGTTACAAAGATGTAAGAAATTGCTGAACCGGCACGGTAGCAAAAGTGTTGAAAAAATAATTTTCTCTGATGAGAAGCTGTTTTGTACAGAACAAAGTTATAATGCTGAAAATGATGTTGTATATTCAGCAACCTTCGAGGATATACCTGAAAATCTTTGAACTGTTAAACGCTTTCAGAACAAGAATTCTGTTATGGTTTGGGCTGCAGTATCACACAATGGAAAACTGCCTCTGAAATTCATCGATAAAGGGGTAAAAATCAATGCTGAATATTACAAACAGGAAGTATTGGCTACACGTTTATTACCACATGCTAACAGATTGTATCCCAAAAAGAATTGGATATTTCAGCAAGATTCTGCACCGTCCCACCGATCCAAAACAACACAGGAATGGCTCCATGCCAATTGCCCGAAGTTTATCAAGCAAGAAGATTGGCCACCTTCTTCACCAGATCTAAATCCTTTAGACTATTGCATTTGGGGGATTTTAGAGTCTAAAGTAAATGCTAAGCAGCACAGAAGTTTGGACTCCCTCAAAGCTTCCATACGGAGTGAATGGGACAAATTACCTCATAAAATGATTCGTGCCGCAATAGGACAGTGGCGTAAGAGATTATCTTTAGTAATCGATAAAGATGGCGGTCGATTCGAGTAAAATTATTTCATGGTAAACTTTCATGTATAATATTCATAATATTGTTGTATTTTTCATTTTCTATATCATCTGTGTGTAATTAAATGATTCGATATTTGTCACAGTATTTATTAGCCACCCTGTAGCGCCATCCTTATTACAATGATTATACAAATAATAGTGTGTAATGTGAAGTAGTAACAAACGACAATGGAGGAGGCACCCAATGTATGTAAATCGGTAAACTAAATAAAGTTGTTCAATCCAACCCAACACCGACTGCCATGCAATTAATGTGGGAGGCAACTAAATTAATTTAGCCATGACTGAAACATTCTTACTTCCAATTTTCTTGTATTCTGGTGTCACAGCGATGTGTGGTATGCAAATCATCCACAAACACAGTTCTTTTGTAGATATTTTATTCCAGTTTCACGACCAGTAAAATGTTGAGTAGGACCAAACGTTGTGACATGGCAGCAATTTAACTTAGCAGCATCGACGAAGGGGATAACTGGTCCCAAGTATACAAATACGTTTAAAACGTATTGTCTGATTCACAATGGGAGGAACTGCCCTGTGCACAGTCCAGCTAAAATATATTTCGTGTTAAAACCATAAACCCGACAAACAGCTTCCTAAATATGTGAGTTAATCATACACCAGCTTTAAAATCACATGACAGCCTTAAAATTACACCTGGATTACTAAAATTACCACTGGATTAAAACTACATCGCCGCCTTAAAAATCACAAGACTGACTAAAATGTTAGTTTCAAAGGTATTTAAACAGAATTCTAAACGCTTATTGTGTTGCCACTTCAGAAAAGGGAAAACCCAACCAAGTGAAGCACTGCCATCTGTTGGTGAATACTAACTAACATATAAAATTAACATGAGAAAAACAAATAAATGAACAATAAAAATGTCTCAGTCTTTTAAGTTCATACAACAAATTTAAGCAGCTTGTTTCTAGTTTATGCTCGCAAAAGTATAAATAAGTGTTTTTTCATAATATTTATATGTGTGACTTTTTTAATATCCTTACATTTGTTTTTAAAATTATTTAAACTCATTGTAAAATACTTTATCCAAATTCATCCAAAAATAACTTCTTTTCTATTATCTTCCAGTAAATAAGAGACCTCTATGTCGCAGTTGCTCAACTAAGAGCTAACATGTTACCCCTGATTTTCGGTATAAGCACAGATTCTACTGCATCAAATTTTTTTTCGATCAAAAATCAGCTCCCTACTTTTCTGAAAGAAACTTCCACCTTCTCTTATCAAATTTCCGTTTTACTCTACACCAGTGGCGGCCAAATTTTTTTCAACTGCAACTCACTTTTTTTAACTAAAAAATATCTCGATTCCCAAAGAAAACTTTTTGGTAGTAGCAAGTCTTTAAAACAAGAAACAAGCTAATTTTTACAAACTATTTTAAAAATTGATGAACTGTAGATTTCGGGTATATATCTACTGAGTAAAATAACAATTTAAAAAAAAAAACTCTTGGGCACCCTCTACACTTTTTTTGTTAAATCTCAAACTTGACATGACCTTCATATTCTAAAACCAATACATATTTGTATTTCATTTAGGTAAAATGAATAATCATTAAAATTTCAAAATTGTAAGATTCATATTATACACTACTGGCCACTGTAAATGCAACACCCTGAAGGAAACATGCAAATAACATGAAATTTACAACATGCATTAGCGGAGGTGAGATATGCACATGATTAGAATTTCAGCGCAGACGCACATCACGCGCGCCTGTGGCACCACTTCAAAGCGCTATTTAAGGCTTGGAGATTTCGACGATTCAAGTTCGGCAATTGTGTTTTTCTTGTGTTTTTTTCAAAAAAAACGATCAATTATGCCTCGTCGAAAACAGCGATCATCTTTTGATCAAGTATCCGAGTTCGACAGAGGAAGGATAGTGGCCTACTGAGATTGTGGATTATCTTTCAGGGAAATCGGTAGTCGTGTTGGACGAAACCAAACAACTGTAATGCGGATATGTTGTCGTTGGATGCAGGAGGGTACGACGGACCGGCGTGTTCGATCGCATCCACCCCAGCGCACCACTTCACGTGATGAGCCACAGACGTCTCCGCCGCCAATGGTGCGATGACAGAAGGATGTGGACGGCAGAATGGAAGGAAATTGTCTTTACTGACGAGTCACGTTTCTGTCTGCAACACCACGATGGTCGCATTCGAGTCTGGAGAAACCGTGAAGAGAGGATGCTGAACAGCTGCGTTATGCACCGCCACACTGGTCCTGCACCGGGTATTATGGTATGGAGCGGTATTGGATATCACTCTCGCACACCTCTTGTACCCATTGCCGGTACTTTAAACAACCAGCGCTACATCTCCGAGGTGTTGGAGCCAGTTCTCCTTCCTTACCTTCAGGGCTTGCCCACAGCCATATTTCAACAGTATAATGCGCGACCACACATGGCACGCATTGTCCAACGGTTCTTCGTCAATCGCCAGATTGAATTGCTTCCCTGGCCGCCTCGCTCTCCGGATCTTTCGCCGATAGAAAACATATGGTCCATGGTTGCTCTACGATTGACCCAGATTCCATACCCAGCTGCCACAGCAGATCAACTTTGGCAACGTGTGGAAGCTGCTTGGTCTGCTGTACCCCAAGAACTCATCCAAAGTATCTTTAAATCAATGCCGAGGCGTGTGGCAGCGGTGATCTCCAACAATGGCGGCTACTCTGGCTACTGATTTTGGCAGGAACCACACTTCACAGAAGTCTATAAATTTAATCATTTGATACTTGGTCAACATGTTATCTACAAAATAAATTTTGTTATGATATCTCTTGTCTTTCTTGGTGTTGCAATTTGGGTGGCCAGCAGTGTAACATTGACAATTATAAATCTCGTTTAATTTATCAAACTAAAAAAATGAACAGGTTCGAACATTGACCTCACGTAATATTCGTATCTTATTTATCAATATACATGGTGGTCATAAAAAAACTTTCGGCCGTTCCATTCAACCGATCGAGATGTGATTTCAGACATAGTTATTCAGAGTTATGAGCTCGGGATTTTGTGAACGGCAACAAAGTGGCGCTCACAGTTATGATAATAGGTACAGAAAGTCGAAATTTTCGAATTACAACGCCCACTTTATCCCGCCGCAAAATGCTCAGCGCATGCGAAAACCCTAGATAGCGTTGGAACGGTAGGGTACGTGTATCACAAAAACGAACGCGTTATGCACGCACAAAAAGAGCTCTGCGAACGGCCTACAAAAACACGATCGGGGCGCACGGAGGAAATTTGCAAATGACAGAGGCAAGAAATCAATCACTGATGACGACACAGATCGGACAAAAGAAAACTTTTATTTGGATTACACATTTTCCATATGAGTGCCATCATCGTCTTTTTGTTGGCCGCTCGCAGAGCTGTTTTTTGTGCGTGCATAACGCGTCCGTTTTTTGTGATACACGTACCGTTCCAACCCGCTTTAGCCCTACATTGCATGATTTTTTAAAATCAAACAAAACTTTTTTTTTGGTGTTAAATTTTTAATCAGATTGGAAAAAATATTGAAAAAAAAATGATATTCTTCAAAATTTAATTTTATAGAAATAAAATCGATTTGATTCATATATGAATCATTATGCATTAAGGTATCCGTACACCTTTGGAGGTGATTTTTTTAAATTATTTGAATTTTGACTTTTTTTCTATTTTTTATAATGACATTTAAGTTAAAACTTGAAAAAATATATAAAAAATTTAGCTTTCACATTAAAATAATTTTTTCAGGGGGGAAAAACTAGAAAAAATTAGTGAAAATTTGACATTTTACAATACATGATAACTCAAAAACAAACAAATACACTGCTGGCCACCCAAATTGCAACACCAAGAAAGACAAGAGATATCACAACAAAATTTATTTTGTAGATAACATGTTGACCAAGTATCAAATGATTAAATTTATAGACTTCTGTGAAGTGTGGTTCCTGCCAAAATCAGTAGCCAGAGTAGCCGCCATTGTTGGAGATCACCGCTGCCACACGCCTCGGCATTGATTCAAAGAGACTTTGGATGAGTTCTTGGGGTACAGCAGACCAAGCAGCTTCCACACGTTGCCAAAGTTGATCTGCTGTGGCAGCTGGGGATGGAATCTGGGTCAATCGTAGAGCAACCATGGACCACATGTTTTCTATCGGCGAAAGATCCGGAGAGCGAGGCGGCCAGGGAAGCAATTCAATCTGGCGATTGACGAAGAACCGTTGGACAATGCGTGCCACGTGTGGTCGCGCATTATCCTGTTGAAATATGGCTGTGGGCAAGCCTTGAAGGTAAGGAAGGACAACTGGCTCCAACACCTCAGAGATGTAGCGCTGGCTGTTTAAAGTACCGGCAATGCGTACTAGAGGTGTGCGAGTGTGATATCCAATACCACCCCATACCATAATACCCGGTGCAGGACCAGTGTGGCGGTGCATATCGCAGCTTTTCAGCATCCTCTCTTCACGGTGTCTCCAGACTCGGATGCAACCATCGTGGTGTTGCAGACAGAAGCGTGACTCGTCAGTAAAGACAATTTCATTCCATTCTGCCGTCCACATCCTTCTGTCATCGCACCATTGGCGGCGGAGACGTCTGTGGTTCTGCGTCAAGGGTAGACAAAGCAATGGACGTCTTGCGGACAGACCACTCTGCTGTAAACGGCGTCGAATGGTACGCGCAGACACTGGATGATGCGTTACAGACTGCATGTGCTGTGCTATGGTTCGTGATGTGACTGAGCGATCCGTCACTGCCATGCGCACAATTTGCCTGCCATCACGTGAAGTGATGCGCTGAGGTGGATGCGATCGAACACGCCGGTCCATCGTACCCTCCTGCATCCAACGATCACATATCCGCATTACAGTTGTTTGGATTCGTCCAACACGACTACCGATTTCCCTGAAAGATAATCCACAATCTCGGTAGGCCACTATCCTTCCTCTTTCGAACTCGGATACTTGATCAAAAGATGATCGCTGTTTTCGACGAGGCATAATTGATCGTTTTTTGAAAAAACCACAAGAGAAACACAATTGCCGAACTTGAAATCGTCGAAATCTCCAAGCCTTAAATAGCGCTTTGAAGTGGCGCCACAGGCGTGCGTGAAAGCGCTGCGCGTGAACGTCTGCGCTGTGCGTCTGCACTGAAATCCTAATCATTTGCATATCTCACCTCCACTAATGCATATTGTAAATTTCGTGTTATTTGCATGTTTTCTTCAGGGTGTTGCATTTACAGTGGCCAGCAGTTTATTTTTCCATTTTATAAATTGTAGAATGAAGATAATAACATTCTGTTGGGAATAGACTATTCTCATGATCAAACTATCTGTATCTCAGAGTTTGTAGCACTTAAAGTACTGATGTTCATAAAAATCACTAAAAATTCATTGTCACTTGCAATTTATACCAATGTAAACAAACAACTGATCAATCTGCAATCATGAGCATACCCTATTCCCTTTATAAATATATATATAGATAAAGTATGCAAAATTTTAAGGCATTTTAAGCGTAAATTTTTATAATAGGATATATTGCATTAAGAAAAATGATGAAAAAATTCATTTTGAGAAAACGCTAAAAATAATTCTTACTCTAAAATGACAATTCAAATCTTTCTAAAGAAATTTACTATTAACTTAGATAACACAATTTAAATTCATATAGTAAAATAAAATAGCGGTATTAAGTCTCATGAAACATTTTAAAACATTTTCTTTCTTTATTGAGGCACAGAGTTATGCCACAGAGTTATTTTGTAGTGCCCGATTAGACTGTCCAACATGTCTCCACCACCCATATGTTTGTTATGGTGTTTTACTACAGCTGGACAGTCAATGCTAACTTTTGTTTTAGTCTTTCTGTCGTATCTGTCTATTTTCTCTACTGAGTTAACTCCGACGTATGTTGATAGAAACATGACGTTTCTGTTGCCTTTCCTTGAAATATTTGAAATTTCTATATTATCATGTAATGTGACATATTCCTCACTTGTGCCTCTAGGTTGTTTTGACATCTATTTATCATTAGTGAGTTTGCATCCTGGAACACGATTTCGTTTAACTGTACCAATGCTGAAAATACCCTGTTTAGCCATATAATATTGAAGTTGGGGAGAATTATAGTAATTATCAAAATAAAATTAGTAGTTCTTATTTCTAGGAATGTTTCTGCACAATCGTACCACAATATTACTTGAAGCTCCGAGATCAACTTCTTCAATCTTTTACTTGGGTCATGCTCACAAACAGTGTAAATTTCAAAATTAGAGGCATAACCAGTTGTACGGCAAAGAATTGATATTGACGACAGAATTCAATAGTGATCTCCTCAATGCATAAAGATGCACATATGAATCATACCTATTACTGTTCAAAACATAAATATAAAATCGCTCAAATTGAAAAATATCATAACGTTTGATTAGACTTATCTTGCAGCTATACACTGAATATTTTTTCCTTTGTTTAATACTCTTTTTCAGCTTTTAAATACAGCTTCCCCACGTGGAATTCTAAAAATCATTCAAACAACAGAATAGCTAAACCTAAGGACATAAAATTGCGTATGTGCTGCCGTCTACTAGCAAAAATAAGTGATAAAAGGTAGTTCGGATTGAGGCAGATACGGTAAGCTATGCAGTAGCGGCAAATATTAAATATTTTGGTTTCAGCTTAGTCGAAAATGGTATGATTCATATATGACTCACCATGCAGTGTAGGGTTAGGGTTTTCGCATGCGCTGAGCATTTTGCGACATGAAAAAGTGGGCGTTGCTATTCGAAAATTTCGAGTTTCTATACCTGTAACCGTAACCGTGAGCGGCACTTTGTTGCCGTTCACAGAATCCCGAGCTCATACCTCTGAATAACTATATCGGAAATCTCACCTTGATCGGTTGAACGGAACAGCCGTTGGAGGTCCATATATCGGCAAAGTTTTTTTATGACCACCCTGTACACCTTTTTTTAACAATATCATATCACATATTTTTTCCATATGTAAATATAGATATTAAAAATTTGCAATTGTAGAAAAAAAATTAAAGATTATTTTTAATTAAATAATTCAATAATATATAAATTGACTTCAAAGTGTCCGTGACCCCTCCCACTCCCATTTTTTTCGCAACTCCCCATTTTTGGAACACTGATGTTCGGTATATAAAAAGAGGCATGATAATATTACTGATTTGCGCTGATTAACATAATATTTCGGTGGCAGCTATAAAATACTATTTGGACTTACATATTCTTCCTTTATTTTAATAAGCGTGCACTGTCGACCAAACAGATTAACATATTCATAATTCCATCGCGGGTTTCTCTGTGCTAAACCCTTTATCTGGAGTAGCCTCAGAATGGAATATCTTAGTTCTTGAAATGTATCTGGAAACTTCTTGCAGTCATCCGACTGTAAAGTGTAAATATTTGATTAATATAATAAAATAACATGTTAACTTATTTCATAGATTCCATGCTACAAAAATTAAATTAAAATTTTAATTTACGATACACATAAAAAATCCTCGTACTTTGATCCTCCTAATGCTTAAAAGCACTTACTTTACTTCTAAGTCACAAGACATTAAACCAAGCTTATCTTTCCTTAATTATTACATCCTAAACTTTTCACCTATATTCTTAACTATCTATAATTTGCATAAACATTCGAATTTTCAACCTGATTCCGTACATATGTTAATTGACGCTTTTATATAAGTGATTATATTGGATTTCCATGGTGACGGGTTAGTGAACTTTGAAAATCCCCAATTCCCATGTTTAGCAATGACTCGTGTTTACTCATGTGTTTTTTTATCCTCAGATTATCAAAGGAATTTATTTGAAATCAGGCAGACGTTTAAATAAACGTCGCGTAGTTTACAAAATTTTGATTTTTTCAGGAATTAATGTTTTACAGGACATTAAATTATTGATGTCTATCGCTTCTAATTTAAAATAGTATTTTTTAAATTTAAGATAACCTAATTTTCGTAGGCAATTGAATTTTAGAGATGTATCTTAGCACTCGATGCTTTCACTCTGTTGTCCAGTTGATCATGTACAAAAGAAAAACTGACCTTTGATTTTATTGTCTAGCGTAGGATTTTTCGAACCCTGCAAAAAACCTTAGTTTTACTTACTTAAACATAACTTTTCATTTCCATCGTCTGTAGTCACAGTCTGTTTTTAAGGTACGGAAGCAGAAAAATTATGTTATTCATTAAACAAAAAAGACATTTGTAAAAATCTCGCATAGTATTTAAAGATCTACGAATGTCTGTGTGATTTAGCGGAGATTTTCAGATATTAAAAGTTTTAAAAAGAATACAATTTTGAGGTTAATGAAAAAGTAAATACTGATAATAATAATAACACAGGCCACAAAAAAATTGGGGTTGCCTAGGATTTTAGAACCGATTTTAGCTATATTTGGGGCTCTGAATATAAATATGAAATCGGTTTTACACAATTAGCTCTACTTTTTTACATACAGGAAAACCTCGTTTATTCGAACTAATTGGAACCCTAGGCAATCCGGACAATTGAAAATCCAGGTAATATGGGTAATAAGCAAATCCTTAACAAAGAAGTCTTATTTTGTTTTATAGCAAAATTACATATTATTGTTTACAAGACATTAAAAATATAAAAATAACTTTTTACATCACTTCTTAACAAAGAATTGGTAAGTCAAGTAAAGCTTTCTTAAACTGAACAAAAATAATTTTATTACCATAATTTATTGTACAATCTATGCAGGAACAGTACATTAAATCAAACTAAAAAGAGAATATTTGGCGTACTTGTAGTTACCTTCTTGCTATCATAGTTAAAAATTATTATCTAATGGGAACATTAAATAAAAATAATGTCTTCAGATCTGATCCAGATTATCCGGAGATCCGGATCAACGAGAGCCGGCTAAACGAGGTTTTACTGTACATCCACTTATCTATCAATGTTTGTTTTCTACTCCATACATTCAAGTATTGTCCTCCTGGGAAAAATTGGTCTTCCTGTATATTTTCCAGTTGATTGCGCCGTGACGATATTGACAGATCAATTTTGTCCTGATATTTATTGACAGCTCAAAGCGAAGTTCGAAATGTGTCCTTCTACACAATGGTAACAAATATGGTTCAATACCAATTGCTCAATCAACGAAAATGAAAGAAGAATATGACACCATAGCTTTGGTCTTGGAGAAGTTAAAGTATCACGGACATCAGTGGGTGATTTGTGCAGACTTAAAAATGGTAAACTTTCTCCTTGGATAGCAAAGTGGCTACCAAATATCTTTGCATCCTGTGCCTCTGGGATAGCAGAGACAAGAGTGGCGTAGGAGAGAAAACATGGACGTAGGGGAAAAGAATATCATTAACGACCCCTTAGTTGGATGCAATGCATATCAAGTTGGGCCTAATGAAACAAATTGTAAAGGCTTCTGATCAGAACGGATCTTGCTTTGCATATATAGGGGGTGGGGAAAATGCTTAAGTTGAGTATGGGAAAATATAAAACAGGAATATTTGACGGCCCACAAATAAGGAAACTCATTAAGGATCATGCCTTCGTAAATTCCATTAATGAGGCTGAACGAAAAGCCTGGACTTAATTTATTGCAGTTGTCAGAAATTTCCTAGGCAAATGCAGAGCTAAAAACTATGTTGAACTGGTAAACGAGGTACTAAATAGTTTCAGATCCATTGGGTGCAACATGAACACAATAAGGTGAACACATGAAGGTGCACTATTTGCACAGCCATTTTCCTGAAAATTTAGGAGACACCAGTCAGGGACAAGGTGAAAGATTTCACCAGGATATTAAAACTATGGAGGACCGCTACCAAGGAACATGGGGTACGCACATGATGGCAAATTACTGCTGGAGATTAAAGAGGGACTATACATTCAAGAATGTATAGTCCCTCTTTAAACCAAAGTTCCAAAATGCACTCATGGACAAAAAAAAAATAGCGCACCAAGAAATAATTGCGGGATCGTAACGAAAGTTGCAATGAAGGTACATGTCGGGGAGATATGTAAATGATTAGAAATGCAGCGTGATTGCGCATTACGTATAGCCAGTAGAGGGCGTTGAACATCGTACTCTGTGGAGTATAAAACAGGTAACCAAAGCTTGTTTGAGTGTGCTGAATCATTTACAAAGGAAAAGCTGAGATAGACATGCCATTACGCCGTGTTCGAAGACAACATAAGCAGTTGTCGTAGTTTGAGAGGGGGAGAATCGTCGGGATGATGGAAGCTGGGTGGTCAGCTAGGCGAGTAGCTCGTCAATTAGGCCGCTCTGAGTGTGTTGTGAGGAGGTGTTGGGACCAGTGGACCAGTGGAGAGATGTCATGTACACGAAGACCAGGCTCAGGACACCCTCGACAGACCAGTCGTCGAGAAGACCGCCATATCGTAAGAAATGTACGCGTACAGCCAACTGCTTCATCGGCCGCCATCCAGGCACAGGTAGCACCTTCACTAGGGGCCTCTGTGTCTTCTCGAACCATACGAAGGCGCCTGGCTGAAGGACAGTTGGTATCGCGGCGCCCATTACGTGTGCTGCCCTTGACGCCCACCCATCGACGCCTCCGTTTGGAGTTTTTCCGCGCACGAGGAAACTGGACTGCAGCGGAATGGAACCAGGTCGTCTTTAGCGACGAATCCAGATTCAATCTCGGCAGTGATGACAATCGTGTTCGTGTATGGAGAGCCCGTGGTGAACGCTTCAATCCTGCCTTTGCTGTACAGCGACACATCGCTCCCACAGCTGGTGTGATGGTATGTGGTGCCATTGCCTACATTACACGGTCACCCCTAGTATTGTTCCGTGGCACCATGACAGCCCAACGGTATGTTCATGACATCCTGCAACCACATGTGTTGCCACTCATGCAACGGCTCCCAGGAGCCATTTTTCAACAAGACAATGCTCGGCCTCATACGGTAAGGGTGTCACAAGACTGTCTCCGCACTGTTACTACCCTTCCTTGGCCTGCCCGATTCCCAGATTTGTATTCAATCGAGCATATCTGGGATCATTTGGGACGACGAGTTGGGCATCCCACGAGTTTGAACGAACTAGAGGCAAGGTTACAGCAAATATGGAACGAAATGTCTCAAGACATCATACAGAACTTGTATGACTCAATGCCCGATCGTATCGCATCGTGCATTCGCGCTAGAGGGGGTCCAACGGAATATTAACTCCTCCGTTCTTTTGCCTTTTTCTCTGAAATAAATTATCCTTTTTCTTTGATTTTCTTATCATTTACTTAAATCAAAGTAGTCATTACGTATGTAAAATTTCGTTTCATTTTGACGACTCCTTCTTGGTGCACTAATTTTTTTGTCCATGAGTGTACATTCAAGAATGTCACGGAAAAGAAGTTTCTGAAGTGTTCAGTGTCTAGTTGGTTTCATCGTTAACTTTACCCTCTTTCTTGCTCTTTGTAATTAAATAAGTTCTATTGCAATATTCTCTGTAATTTTTATGTTTCTTTAACATTTTTAAAAAAATATAATAATAATAAAAACATTCCGTGCTTAGTTTTTTGATTTGATCCATGGATTTAACTTAAAATAGTGCAACGTATAATTAACTAAAATGTTATATCTTAGAAATTTGAGCTCCCATGTAAAAACTAATGCCATAATTAAATTCAGAGCATCAAATTCATATGAAATCAGCTCTAAATACCCCGGCACCAAAACCTTCGTTGCCCTGTGTAATAATTGTCAAATTTAATTTTTATCTGGATCAGATAAGAAAAAAAGCCCATTTGGAATATGTTATTACCAATTCCAACCATTAATATATTTTATAACGTTATTTGATTCACATTACTTTTTTCTTTCTATTTATACATTACATGGTTCATTCAACAAGGAAGAAAACTAGTTTTAATCAAATTAAATTAATTTTCCGTATTTGGAGAATCCTGCCTTATTAAAAGAGAAAGGAATTTCTCTCTCTCTTCAGATTCACTAAGATACAACACAACTCTTCCTAATTAAACATTTAAGAAAATTTCTTCGTCTATGAGACTCCCTTCTGTCCCATAATCAAGACATAAGCAAAAGTAACACTGTTCAAAATCCTTTCAAGACCATTTCAAGGATACGCATCTGAAACATTTACAAGAAAGGAAAGAGAAATTCTGATAACATTTTGAATAAAGGATTTAACGAGTATCTTAAGCGAGTGCCGTTATGAAAGATACTAATGATGGAGGTATATTGAGATATAGAGTTTTTTTCATACCAGATGACACAATAGGAAATAAAAATAATGAGAATGAAATACGTCGGAAATTTATTACGAACTGACTACAGTAAAATTGTCTTTAATGCTGTTCTAAATGGCAATATACAGGATGCGGCAAACTGGACTACCACATTTCTGAATATCACTGGTGAGGGAGTGGTGTGAATAGGGGGGAGGTACAGGGGGGATATGTGAGGTGGCAACAGTTGGGGTGAATTTTCTAGTTGTCAGTAGACGCCATGAGTCGGACTGGTGATCATCGCGGTTTCGTTACCCAGGCGTGCTTTGAAAAGAACGATTCTGTAATCATAAAACAGACGGCTTTTAGAACGCACTTTGGATCATATAAAACTAATGTCTTTCCTGATGTAAAGACAATCTTGCGATGGGTTTGAAACGTGAGAGTAAGTGGGTCTGCATTACTAAGTAAACCAAGTGGTCGTTCTCGGAATTTTCGATTACCTGGAAATGTGCAAAAAGTCAGTAAGTTCGCTTTTCTTGAGGTAGTTGCCACCATTCCCCCAGAGATGATTGTAATGAAGCGCTTTCAAAAAAGATTAAAATTAATATTTTAAGAGAAAATAAAAAGTTCGAAAGCTTGATTCATTACATTTTGTGTGTAAGGTCGGTAACGTCTTTAATGCCGACGTAATTATAGGGAAAAGCGTTTGTCGGCAACATTAGCCAATTTACGAAGGTTTTATGAGCCCAGCGTATGTGGGGTCTGTGATTCCAGACGCAGATAAGCTGTGGATGGCACCACTTGTGACATTATGCAACAATGACATGTTGGGGGTGATTGATAGCGGGGTTCGCTGGGAGACCACGAGGGGCAGCGGTTTTATATTGCGGGTGGTCATCAGCTGTTCAGTTTATTAAGAGGGCCTTGTTGATCAAGTATGAGGGCAGCAAATGAGAGGCTTGTAGGTGTTGGGACTCAGCAAATAAAAAGATGTGAGTTTCCTGAATGGCTGAAGAAATGATTTCGGAGGCGTGGACTGTGAGAGAATTAAAATAATTGAAGTGCGTTTTTTTGAGAGAAGAAAAAAAAGTCAGTCAGTCGGAATCAAGGAGCCTTCCCTGGGGCTCGACTGAAAAATAACATGTCCCTGTTTCTTTGCCCAAGGACTCCGGTGGAATATTCCCGGAGCAAAAATAAAATTAAGGGGGTTTGATGCGACTGAGCTCGGTGGATCCTGTCCCGAGAAAGAAAGTTCGTGTGGAGAGACGAGTGGTAGCTGAGCCCAAATCCAAAATAAGAAGAAGGATAGCAGAGGAGATTTCAGCCAGTACGCCTACAGTTAAAGCTAACCCCAGCGTGGAGGAGACACCCATCAAAATAAGGAGAAACTACAGAGTGCAAACTAAAGTCACGGAAGGAGTCCCTACGAGTGTTATCACAGAACCCGAAAGTTGCTCTCAGCTGAAAGACGTGAGTTTATTTATTTGATTTTGTTTAGTTCAGATCCCGCGTTTACCTTTTGATAGTGTGAGTTTCACGTATTTGAAGATATCGTGCATTTAATTTGGATAGGAGTTTTTTAGAATTGTGTGTAGTATGTATTTACGCTCCCTATTTTCTTCGTCAAGTAAATTTTAAATGTTATATTTCGATATAATGATAAACTGAGTTTGGTAGATAGATAAGCGTGCCTATAAAATATATGATTAAAATAATGTGTACAAACAATGTATAATAATTTGTAAATAAATTTAAGTTTAAGTTAAATTTAAATCTCTCTGTTTTATTTATTCTTCAATATTTTTAGTTCACTTGTTCGTCAATTACTAGTTACGTCCTGAACTACGGGTTATTAACAAAATAAATTTTAAAACACAACGCACCCAACTACCCCTTTATAAATAAATTAATGTACTAACTAACTTATTCACGCCCGTTAAAATAACTTTGGACGAGCAATACGACAAATGGTTCCGACCAGGATCAAAAAAATAATTTGTGTTAGGCTGGAATCGTGAAAATTTTTTTTTGCGTAAAATTTTTTTTTGTTCAATGGTGGCCGTGACTCAGTCTCATGGTGTGTTAGGGACTTTAGAAATATAAAAAATTTTTTGTTTTTCAAGGCGAAGGGAGCCGCGCATTAAAATGTATTTTGAAAGCGCGCGATGTTTGAAATTTAAATGTGTATTTGCCATATTTAATTTTGAAGGTATATGTAAAATTGTATGAAATCACAATTTGAATTTTATGAAAACATATAATTGATGTATAGTAGATTATGACGCATTTGATTATATTGAATATTTTAAGTTGTTTAGAAGTTTAAATGATATAACTAGTTTGATTTATGTGTGATAATTTGTGAAAATTTGATTGATTTTGGTACATGTGTTTCAATATATTGCATTTTATTAATATTTTGCATATTGAGGAGTATTTTTGGAAACAAATTTGATGTGAAGTGGTTTAGAGAAAAATAAGAAAAAGTGATACTGATATATGTTTGAAGTGTTTATGGATATATGATTTAAAGTGATTGAATTTATTTAAGACAAAGTTTTGAAAATAGTGTGAATTGTTAGAACGAGTTTATAACATAAGAGCTTATATTGATTTCAGTAGATAGATAGTGGTGTTTAGTTTTTTTTTTGATAACTAATTAATGTAAGGAATATTTAATGAAAAGTTTTGACTAGTTGAGAGTGTGTAACTTCATTAAAATCAGTAGAAAGATATTTGAGAGAGATTACGAAAAGTAGAAGTGCTTTGTGTGAAGAGAAAGAGAAGTTATAGTTATATGATATTTGAATTGAGTACCAGCATTTGATTAGTTTGAGTAGTAATCAGTAGGATTATGCTTAATTTAATTGATGAAAAGTTAAGAGTGTGCAAATATATATAGTATATTTGAATTGTGTTGTGATATATATATTTAAATTTGTGATTATTGTATATTGATTGTGTATATTTGTATTTTGGGGGAAAATATAGCATTATTGAAAAATTAAAATTTGGTATAAGGAATTAATTAGTGAGTAATCAGAAGTATAAAATTAGGAGTTTGTGGTAGAATTTTGGTTATGATGGCGGGAATGGAGTCGCTGATTCCAATATTTAGTGGCAGCAGGAAAGAGTGTTTTGAGACGTTTTTTAAGAAATTTAGTCTAGTTGCTGAGGAGGCTAAGTGGTCAGAAGGTGCGAAATCACTATATTTTAGCTCTCGGTTAACGGGTGACGCACAGAAAACATGGGATAGACTCGAGAAATCAGGAGAGGAAGTAGTAGTATTTACAGAAGTATTAGCAGAATTTAAAAAATTCTATGGCGAAGAAGCAGAGGGGGTTAAATCGTTGTTTATTGAGGAAATTGTGTTAGAAGAGGGGGAAGAAATTATTCATTGAAACTACGAATTGAATACGCGGTAAAAAAAACATTTTTTGAAAAATAAGGTGAATCTAAAGTCCGAGGATGGTAAAAAAATGTTTGATAGCAGGGCGCTGGAACTATTAATAAAGGCCTTGCCGGGAAATTTAGCAGAAAAAATTTGTAGAGAGGGATTCGAGTCGTTTGATAAGGCGGTAAAAGTGTTAGAAGAAGAAGAGGGCGGTGGCTAAAAGAATTAGGGAATTTAAGGCCATGGGAAATTTAGAAAAAGGAGATTTCTGTTATGAGGAAAGGCTGAAACAAAAAGATGAACAAATTGCATTTCTGGAGAAAAATTTAAATTTAATGCGGATAGAGACAAACAAGGGAAATTACAAAAATAATAATAGAGAGGTTCGCAGGGAATATTTTACTTTTTGTCGGATGTATGGGCACCATGAAAATTATTGTAGGAAAAGGTATGCACGGGATAGAAATTTGAATGAGCATAGAGGTAATAGTAGTAGCTTTCGAGGAAGGGGAGCGCATTCTCAACGGAATTTTAATAGGAACCAAAACGATAAAAGGCCGCATTTTTTAGTGTAAGAGGGGGAGTTTTACGAAATTACGATGTTCCGTCTCTCCATAACAATTTAAAACGGAATAATAAGTTTGAAGGGGGACAGAAGTTAAATCCATTAAGGGTAATGTCGGTTAGACATAGGTTACATCAGAATCAGGTACAAAATGACGATTTATATGAGAATGTACCAGCTATTAAAATACATTTAGTCCCTAATACCCAAAATTATATGCTTCTGGACACGGGAGCATCGATTAGCATCTTGTCCCAAAGTACCTTTGAAAGTGCTAAACGGTTAGGTCTAAAATATAAACATGTGGCAAGAAAGGTCAGGATTTGAACAATTAATGGCAGGGCGTTGGACTATTCAGGGTGTGTTGACATTAATTTCAAAATTGAAACCAAAACTTTTAGCAATATTTTTTTCTTAACTGACAAATTAGACGGAAATGTAGCATATCAAGGAATATTAGGAGCGGATTTTTTTGAAAAATATAACACGGTCATAAATCTGGGGCAAAAGAAATTAAATATAAATGGACATAATTTTAAATTTTATGAAGGGATTGATGAGCCTGAAATTGAGGAACAGGGTCAAGTTGTTAGGATAGCTAAGCAGGTGCATTTGGAACCGAATTTAGAATAAATAAAAGGAAACCAATAAAAGGAAATTTTGATATGAATAAATTGTATAAAATGAACTTCAAACAAAAAAAATTTGAAAATGATCAGGTAGTATGCGAAAATAGAATGGTGAGTAGAGATAGAAAGCCGCATTTGAAAATGAAAAATACAGGGAGATATAGGATTATGCTAAATAAACGTTCAACTGTAGGAGAAATATTTGGGCAAGCTGAGAAGAAAGAAAGTAGGCAAGAGCAGGTTTCTTCAAGTACTAAGGAGAAAATTAAAAAAGGGAATGATAGAGGGAAAGGTTTAGATTATGAAACAAAAGATAGTGGCAGCGAGATTAGTAATGACGAAGGAATAAATTTCATTGAAAAAGTAAGGGGCAGAAAAAGGTCCATAAAACGGGTAAAATTGCCGAGCTTCGAGAAATTAATGCAGAAATGGGAAAAGAAATTAAGATTCACGAAGTACAGTATGTAAGGAACCAAATGAATAGAAAAACTGAGACAAAGAATCCGGAGGTAAATAAAAATATTAAAGGTGTAAGAAATAATAGTGCAAAAATTGAGAGAGTAAATACGATTAGGGATGAAATGGTCAGACAAAACAGAATTAAGAACATTGAGATTGATCCACAAATAGTTGAAGCCAGAGAAAAAGAGATTAATATTGGGGACTTTCAATTCGACCAGTTGCTCAAAGACATGAAAGAAAAATTTAAAAATTTGTTAGTACAAAACAAAATGATATTTTCCAAACCGTTTGAAACGATGGGATTGTAATGACTTCAATAGTGGCCTGCATGAAGTAGAAGATAGTGACGTAATAGCTGCAACACTTATTAGTGTTTTTTTCTCCACGCGCTGATTCAACTCAACTTCAAAAATAATATAAGAGGATTTTTAATAGATTGTATAAATTTTTTTGAACTCGTTGTGTATCAACAAGATTTCTGGTGAATGGATGTTAAATATAATTTATTTTCATAAGAAGAGAATTATTCCTTTCGCCACAAAACACAAACACGCTACAGACTTGTATTATTGGTGGCAAGCGTCGGGATGGAATTATCAAGTGCCGATTGCAAGCTAAGTAGAATTTGATTTGAATTCTAATAAATAGTTTGGCGATTAAAGAAGAATATCGAATTTGAGAAACTTTGATTTCGTTTATGATTTATATAAACTATCTGTCTTGAAATTATTGACTCTACATTTGTATTAGTGTTAGGGTAATAATTCTTTAATGGAATTTGATAGTTTGGTGTTTGAAAAGTCTCATGAAAAAAGTTTCCGAGAAGAATTCTAGATAAAGTTGATGTATGACGTTTTGAATGTATTTTCACTAACGTAAATTCTGAATTTGAAATTATTTATTTCAGCAATTGTATTTTTGTTTTGGAATAGTAGTTCAGTGAAGACTTTATATCAACTGTTTGGCCAGCGATTTGGCGATATTTTTTCAAGAACGACTGAAAGTTCATTATTAGGAACTGTATATATGTTCTTGTTTAAATAAATATGAAATAGAATTTGACATAAATTCAGAAGAAGTTTGGGAAAGAAAATACCCGAAATATTATTGAAAATAAACTTAGAATTTGTTTTTGAAAGAAGTGCACGTGATTATAAAAGAAATATTAAAGTCATATTTTGTTTTGAACGTGCGTTTCAGTGATATAAAAAGCCGAATTGAAACAAGAAAGTTTGAGATTTATTTCAGCAAACGATTTTTATTAAAAATGATTTAAATTGTGCAGTATTTGCAAAACATTATTGTGTATTTTTAGATTGTGAAAAGTTTGTGGAGTTAGAACAGACTTCATTTTGAAAGGTAGATTTTTGGTTGAAAACTTTACCTATTATAATTGTGGTAATTTGGTGCAAGTTAAAGTTAAACGAATTTATTTTGAAATTTTTAAGAAGGTTGTGATTTGCGTGCGGTTGCTAACATGTCTTTCTTAGCCAAAGGTAGGAAAGCGGACTTATTACTTGTTTGCGAAGAATTGGGAGAAGAGATATCATCTTCGAATAAGATTCCCGAAATAAAAGCAAAAATTTTAAACAGTAGCAATTATGTTGAAGCTGATGTTAAGATTATTCTAGAAAGAGTAATTGAAGACAGGAAAACCGAAGAAGCTCGCCAAGATCAAGCTGGCCAAGATGAGTTAGCTCGCCAAGATCAATCTCGCCAAGATGAGTTAGCTCGCCAAGAACAAGCTCTCCAAGATCAGTTAGCTCGGGAGAAAATGCAGTATGATCTAGAAATGAAACGTTTGGAACTTCAGACTCAAAGTGTGTCAAATCCTCCAACCCGTCAAACAACCGGTATGGAAGAGCATAAAATACAATTAATGAATATAACTCCAAACTTTGATGAAGAACGTGATGAAATGACTCTCTATTTAATAAACTTTGAACGAAAAGCAGAAATGGCTAAGATTCCAAGAAGAGATTGGGCCGCCTATTTATTGGGAGTGCTGCCAGTGGAGGTTTCCAATATGTTGGCGAGAGAACCAACGGAAACCGCAAACAATTACGATTCTGTAAAAAGTCTTATCTTGAAGAGATACAAATTAAATCCTGAAAAATTAAAGCAGTTGTTTTACAGACATCAGAAGAACGCAGAAAAATCTTGTAGAAATTATGCTTATGAATTGAACAGCTATTTTACAGAATGGGTCAATGATTTAGAAGTATCTACGTTTGAAGAGTTGAAAGATTTAATCGTAACCAAACAACTCAAATTTAGAGTTCCTGCTGATATAAAAGATCACTTTCTCAATGATTGGATAAATTGGAAAAAGCCTTACGAATTGGCGGAAAAATTAGACGAATATGAAGATATTAGACAAAGTTTCCGGAAAAAGGAATTCCCTCGGAAGAACACAAGTAAAGTACCAGGAGGTAACAACAGTGGATATAAACCTAAAAACTAGACAAACAATTATAATGATAAGCCTTTTCCACGGCGAGAATTTCGCAAGGAGAGAAATAAGGAAGCTGAATTCGAAAGAAGGAAACAGCCTCGTTGCTATGAGTGCGGATCTCTTTCGCATTTAAGACCACAATGCGATAAGCTTAAAAAGAAAGTTGAAACTGTTGCTTCCAACATGACTGCAAGGTATGGATACCATGATGCACTTGCCCCCTACATAAGTATGGGAAAAGTAAATGGGATCGAGATGTCGATACTACGAGACACGGGTGCGAGTTTAGACTTGATTTGTAAGAAGTATGTCAGTCCGTCGATGTATACAAGTGAAACAGTGTGGATTTAATCTCCGCTGGAAGAAAACCCCACTTGTTACCCTTTAGCTAAAGTAGAACTTGAATGTGAATTTGGGCACATAGTTACCAAAGCTGCTGTTTTAAGAGACTCTTTGGATCAAGGGAGGTATCTTTTGGGGAACAAGACCGCTGCATTGTTTGAAGAAGCAAAGCAAGTCGAAGATGTCAAGATTCATATGGTAAATGCTGTTCAGACCCGTGCTCAAAAGAAAATATCTGAAGATGTCCAGAGTCTAGGAGTGGATGAAAATATTTCGGAATGTAGCCCAGATAATGAAGTCCCTGTGGAAGAAAATGTCTTACCTATAGCAGATTTTAAGATTCCGGAATTAGACCTTATAAAACTATCCCCAGAAGATTTTTTAGAAGAACAACGAAAAAGCGCTCAATTGAAACCTCTGTTTCAGGAGGCGGAAAGCAACTTAAGTTCTGGGAACTCCAGGTATGTGGTGCGAGGTCAAGAACTATTCTTCCGTAAAGAAGACAAAGATGGGACAGGACGATTATTGCTTGTAGTTCCAGAGAGATATCGAACACAAATGATGAAAATTTGCCATGAAGAAACTGCGGCTCATTTGGGTGCAACCAAGACTAAAGATGTTTTGTTCAAAACATTCTATTGGCCGAACTGTTATAAAGAGGTGGAAAATTTTGTGAAGACCTGTGACGTATGTCAGAGAGCAGGAAAGCCACAGGATAAAAAGAAAGCCCCTCTAAAGATAGTTCCGGTTATTTCCGAAGTATTTTCCAAGCTAAACATTGATGCTTGTGGTCCTTTACCGATGACGCCTTCTGGAAACAAATACCTCATCGCTGTGATCTGCATGTTTTCCAAGTATCCAGATGCCATTCCTGTTGTAAATCTGCGATCAACTACTGTAGTGGACGCCCTGCTTCAAGTTTTTAGCCGCATGGGGTTTCTTAAAGAAATGCAAACAGACCAGGGCACGTCATTCATGAGTGCTTTAACCACAGAATTTCTGGAAAGGTTTGGAATCAAAGTCGTGCGAAGCTCCGTACATCACCTACAAAGTAATCCACTTGAGAGAATGCACAGAACGCTAAAGAGGATTCTTCGTGTCCTATGTCTTGAATCTGGTCCGGACTGGGAGAAAATTTTACCTCAAGCCCTTTTTGCATTAAGAACTGTGACTCACGACAGTACAGGGTATTCCCCAGCAGAACTTGTCCATGGAAAAAAATTAAAGACTCCTGTTATGTTACTGTATGACAAATTAACAGAACAAGATCGTGAAGAAGATAGTGTTGTAGACTATGTTTTCGAACTGATGAATCGCATGAAGAGATGTCAAGAAATAGCAGTGCAAAACATGGAAGTTGCCAAAGAAAAACAGAAACTATGGTACGATAAGAAGACCGTTAAAAGACAGTTTGCTATAGGAGATTTAGTGTTGGTTGTGGCACCATCAAGACCTAATAAGTTATCAGTACAGTGGGTAGGACCTGGTGAAGTAGTACAGCAACTGTCAGAAACCAACTATGTGATCAAGTTTCCTGAAAAAGAAAAAACTCATGTGTACCACATCAATATGCTTAAACCATACTTTCAAAGGGCAGAAAATGTAAATCTGTTGTGCTTGGAAGAAACTGAAGAAGATGAAGATATTCCTATTCCTTGCCATGAAGAAAATCCAAACATTTCTGAACTGCCTGAAATTTTTAGAGAACTCAGATTGAATGCGCGATTATCTGAAACTCAACGAACTCAAATGGAAGATTTGTTGACTGCCTACTCCAATATCTTTTCGAATCAGCCGGGATGTACTGACTTGGTTGAACACGATATTGAATTAGAGACAGAAAAACCAATATTTGCAAAACCTTATAGGATGTCCCCACGGCAAACAGAAATTCTAAAGAGGGAGGTGAAAAAAATGTTGGATCTAAAGATAATTGAATCAGGAGACTCTGACTTTACCTCTCCACTAATACTGGTGGAAGTACCAGGAAAAGAAGGAAGACCATGCATAGACTATCGTCGCTTAAACAAAGTAACGAGAACACAGTATTTTCCTATGCCAAATATAGAGGAACGTATAGAGAAAGTGTCATCAGCGAAATATATTACTGTTCTAGATTTAACCCGAGGTTACTGGCAAATACCTTTGAGTGAACGGGCCCAGCGTTATGCTGCCTTTGTGACAAGCTTCGGCACCTATAGGCCATTAAGGTTGCCGTTTGGACTCAAGAATGCTCCATATTATTTTAGTAGAATGATGGCTGGATTGTTGCAAGACTGTGAAGAATTTGCTGTACCCTACTTGGACGATGTTGCAATTTTTTCTAATACCTGGGAAGAGCATGTGAAACACGTAGAACAAATCTTCATGATGATGAAAACAGCTCATCTCCACATAAAGCCTTCCAAGTGTCAGTTCGCTCAGGAACATGTCAAGTACTTAGGCCACATAGTTGGACAAGGGGAACGGAAACCTGGAGAACTTAAAATAGAAGCCATCAAAGATTTTCCCAGACCACTGAACAAGACCCAAATTAGATCATTTTTAGGTCTTGCTGGTTATTATCGCAGATATATTCCTGATTTTTCTGCAGTAGCGGCTCCATTAACAGATCTACTAAAAGGGAAGAAAGTCAAAACGTCAGTGGATTGGAACAGTTCTTGTGAAGATGCTTTCAAAGAATTAAAGAAAAGACTTTCAGAAAAACCAGTATTATTTAGCCCCGATTTCACCATTCCATTTGTCATTCAATGTGATGCTTCAAACCTTGGACTTGGTGCGGTGTTGTTTCAAATAAACCAAAGAGGTGAAGAACACCCTATCATGTACTTGAGTAAAAAGTTTTCCCCTGCAGAACAGAAATATAGTACTACAGAAAAAGAATGCGCAGCTATCGTTTATGCAATACAAAAGTTGAGATGTTACTTAGATGGACAACAGAGCTTCATTATACAAACTGATCATAATCCACTGGTCTGGCTAGAAAAGAACACCAGCACAAATCCAAGACTTTTAAGATGGGCCCTTATTTTGCAACCTTTCAACTTTAAGGTGGTGCACCGGAAAGGAAAATTTCACCAAAACGCCGATAGTTTAAGCCGCACTGCTTAGCCTTACACCAAAATTTTTCACTGGTGACATAGTGAAAAGTTTTTCCGAAAGGGGAGGAATTTAAGACTGTAATGACTTCAATAGTGGCCTGCATGAAGTAGAAGATAGTGACGTAACAGCTGCAACACTTATTAGTGTTGTTTTCCCCACTCGCTGATTCAACTCAACTCCAAAAATAATATAAGAGGATTTTTAATAGATTGTATAAATTTTTTTGAACTCGTTGTGTATCAACAAGATTTCTGGTGAATGGATGTTAAATATAATTTATTTTCATAAGAAGAGAATTATTCCTTTCGCCACAAAACACAAACACGCTACAGGATGTACGAATAAGATCAAACCTAACATCCATCTAAGGCATGAAAGACCGATTGCACAAATTCCTCTACCGATTCCTCAAAAATTGAAACAGAAAGTGAAAGATGAGCTTAAGAAACTTGAAGATGCAGGAATAATCGAACGTACAAATTCCTTATACGCTTCGCCCTTAGTAATTGTGAACAAAAAGGAGTCCGACAAAATAAGGATAGTGTGCGATTTTAGATTGTTAAATAAGATAGCTGAGTCGGATTCTTATCCTTTGCCAAAGATTTTTGAGATATTAAATGATTTGTCGGGGTCAAAAGTTTTTGCGAAAGTGGATTTGCACAGTGCTTTTCATCAGGTACTACTGCCAAAAGGACAAAGAGAACTATTTGCTTTTGTAAGTGAATTTGGGAATTTTCATTACAATAGGTTAGCATTCGGTTTTAAGAATTCATCAAATATTTTTCAAAGAGTTATGGATAATGCCTTACAGGGTTTGAAGGAATTTAAGATTTTTCCATACGTGGATGATGTTGTTATTGGAGGAACAAAATTTGGAGGAATTGTATGAAAAAATAAAAATTGTGTTTGAGAGATTTAGAATGAACAATCTAACTATTTCGGCAGAGAAATGTATGATAGGGGTGCCAGAATTGACTTTCTTGGGCTTTAAGGTAGGTGAAAAAATATTGGCTCCAACGGAAGAAAATGGGCAAAAGATTCTAAATTTCCCGATACCGGATACGGTCAGAAAGATTAAGAGATTTTTGGGTATGGCGAATTTTTACCGGTCTTTGATTCCAAAATATGCAGAGCTCGCCAAACCGTTAACGGACCTAACACGAAAAGGGGTAAAATTTAGGCCGAGTGACAAGAAATTTATTGAACATTTTAAAAAATTAAGAGATGCTTTTTTTAATCCACCCTTCATTAGACAACCTGACTTTAATAAAAAGTTTTATATTAACACTGATGCTAGCAAAATAGGGATTGGAGGTATCTTAATGCAGAGAGAGGACGAAGATGAGAAATTACACCCGATAGCGTATTTTTCAAGAGCTTTAAATGAGGCAGAAAGTAAATACCCCCCTTTAAAACTAGAGTTGATGGCAATCCACAATAGCATTACTCATTTTAAGCATTACGTCTATGGGACAAATTTTGGTGTGTTATCAGACCATAAACCTCTAGAGAACTACACTGCTGGCCACCCAAATTGCAACACCAAGAAATACAAGAGATATCACAACAAAATTTATTTTGTAGATAACATGTTGACCAAGTATCAAATGATTAAATATATAGACTTCTGTGAAGTGTGGTTCCTGCCAAAATCAGTAGCCAGAGTAGCCGCCATTGTTGAAGATCACCGCTGCCACACGCCTCGGCTTTGATTCAAAGATACTTTGGATGAGTTCTTGGGGTACAGCAAAACAAGCAGCTTCCACACGTTCCCAAAGTTGATCTGCTGAGGCAGCTGGGGATGGAATCTGGGTCAATCGTAGAGCAACCATGGACCACGTGTTTTCTATCGCCGAAAGATCCGGAGAGCGAGGCAGCATGGGAAGCAATTCAATCTGGCGATTGACGAAGAACTGTTGGACAATGCGTGCCACGTGTGGTCGCGCATTATCCTGTTGAAATATGGCTGTGGGCAAGCCCTGAAGGTAAGGAAGGACAACTGGCTCCAACACCTCGGAGATGTAGCGCTGGCTGTTTAAAGTACCGGCAATGCGTACTAGAGGTGTGCGAGAGAGATATCCAATACCGCCCCATACCATAATACCCGGTGCAGGACCAGTGTGGCGGTGGATAACGCAGCTGTTCAGCATCCTCTCTTCACGGTGTCTCCAGACTCGAATGCGACCATCGTGGTGTTGCAGACAGAAGCGTGACTCGTCAGTAAAGACAATTTCATTCCATTCTGCCGTCCACATCCTTCTGTCATCGCACCATTGGCGGCGGAGACGTCTGTGGTTCTGCGTCAAGGGTAGAAAAGCAATGGACGCCTTGCGGACAGATCACTCTGCTGTAAACGACGTCGAATGGTACGCGCAGACACTGGATGATGCGTTACAGACTGCATGTGCTGTGCTATAGTTCGTGACGTGACTCAGCTATCCGTCACAATTTGCCTGTCATCACATGAAGTGGTGCGCTGAGGTGGATGCGATCGAACACGCCGGTCCGTCGTACTCTCCTGCATCTAACGATCACATATCTGCATTACAGTTGTTTGGTTTCGTCTAACATGACTACCGATTTCCCTGAAAGATAATCCACAATCTCGGTAGGCCACTATCTTTCCTCTGTCGAACTCGGATACTTGATCAAAAGATGATCGCTGTTTTCGACGAGGCATAATTGATAGTTTTTTTGAAAAAACCACAAGAAAAACACAATTGCCGAACTTGAAATCGTCGAAATCTCCAAGCCTTAAATAGCGCTTTGAAGTGGCGCCACAGGCACGCGTGATGTGCGTCTGCGCTGAAATTCTAATGATTTGCATAATCTACCTCCGCTAATGCATGTTGTAAATTTCATGTTATTTGCATGTTTCCTTCAGGGTGTTGCATTTACAGTGGCCAGCAGTGTATAAACATCGAAAAAATCCCGGAAATTTAATAACAAGATGGTTATTAGATCTTGCTGAGTATGATTTTACTTTTGAATATATAGAAGGAAATAAAAATGTCCTAGCAGACTATTTAAGTAGGGATCCGGGGACTGAAAAGGCGAAAGAGAGTAAGGATAACACAGAAAACGCATTGATACGCGAAAAAGAGGAAATAAATTGCGTACAAATAGGTAAAGGGAATAACAAGAAAGAAAATGAAATTTCGGCAGATAGGTTACCTCGAGGTAGTTTAATACAAAGGGATAAACAGATTTGGGAGATTGCTGAAATTTTGCATAGACAGGCAGGTGATGATAAAATGGGCACGAAGACTTCAGGGAATGAAAATTTAGAGATAAAGACAGAACAACAAAATGAAACCAAAACAAATGTACGGATGTAGATAATGATGAATGTTAGGAGGTATATATTAATGTTATACGGAATGAAAATTGGGGAGATGTGTTATGTGAAGAAAACATTGCATGGGAGCAAGACCGAGACGAGAAATTATATAAAATTAAAAATGAAATTAGGTCGGGAATGAATTTAAATCAAGTTAGGAAAACTAATTATTATCTGGATGAGGAAAGAAATCTACTATTATACTTGACAAAAAAACAAGAAAATCAAGAGACTTATTTTAATAAAAGAAAAATAGTCTTGCCCAGAAAGCTTCAGCGTTTTGCGATTGAAAGGGCTCATGGGTCGCATCTAGGGATTCAAAAGACTTTTAATTTTATTAGAAAAGGGCTGTTTTGGTCC
The DNA here is from genome assembly GCA_907164885.2 of Dolomedes plantarius. Taxonomy (NCBI): domain Eukaryota; kingdom Metazoa; phylum Arthropoda; class Arachnida; order Araneae; family Dolomedidae; genus Dolomedes; species Dolomedes plantarius. The sequence continues at coordinate 74,680,021 of OU015502.1, read as the reverse complement.
GGATATTATGAAGACATTAAAAACTTCATACAGTCCTGTAAAACATGCACGAGAGTGAAGGGTCATGCGACAAAGAGACAATTTGGATATGTGCCGGTGCCTACGCGGCCGTTAGAATTCATATCAATGGATATTTTAGGGCCTATAACGAAATCACAAAAGGGGAATAGATATATTCTGACAATTCTCGATCATTTTTCAAGATTTTTGGTGTGTTACCCTCTTTCATCGATGTCAGCCGAAGACACTGCAGAGGCGCCTTTAGGTTATATATCCAAGTTTGTAATTCCGGGGATAATTTTGACAGATAATGGTTTGAATTTTAAGGCGCATTTATTAAAAAGAATTTATGAAGTCTATAAAATACAGCCAAAATTCATGAGCTATTTTAACCCTCAGTGTAATGGTAAATCAGAAAGAATAAATTTTAGCATAAAAAGAGCTATAAACGCAGTTCTGAAGGATACAATAAATTGGGAACCATATTTGGGTGTGCATACATGTTTATATAATGGTCAATTTCACCCATCGACGGGATTTAGCCCAGACATCCTAATGTATGGCAGCGAAAGGAATAGATTATTAAATATATCAAAAGATAAGACAAAAAGTTACCATTCGATAAAAACCTACGTTCAATATCGGATTGAGGAGATAAAAAATAATTATGAGATCCCTCATGAGAATCTAATAATCGCGCAAAATAAACAGAATGAAAGGCAATCGAAAAAGGAGTGTGATTCGACGATAAGGGTAGGTCAGGAAGTATTTTTAAGGGAAGGAAAAACAGATTTCGAGAGACCAAAGTATGTAGGCCCCTTTAGGGTGACAAATAAAATTAGTGAGTATGTGTTTGAAATTAAAGATACTAATAAACCGGATAAGGTTGTGAGAGTAAATGTAGATAGATTGTGTGGAATGGCAGAGAGGAAAGAACATTTGATTGAGGAATCAGGGAAAGAGAATGAGGATGATGAACAAAGGGAATTTACGTTTGACGCGTACGAAAACATAAAAAACCCCGATTTGGAATTGCCCAGAATATTTAGTTTCCCCCTTACATCAAACATAAACCAACGAGAGACGGAAAATCGGGAAAATCGGGTTGTCAGTGATGTTATTTCTGGTACGGAAGAACAAAGCGGAATAGCAGCAGTTGAGAATGTTAAGGAGATAAAAAAAAGTGTTGGAGCTAGTAAAAAAGCGTCAGAGAAGCCGAATCATGGGTATTTTCTAAGACCACGAAAAAATTAAAACTGATGCGTCCAGGCAGGCTCGATTATAGCAAGCGGCGAGGACTGTCGGTTTGTTTACGTTTTGAACAATAGGGGTAGGTTCCCTCGTGCAGAGACAGCTCAGTTCTGAGCGGGCGTTCCCACTTCGAGAGAGGAAAAAGTGGAGAATGGTTTTAAAAAAAAGAAAAAACTGGTTTCGCTGGGGTCTTTCACCAGGGTAGATTTCGTTAGAAAACGTGAGGTTGATAAAAAAAAATTGCGAGTCAAAATAAATAAGAAATTTTAGGGAGTTTATTTTTGCGATGCAAAGCTGCAGATTTGCAGACGCAAAGATAATATAGTTTCACGAGAGTTAGTGATTGAAACAACATTCGCTTGGAGATACATTAAAAATAGGATATACAAAATAGATACAAAACAAGGTGAGCGATAAATAATGCGTAGGTATAATTAAAAATAATGGAAGTGAATAGGGCTTTTAGAAAATGAATGGAAATCCTGGCCAGATTTGCATTCATTTATCTAAGGAGCTGGGAAGATACAGAATAAGGGAGCAATAAATAAGGGGATCCGTGGATAGTATGAGAGTTTAGCATAATTGAGAAAAATAAGAAAGAAATAAAGTACATATAAAACAAGCAATTGAAAAAAAATATGAATAAATTAAATGAATATGATGTCAGTTATGTAAATTCGTCGACAATAGGGTTAATAATCAATGGATACAAAGAAAAACGGATTAAAATGTAACTTACCTGAGTAATAGAGAGATATGTGGAGTACAGCAGCGGAGTTGGAAAGTAGAAACAAATATTAAATCCATCGGGAGTGGCACACAGTTATGGAAGGTTCGGCGAAGGGAGATTATCGGTAGCAATGAGTGGATTTCAGTCACATGAAAAAAAAATAATCATAATAATAAATAAATAAATAAATAAATAATGTAACAAGTGATTGATAGTTTTGTTTTGAGAATGTAGTATTCTCAGATAGCGAACAAAGCAAGCTGAGGGCGCAAAATGTAGAAACTGGAATAAATGTATTAGATATGGTTTAATACGAGATAAATAAAAATAGAAAATAAAATAAAAATGAAAAATGAAAAATCATAAACAGATTGAAATGATACAAAGTTGTGAGTAAATTAATAGATTTAAACGCAACAACGTGAGCGGCGAGTAATCAAACAAAATCTAAACAAAAAAAAAAGATATTTCACTACAAAATTTGAAAATAATCTCGAAATATGCAAGCAATCAGTTGAATAGTATGAAAGAAAAAGAAAAATGATACTTAGACATAAGTTTAATCCTGGATGAGATGTGATTTAAATCCAGAAAGTTTAAGTACGAAATCGTGGAACGCACGAGGTGAAAAATTTACACCTTACACCGTCTTGACCGGTTATGTGTGGGGAGTTGCAGTGGGACTACGTTCAAAAATAATTAGCACCAGGTGTTCGTGGACGAAACCAGTTTCTAGGGTAGCAGGTGGATAAAATAGGATGCATAGGATGTACATAGATTACAATAAATAAATATTTTGACCACTTGATGGTATTGAATGGAAGTGTTTTGCCAAAATAAATAAAAAGAAAAAAAAGATAAATAGATAAAAAAAATAAAATGTGTAGAGATTTGTAGAGTGTAAATATCGCGGGAGTTAGGAACTATGAATAGTAACATGTATTTTGTGTATATAATGTCATTTGCAAAGTGTTGAAAAATTTTTTTATAGTGAATCATGTGAAAATTAGATTGAAAGTATAAAGTCAGTATTTATGTGCAAAAGTGTTTTGAAAAATGTATTGAAATATATAGTTTTAGATAGAAATGTTAATATGGCAAATATACATGATTAATTAATGATTTTGAATGTAATATAATAATAATAGAAAGGAAAATCTAGTGTATGTTTGATAGTGCTATGGATCTGAACTTTTCAAAACATGTTTATGAATGCTCATTATTTTATGTCGACAATTATGCTAAGAAAATGGACTTTCCACGATACAACTAATGAAGGACATTCACCAGTGAAAGATGCCTTTTGTGTCTCTCGATATGAACATTTGATTGCAGTGAATGAACTTTTATTTCAGGACGATTTAGGTGAAAACATTTGATTGCACAAGAAAAGATGATAAATGTTTTACAGTGTTTTTTGTTTAGTATTATTATTATAACATTGGTATCCTGAAATTTGATATGAACAGGGACCTTAAACGTATTTACGGTAAGAGGTGTTATATTTATGTATTTTTTGAATGTATGAATTATGTGCAGTGTATTATATATATATTGTAAGCTTTTCGAGGAAGGGAGCGTAAGTAGTATGGTTTTGAGTGATAAGATGTTGCTAAAGTTTTTGTGAAGAGAAAGATAGTTGGTGTTTTGAAGGTTAGAGTTTTTTGTAAGAGTCTCAGAGGAAGTAGTGTTGTAGAGAAATTTGTGTTGTGAATTTGTGGTAGAGTTTTGGTTAGTGGCTACGGAGGAGTGAAATGAAGAGATGTTTTGTGGTAGAGGTTTGGATTGGTAGTGTGTTGTTTGAGTTTTTCGGGAAAGGGAGCGTATGTAATGAAGCGCTTTCAAAAAAGATTAAAATTAATATTTTAAGAGAAAATAAAAAGTTCGAAAGCTTGATTTATTACATTTTGTGTGTAAGGTCGTTAACGTCTTTAATGCCGACGTAATTATAGGGAAAAGCGTTTGTCGGCAACATTAGCCAATTTACGAAGATTTTATGAGCCCAGCGTATGTGGGGTCTGTGATTCCAGACGCAGATAAGCTGTGGATGGCACCACTTGTGACATTATGCAACAATGACATGTTGGGGGGGATTGATAGCGGGGTTCGCTGGGAGACCACGAGGGGCAGCGGTTTTATATTGCGGGTGGTCATCAGCTGTTCGGTTTATTGCGTAAGAGGGCCTTGTTGATCAAGTATGAGGGCAGCAAATTAGAGGCTTGTAGGTGTTGGGACTCAGCAAATAAAAAGATGTGAGTTTCCTGAATGGCTGAAGAAATGATTTCGGAGGCGTGGACTGTGAGAGAATTAAAATAATTGAAGTGAGTTTTTTTGAGAGAAGAAAAAAAAGTCAGTCAGTCGGAATCAAGGAGCCTTCCCTGGGGCTCGACTGAAAAATAACCTGTCCCTGTTTCTTTGCCCCAAGACTCCGGTGGAATATTCCTGGAGCAAAAATAAAATTAAGGGGGTTTGATGCGACGGAGCTCAGTGGATCCTGTCCCGAGAAAGAAAGTTCGTGTGGAGAGACGAGTGGTAGCTGAGCCCAAATCCAAAATAAGAAGAAGGATAGCAGAGGAGATTGCAGCCAGTACGCCTACAGTTAAAGCTAACCCCAGCGTGGAGGATACACCCATCAAAATAAGGAGAAACTACAGAGTGCAAACTAAAGTCACGGAAGGAGTCCCTACGAGTGTTATCACAGAACCCGAAAGTTGCTTTCAGCTGAAAGACATGAGTTTATTTATTTGATTTTGTTTAGTTCAGATCCCGCGTTTACCTTTTGATAGTTAGTGTGAGTTTCACGTATTTGAAGATATCGTGCATTTAATTTGGATAGGAGTTTTTTAGAATTGTGTGTAGTATGTATTTAAGCTCCCTATTTTCCTCGTCAAGTAAATTTTAAATGTTAAATTTCGATATAATGATAAACTGATTTTGGTAGATAGATAAGCGTGCCTATAAAAGATATGATTAAAATAATGTGTACAAACAATGTATAATAATTTGTAAATAAATTTAAGTTTAAGTTAAATTTAAATCTCTCTGTTTTATTTATTCTTCAATATTTTTAGTTCACTTGTTCGTCAATTGCTAGTTACGTCCTGAACTACGGGTTATTAACAAAATAAATTTTAAAACACAATGCACCCAACTACCCCTTTATAAATAAATTAATGTACTAACTAACTAATTCACGCCCGTTAAAATAACTTTGGACGAGCAATACGACATTGATCAATAGAGTGACAGAAAACTTTAGAGAATGGTTTCGGCAGTGCATCGCAAATAACGAGCACCACCTGAATGATGTTATTTTCAAAACAGATAAAAACTGGCAGTAGACAAAAACTGGATTATAAATACTTATCGAAAATATAAAGTAAATATTTAGCAAATTGTATCGTTACCCTGAGAAAAGTAGGAGACCATTCTGCCAGACCCTGTGCTAGAGGGAAGATCAAAACTAGAGTAGGGAAACAGATGACAGGAGGATTTTTAAACTAATCTTAAGCTGACCTAGAGAACGATTTCCTCACAAAGGAGAAGCTGAGAGAGACTTCTGAAGAATCTAAGGTCAACAGGGTCAGACATGCCACTTCCGAAAAATAACTCTTTGTTTTATTGTCATGTTTAGCCGAATTGTATTTTGGGAGATAATTGGGCTGACGTCCGGTGGCTTAGTGGTTAAAAGCTTCAAGCTGCCCCAGCACAGGTGCAGCGTTCGACCCTGCGACTGGACAAGGTCGACTCAGTCTTTCGTCCCTTGAGTGGGTCGATAAAATTAGGACCAAGCATGATTGGGAACTAACTCTGGGGATCCAGCGTCAGGTTGACAACTTGACCGAGAAACATATGCTGTACGACACCCCAAGCCCACGGTCAAGAAAGCGGAGATGGGCCCCACCGGCCTTGGTCAACATTCGGACTATTGTGCCATGAGTTTAGCTTTTAGTTTTAGGCATTTGGGTTGTAGTGCATAAATAAAAATTCCAAGATATGAAAGCATTCTATATCATTTGCGGCACATCCACAGAATATATATATGTTTATATGTAAAGTAGAGTCCCAATAATGACGAGGTTCCTCCTTATGCCAGGCGGTCGAGTCGGTCTTTGTTGTACTGATCGAGCATTGGAGTAATAGGTGAGACGACTACGGTGCGTTAAGGAAAAATGATCACAAAAGAGTTAGCTATACAAGAAAGAAACTCTGCTTGACTCTTTCAAACACCTATTGAAAAAGACTCTCTGAAATAGATTCTTTATTACAGTTTAAAACTTGTAAGGTATACACAAGATTCGATTCACAAGAATCGAACTTTTGAATGAATTAAAGAAGCTGCTTCAGATATGCTAATTTCGGCATACGCGCTTAGTATAAATACCACGCAGCGTCATTAATGGATGAGGGGGAGGTTGTTAAGGTTGAAAAGGTGTTATCCTGTGATAGTGCTTAGCGGGCCAGAAGTTTACATGGCAGTACTGCTGGTTTGACTTACTGTTCGTGAGTATAAAAATATATTGTTCTTGAAAGCTGTGTTTATACATTCCGTACAAGTAGTACGCATGCTTATTGCTGTAAAGCCAATTATATGTGCAACGAATTCAATAAACATTGTTTCATGTATAAACTGTGTGTGGTTCAAATTCAAATAGAGTGCCACTTCAAATTATATACACCCAAGTCTGGGTAGAAGTGAGCATAGAATCTCTATACTGGCGCCCGAAAGATATATATACCCTGGTAGTTAGCGTTAAATTTGTAACGAACAACATAATTGAAATTAAAAACTGTGTACTGTGTACTTATATTGATAAAATTGTTGCAAGTACTTATATACTATTTAAAAAATGAGTGTTGTAGAACAAAATCCTGCTGGAAATTTTCCTCGGGTAATTATGGTTCAGCATTTTGCGCCATTCGAAGCCACATTCAATGGCGGCCCCTCAAGCCAATTCCTAAAGAAAATTGAGCATTACTTTCAGCAACAATGCACCCCAGAGGGGGATAAACTTAAAATTGCTCTAGCCGCTTTAAGAGGTAGTGCATTTCAGTGGTACACGTGTATGCAAAGCAGTAATCTGATTTTTGACTATTTGTCATTCAAGCAACAGTTTCTTAGTGTTTTTCCAAAGACCTTTAATCAAAGTGAAATTGAAGCGGAAATTTATTCGCTAAGGCAACGTGAAGGTCAGTCTGCGTTAGATTTTGCTATAGAAAAGATTTCCAAGTGTGAGGAATATCTAGAAGGGGTGACGGAAGCGATAATCTTAAAAATAGTTATCCAACGTTTGAAGCCAAGTGTTCAAGATTTTTTAGATAATCAAACAATTACAAGCAAGGTTACCCTCCTTCAAGCTTTAGCTAAACATGACAATAGGCATTTGTTCGCTACCCCGTACCGTCATTCAGGTACGAGAAGTTTTATACAGCCGCGCCAAAATTTTTCGCGAGTTTCAAACCAGCAGCGTAAGCAGTACCAGAGGCAAAATAATAGAAGCGCACGGCGTGATAATGAAATTAGTGCACTTAAAGTAAATAAAATGCAAGCACCTTACTTGCACTGGCAAGTTGATTCACATGATATGGTTCAACCTGTTGAAACTTTGTGGTCAAATGTATTTTTTTGTCCGAGCAGTAATCATTATTTTGAGAATAGTGAAAGTCAGGGTATTTTTGTGGCTTATAAAGAAAGTGAGTCTAGCTGGAATGATGAGGTAATTCCAGTACAAATTTCTGAAAATAGTGCCGATACTAATGCTAGTGGTTTAGAAAATAAATCATCTGACACTTCTATTAATGCTATACCTGATATTTTAGATGATATTTCCACATCTGTTAATGAAGGAAATTTAGTAGATGACGAAGTATGCGTTACGAAAGTTAGTGAATACTTATTAGTTGACGACAATAAAAATTCTTTAAACGATAGTAGGAACTCGCTAGGTAATGATGATATTATTTCAAGTTTCCATCCGAATGAGGATGCTGTAGGCCAGGTTGATAATATGGTTTTAAATAAAGTACATGATAACCATACTGAGAGTCAGGATGAAAAGTTGACACAGAGTTATACTGTAAGTAGTTTAGCTGATGCTTCGGAAGTTATAGACGCAGGTTGTATTAAAACGCACCAGTACGAAAAGCTTAATCTTCCTAAAACTGAAGCAGTATTAAAGAATTTAAATGATAATGATTCTGATGTCGCAAGTTTCACTGAGACTTTTTCGTCAAAAGAGGATAAAACTAAAGTTAAGGGGGATAAAAAACGTGAAAAAGCGCCTTTAGGTTCCAGCATTAAAACTGCTAATACTGTAGTAATTAAGGCGGTAAACAAGAAGTCGTATAAGCACAAATACCAAAAGCAGAGTCAGGTTGTTGAAAAAATAGAATCTGCATTAAAATTTAATACCGATACAAGCAAAAGTACGAAGAAAGGTAAAGTGTGCACTACAAAAACTCCATCAAAGGAGGAATGCGTCGCTGATAATGTACACAAGGTTATCAAAAGGAAGAATAACAATTTTAAAGTTCCTTTGCATAAGTACAGGAAACGGAAGATTTCTGCTTCCCAGCAAGGTTGGCCTCCTCCCAAGAGACCTCCTGTACATAGTCAAGCCGGACCAACGCCTCAGGACCTACGACCTGCTTCACGAAGGATGACCACACGGTCAATGAATCCCTTTACTAGGACTGCGACCGTCAAGAGAGGTTCCACGGATTGGACAGACTGGTGCAAGGAAGTTGCTGCATTCATGAGGAACAAGTCTTGTATCAACTTTCTTATTCTAACTCCCACCCTTTAATAAAACCGAACCAAATTGGTTTGAAATTCCCCAGTGTATATACTGTGTAAACATTTTGAGGGGAAGGGGTGAGCCACTGAAAAAAAATACGGCATACTGTTGTTTTATAAATTTTTGAAGGGGACATGTAGTGACTAGGAAAAAATACATAATGCACAATATACCAATTAACCACTAATGTACTAACTTCACAAATCATGACACATGTGCATTATAAATTGGGGGAGAGCAGATACAAACAGTCAAGAAATGTCATGCTGTGCAATTGTGTTGACAATTTTAACTAAAATAAGTTTTTTAGGGCGCAGTTGGCCAGCCCAGTATCCGCAACTCTGCAAATCCACTGTGTGATGGTGTCACCTGGACCCTTCGGGGTTAGTTTTGTAAAATGGTAGTGGCGTTTTCCCCCCACACAACGTGTGGAAGGTTTTTTGGCTTTGCCACCCATTATGTAAAAAGTCAGACCAGCACGCGTTTTCAATTAGTTAACTGAAGCCGTTCAGACCTCAGTTACCTAATTTGTTTTTTCGAGGGAGGCCAGTGTAAGGTATACACAAGATTCGATTCACAAGAATCGAACTTTTGAATTAATTAAAGAAGCTTCTTCAGATATGCTAATTTCGGCATACGCGCTTAGTATAAATACCACGCAGCGTCATTAATGGAAGAGGGGAAGGTTGTTAAGGTTGAAAAGGTGTTATCCTGCGCTAGTGCTTAGCTGGCCAGAAGTTTACATGGCAGTACTGCTGGTTTGACTTACTGTTCGTGAGTATAAAAATATATTGTTCTTGAAAGCTGTGTTTATACATTCCATACAAGTAGTACGCATGCTTATTGCTGTAAAGCCAATTATATGTGCAACGAATTCAATAAACATTGTTTCATGTATAAACTGTGTGTGGTTCAAATTCAAATAGAGTGCCACTTCAAATTATATACACCCAAGTCTGGGTAGAAGTGAGCATAGAATCTCTATAAACTATAACATTGTTTGACAAAGGAATTTTTTGTAACTTGGAATTTTTCAATTTTTTTTAACTTTAAAACCATTTAAATTAAAGTGTAACTACAACACATTAGTTACACTAATGTGTATTTAGTTAGTATAAGGAGTAGGACTAAGCTAGTATTAGCTGTGCCATTAATTATGCAACACAAAAATAGGCTTGAATAGGCATTTTTCTTTAGTTTGGCGTGACTCTGAACTACGATAAAATGGGCGAAAATGGTGGTATATCATAATTTTTCCCCAAATCTGTTAAATAAGTAGTTTGTAATTAAGAATGGCCCCTGTAATTCATTTTATCCAAATTTCCAGATATCCAGCAAAGGTCTACATTATTTCAGACAATCAAGGTTCAGTTGTATGTCTATGTTTTTTTCGACGTGCTTATGCACGCATGTCAATTGTTTTTATATCTGTGGCTTGGTACAAGAATTGCCTAAGTCAGTTTTCTCCAAGATGACTTTGTTTGCTTATGTCTCTTTAAAAAAACATTATTTTCCATGAAGAAGTACCCAAGTCTGTCCGATGCTTTAAAAGTGTTTTCTAAACAATTGTACAGACATGGGTACTTCTTACGTTGAAAATAATATTTTTTTAAAGATACGTAAGCAAACAAAGTCCTCTTGGAGAAAACTGAATTAGGCACTTCTTGTACCAAGCCATAGATATACAAGTTGTTGTTTTTGTTGCTAATGACCCATTGCACGAAGTTCCAGACCTGGTCCATACAGGCATTACGAGCTGAGGAGTGTGGCTCCTGCTTAAATTAGCACTAAAAAGGTCGGAATGCGTCTTAGCTAGGTGCCACCTCAGTTTACACCGAGCAACTCCAGGGTCGACAACTTGGGGGATCATACCTACTCTAACCTCATGAGAGAATTTCCGGTCTACAATTCAGGTAACGTGCCCATATCTGGCCTAGAAACGACGAGGGTACTTAATGGCCTTATACAGGATAGGAATCGAGCATCCTCATCGCCGAAAGCTCACGTGCTGCCACTTGGCTACCTCTGGCCCACGTATATACATTGCAGAAGAAAGCTATTTTTGGAAATTATTAGTAAAGTTTTTTGCAAAACACCATTATGTTCAAAATGGGAACTTGGTTACATACTAACATTTGACACTTAATTAGGCTTAAGGCCTAAATTTTCTATGAAATAATCCCAAATACAGTCGAATCCAGTTAACTGGACCACCGGTTAATCGGACCAGCAGATCGCGTCCTTATGTGGTCAGATTAAACGGAATCGACAGTATTGTGACATTGTCTCAATTACTACACGAAATTAGCATTTATATAAATATGTGATTCCCCGTTCCTACCCCTCAACATGTCATCTATCTGCGAACTGTTAATCTGAGCGGTCTCATAAAATCTAGGATAAGAGGCCATAAAGTTCTTGTAATGTTCAGCTTTGACGTTATAGAACGCATAAATCCCAGATTGGTTCGAGGGCTCTTCAGATTTTTGACACTATAATGACGGCTGGAATCCCATAAACTTCGAACACTTACCAGCACTTCAAATGCAAGAGAAATCCTTTTGAATTCGCCGACAGTATAAAGATATACGGCAAGAGTCCACGGGAGAGAGGGCTGTTTTTTGAGGGCAGAGAAACGGATGCTTTCCTGGGGTCAGAGACCTTGATAGGCCAGAGCTGTTTTTGAACCTGAAGCCAACCTGATGATCTAACTATATACTCTAACACGCTGTACATACTTGTTTTAAATGTAGTCGTTGTAGTATGTTTACGTATCGTAGTAAAATTGTTGAAGCGACAGGCTTGTCTTATTATTGACTACGGTACAGTATAAAGAACATTAAAAACCTTGATGTTAATTTCTGCATTTGTGAATCTTTTTCACTGATATTCACATCACAAAAGTCACTGGCCTGACTGTCGATTTCAAGACACGTTCATTTCACTCGATCGTTATTCACGAACTTCTCGTGTGTAGGAAAAAAACATACGGCAGACGAGTTCTTTAAATTCAATTGTAGAATAAAACGCATTTCAATTTCCAATCCATACTACATTTTCGCTTTAAAAGAATTTAGTTTTGAAAATCAGGAAGACTTGACGATGACAACAACGGCAACAAAAAATTCTAAAGAACAAAATAGATGGAAATTGATAAATTTAATAATAGTTTATTTCAGAGTAAAAAATAGGTAAGTCTAGAAACGTGCAAATGCGTGCATATTTTATAAATCGCGAAGGAAAATAAATACCTTTCTGTTCAACCAGCATCAGATCTGACTTTCTGAAGAGAAAGTAGTTAGGGATATAAATTACATGTAAAATCAAATATTCCAGAAAAAAGTAAAAATATGTAATATATACAATTATCTATTACAAAATCAAATGTATAAGAAATTATAACGTCAGTAACTAGTTAAGGCAGACCGAGAAATCTAATCATGCAAATAAAATCACATTTGTTGTCTTGTCTTAAGATAGAACAGAGATTTTAGAATTAAGGGGGTATATATATATATATATATATCTATATATATATATATGTATATATATATATATGTATATATATATATATATATATATATATATATATATATATATATATATATATATATATATATATATAATATATATATATATATATATACACACACACATATATATATATATATAAATATATATATATATATATATATATATATATATATATATATATATATATATATACACACACATATATATATATATATATATATATATATATATATATATATATATATATATATACTGAGCGGTCACTTTATTATAACCACTGGACTGTTTTATACAAATAAGCTATTGCGTCCCAGTGTTGCCGCTAGAGGGTGAGATAGCTATAAAAAGGGAATGCACGTCAAGTGAACCATCAATTTTCCTGTGTTGGTTGCAAAGATATGGGCAAAAAACGTGATTTTCTGAATTTGAGCTCGGGATGATTGTAGGCGCTTAAAGCGTCGGAACCAGTATGAGTTAAACGGCTGCACTTGTGAAGTGTTCGAGAGCAGCAGTTATTAATGTTTACAGAGAGTAGACTTCAAAGCAGAAAACCGGATTTCAACGTCAGGTTTGTGGACATCGAAGGCTATTGAATGTTCAATCTGAAAGGAGAAATGTCAGAGTTGTCCAGTCCAACAGAAGAGCAACAGTACGTCAACAAGCGTGGAATCTTAATCAAGGAGAAACTGCTAACGTCTGTGAACAAACTGTCATCCGCACATTATACCGTATATAGGCTATGGAAGCAGACGACTTGATCGAAAACCTCTACTGTCTTCCTTGAACAAAAGCACACGTCTCCAGGTCACAAATGAGCACAATGATTGGACAGCGGATGACTGGAAAAGGGTCACGTGGTCCGATGAATCGCGTTTTCAATTACACCATGCATATGGCAGGGTGCGAATATGAAGAAAACAGCACGAAAGGATGGACCCCAAATGCATTGCCACAATACTTCAAGCTGGTGGAGTCAATATTATGGTTTGGGGGATGTTTTCTTGGCATTGTATGGGTCAAGTACATCCTGTTATGTTATTGGTGTACCGTGCCGGAGATGGATACTTCCAGGATAACAATGCTCCACGTCATAAAGCTTACATTTTCATGAGATGGTTCGAAGACCATGAAAGATAATTTACCTTGCTTTGTTGGCCTGCCCAATCACCAGATATTAATCCAGTTGAGAATTTGTGGTATGAGATCGAACGGGGCATCAGACAGCTGGATCCAGTATTATCATATCTCAAGAAATTAGAAAGTGCAGTTTATCGGATATGGTCTCGAATTCCTCATACCACCTACCAACATCTTATAGAATCCATGCCACATCTCATAGAATTCATGCAGTATTAAGGACAAAAGGTGGTACAACATTGTATTGACGGGGTGGTCATAATAATTTGGCCACTCAGTGTATATATATATATATATATATATATATATATATATATATATATATATATATATATATATATATATATATATATATATATATATATATATATATGTGTGTGTGATAATATTATTAATAATCTTTAATCGCCTTTTCTGAACTTTCTTTCTCAACTGGTAACCTTACGGACGTCTTGGCGACATGCTTAGCGTTTTCATACTAACTTTCTCCGCCAATTCTGGCAACCTGTCTTTGATCTAATTCTACATTCGCGCGCTACTCAGAGACGGCGGGCAGGCTCGATCCGAGTAACGTGTCATGTCGCTGTTCTCGTGAAATAAATTACACTGCTGGCCACCCAAATTGCAACGCCAAGAAAGACAAGAGATATCACAACAAAATTTATTTTGTAGATAACATGTTGACCAAGTATCAAATGATTAAATTTATAGACTTTTGTGAAGTGTGGTTCCTGCCAAAATCAGTAGCCAGAGTAGCCGCCATTGTTGGAGATCACCGCTGCCACACGCCTCGGCATTGATTCAAAGAGACTTTGGATGAGTTCTTGGGGTACAGCAGACCAAGCAGCTTCCACACGTTACCAAAGTTGATCTGCTCCGGCAGCTGGGGATGGAACCTGGGTCAATCGTAGAGCAACCATGGACCACATGTTTTCTATCAGCGAAAGATCCGGAGAGCGAGGCGGCCAGAGAAGCAATTCAATCTGGCGATTGACGATGAACCGTTAGACAATGCGTGCCACGTGTGGTCGCGCATTATCCTGTTAAAATATGGCTGTGGGCAAGCCCTGAAGGTAAGGAAGGACAACTGGCTCCAACACCTCGGAGATGTAGCGCTGGCTGTTTAAAGTACCGGCAATGCGTCCTAGAGGTGTGCGAGAGTGATATCCAATACCGCCCCATACTTTAATACCCGGTGCAGGACCAGTGTGGCGGTGGATAACGCAGCTGTTCAGCATCCTCTCTTCACGGTGTCTCGAGACTCGAATGCGACCATCGTGGTGTTGCAGACAGAAGCGTGACTCGTCAGTAAAGACAATTTCATTCCATTCTGCCGTCCACATCCTTCTGTCATCGCACCATTGGCGGCGGAGACGTCTGTGGTTCTGCGTCAAGGGTAGACAAAGCGGACAGACCACTCTGCTGTAAACGGCGTCGAATGGTACGCGCAGACACTGGATGATGCGTTACAGACTGCATGTGCTGTGCTATGGTTCGTGATGTGACTGAGCGATCCGTCACTGCCACGCGCACAATTTGCCTGTCATCATGTGAAGTGGTGCGCTGAGGTGGATGCGATCGAACACGCCGGTCCGTCATACCCTCCTGCATCCAACGATCACATATCAGCATTACAGTTGTTTGGTTTCGTCCAACACGACTACCGATTTCCCTGAAAGATAATCCACAATCTCGGTAGGCCACTATCCTTCCTCTGTCGAACTCGGATACTTGATCAAAAGATGATCGCTGTTTTCGACGAGGCATAATTGATCGTTTTTTTGAAAAAACCACAAGAAAAACACTATTGCCGAACTTGAAATCGTCGAAATCTCCAAGCCTGAAATAGCGCTTTGAAGTGGTGCCATAGGCGCGCTTGGTGTGTGTCTGCGCTGAATTTCTAATCATTTTCATATCTCACCTCCGCTAATGCATGTTGTAAATTTCATGTTATTTGCATGTTTCCTTCAGGGTGTTGTATTTACAGTGGCCAGCAGTGTATTTTCATCATGATTCCAAATTTCATTATTCCGGCCATGATGTATGCTTTTCTTCAAGAGATGACCATTCGGAACATTTCATATATATATATATATATATATATATATATATATATATATATATATATATATATATATATATATATATATCTATATATATATATATATATATATAAAAGCATTGAATTTCTTTTGGTATGGATCATAAGCGGTTAAATAATTTTTAATTTTACTTGCCTGTCATTTTTTTGCTTTTTTGGATAATTTTACTTCATCTATAAATTTGATAAAATATTTGTAGTGTCAAAGAATTGTGCATACTTTTGTGGAAAACAGTTCAATTACGAATCCTAAGAAATTTGAAAGAAATCAGGAGAAAATTAATGCCCGTCCATGATTTATGGTGTATACTTAGGTGTGAATTCTAAGTGTCTTCAATATAGCAAGAAATAACATTAATAATTCTGATTTTGTATATAGAATTAAATATTGAAATAGTTAAAAAAATGAAAATAAAAGTTTATTTCTCCTTAACCAAAAAAAAGTATTGCAACAATGTTCCAAGAAAAAAGTTCTACCGCAAAATCAGTTAGCGCCACTTTATCATTGTCACAAGAAAAATGTTTTTGCTCTAAAATAACTCCCAGGCTAAATTTAGAAAGAAAATATGCACTGAATACAAATAAAAGGAAATACGTCAGAAAAAATGGCTGAAAATTTAATGAACATATTTTATTCCTCCATAAAAGTAGGGAGAAGCATCAATCTGTCTCGCGTGTCATGGAAATAAAATTTCTGCCATGATTACGGCATCTCATTAAGGTTAAGTGCACGCCTTATGTGTTTATTCAATAGCTCGAGGACCTGAGATAAATTTTAGGCTAATGCTTGATATATGGTTTCAGATTCATTCATCATACGCGTCTGCGAGTATATTATTTTTCACGAAGATAAAAAGTTGCCTCAGTTTGTGTTTCGAGAAAAAATTTAGAATAAAATTAAGAAGAGTGTGAAATGAATTATAGTTTTAGTCATACTTCAAACAGACTTATATTACTACCAAACCCTTCAATAAATTTTTCACCAAATTTATTGTATTCATTTACTATCTCAATATTAATCACTTTTTGCCAGCAGAGATTGAATATAGTCATTTGTAACGTCTTAGCTATTAACATTCTTGCTTTAAATAATATCCTGTATGTAATAAGAACGCCCCACCAGTATTAATTTTATTTCATTAATTCTCTACTTTTAATAATGTCTTTCTCCTTGAATAATTACTTCTGTTTCTGTGTGGCGCCTACCTGTTGCGGGGAATCTTTGCTCTAGAGTGAAAGCCAAACAGTTGGCACACATTTTGTACCTTAGGTCACTATGTCGACCCCTTTTGTTTTCTGTAAGAACGCTCGATCAACACAGTTAACAAAATGGAAGCGTTGAGCTATTTCAACTATATGAGATATTAAAAAAGGAATTCGGTCAATAAATAACTGAATTAAAGCGGATTTCCTAAATCTCATGGCGGTTATCTTGATGACGTCATTACTGTTATACGCCAAACATTTAGTGTTTGGCGTATAACAGTAATGACGTCATCAAGATTGATACCATGGAAATTATTTATATACAGGTAGTTTCTGATGAAAAAAATATTCACCCATCTTCCCATCATTTATACCGCCACGGGAGTACATATGCTTCCCTACTAACATAGCGTCTGTATATGCACACATAGCGTTAGGCAGAATACAAAGTACATTCTCCTGTATTCGCTGTAAATATGTATATAGTTTTCGTCTATATAGAACTTATCTATGTTAAAAACTAATTATCAATGATCAATGTGCTAGCGTTAATAAATTTTATCAATCCCATCGACTGAACTGCTAGATTGATATTGGCGCCTCTTAAACACACTACAATCTTTCAATTCAAGATGCCATCACTAGCAGTAAATTCCCATTCTTCTGTTTCCAAATATCGTTATAGAGCAGTCGATGCCAGAGAAATTCCTTGTATATATATATATATATATATATATATATATATATATATATATATATATATATATATATATATATATATATTGAAATATTTCCTTTCGAATGTATTACTCATGTGTTTGTCCTCCCTTTATAAATTCTCAGAAGGATTCCCTATTAAGAGAGGCTATTTATGAATTGTCCTTTGCGATAATCGCATGTGCATTCCTGCGGATGAGGTACTAAATTTTCCATAGTAAATAGTGCCTTTGACTTTTACTGTTGGTTTTAAGAATATCTGTATTATTATTATCCTCAATCTACAAGTTTCATTTAAGTAATATTCAGTTGTTTGGATTTTTTCAGTTAACTGATATGCATGATGATTAATGTCTCAACAATTAACATTCATTTTTTAAATAGTACCCCCGATCTACCAAAGAGTTTACAGATTTATATATTTACCCGACGACAGACTTAGCTAATATATTATATTTTATAC
>OU015502.1:74602085-74657085 GCA_907164885.2 Dolomedes plantarius | reverse complement strand
GTTTTAACACGAGTTTGTATGTTTCTGTTCATTCGATGCAATTGCCGATAAGAATAGGTATTTATAAGGTGTGTTTTGATATATACTTATCAGGTTTTAAGGAGACAATTTATACTGTATGAATTTTTCGCTTGTATCATAACTAATATATTCATGGAACTTGAAAGTGAAACCTATTTAATTATGTATATGAGTCCAAATGGTTTATTT
Source organism: Dolomedes plantarius (assembly GCA_907164885.2). NCBI lineage: Eukaryota > Metazoa > Arthropoda > Arachnida > Araneae > Dolomedidae > Dolomedes > Dolomedes plantarius. The sequence goes on along the minus strand of OU015502.1, from coordinate 74,656,875 downwards.
TATGTCACCTATTCCAGCATAAAATATTTTGATACTACAATCATGCTTTCAGAATATTGAAAATTTCATTTTTATAATGCATTACCTTATTTTAAGTAAGAACTTAATTAAATATCTCCGATTCTCAGAGACAATATATATAGAATATTTCTCCGCAAAAGTTTTCTTCAATACCCTGGAGTTTCCATCACAAACAAAGGAAATCGATCGAGAAGATTTCGTAGAAAAATTTGGCTGAATAAGTATGGAATTATATTAGACTCTTATAATATACAAAAGCAAGCATTAGACACGAACATTCTTAAATATATTCATGAAAATTTAAGGTATTTGCCGACATTGAAATGGCTGTTTTTTGCACAAAATTTCAAGTTTTTTATTATTGCTCTATTTCAAAGGCCAATCTTTTAGGATTCTAAAACTGCGTGACTTTTATTCGTACGACCATTGAATGAGAAGTTATGGTTCATTTAATAAACTGAAAGCGATATTAAAGGACCGGAAGAAGCATCTTTAAATGCATTTTCGAGAAAAATAAATTTTCACTAATTTTTGTAAATCTAAAAGCTAATCATATAAAAAGTTTTCAATTTATTTCAATGAAATTTTTGCAAGTGTTTTACATATTACATTTTCAACTAAAATCTAAGCTATATGTGAAAACTGAATAAATCTACTGCTACCTGTACTGAGACAAAAAAAAATCAGTATTTTTTCACTACTTTGTGATATTTCAGTGATTTTTGGAAATATTTTAAACTTTTTAGTTCAGAACACAGGCAAGCATAATATATGGTATAAAAAAATGAAAATATATTTAGTTTGATTCAGTGTAGGGTCTCTGACGTAAGCACTAAAAATTTAAGAAATATTCCCTATATTTCTAAAACGTTATGAAATTTTTACCATAATTATGTTTGTTTTCATGATTTTATATCACATTTGAACTAAAAATGCATGTATTTAATCAGTACTGTATATTTTTGAACAAAAAGTGCTCCGAACGATGCAATTTCGTTGGATGTCCACGCGTTATCAAGAAAAAGGATATTGGAGACTTCCGTTTTGTGAAGAAAGATTGGTGCCAGACAGTGGCTCAGATGATAGCCCATTATAATGCAGGTTCAAGTAGAATTGTTTTGGAGCACACAGTTTATAGGACACAGTTGGATATGTGACTGCGCAGCAGATGTCCCTATCATGTGCCTCTGTTGATCAAGTTTCATCACCAACTACACCCACACTGGGTTCAGGAATAACGTGACTCGACCATAGATCAGTGGGAGAGTGTTGCTTGGTCGGATGAATCACGATTCGTCATTCATAACGTAGATGGCCGTGTCAGGGTACATCGTCTTCCAGGAGTACAGTTGCTCCCCCAAAGTTCAAAAGGTCATACACAGACCGTTGGTGGAGGGATTTATCTTTGGGGAACGTTCTCATGGCCGTCTCTGTGACCCGTGATTCGGGTAGAACAGACCATGAACTCTACGGACTATGTGAACATCATTGTGGTCCAGTTGCACCCTTACATGGCATCTGTCTTCCGAACTGAAAATGGAGTCTTCCAGCAGGACAACGCTCGATGTCACAAGTCTCGAATTGTGATGGAGTGGTTCCAGAAACATAATGCTGAATTACATTTAATGTCCTGACCATCTAACTATAGGGATCTTAATCTGATAGAGCACATTTGGGGTATCAAAGAATGGCAGCTCAGAGCCCAAAAACCACTCTTTCGGAAAATCGCGGATTTGCGTGACCGCTGCTTGAACATCTGGTACAATCTGTGACTTGCCATCTACGAAGGACTTGTGCCATCCATGACAAATCGGGTTGCAGCTGCTTTGTGGGCCAAAGTGGGGACAACGCGTTACTAGATAGGTGGTCATGATGTTTTGACTCTTCAGTATATATATATATATATATATATATTTATTTATTTATTTATACACTGCTGGCCACTGTAAATGCAACACCTTGAAGGAAACATGCAAATAACATGAAATTTACAACATGCATTAGCGGAGGTGAAATATGCAAATGGTTAGAATTTCAGCGCAGACGCACATCACGCGCGCCTGTGGTGCCACTTCAAAGCGCTATTTAAGGCTTGGAGATTTCGACGATTTCAAGTTCGGCAATTGTGTTTTTCTTGTGGTTTTTTCAAAAAAACGATCAATTATGCCTCGTCGAAAACAGCGATCATCTTTTGATCAAGTATCCGAGTTCGACAGAGGAAGGATAGTGGCCTACCGAGATTGTGGATTATCTTTCAGGGAAATCGGTAGTCGTGTTGGACGAAACCAAACAACTGTAATGCGGATATGTGATCGTTGGATGCAGGAGGGTACGACGGACCGGCGTGTTCGATCGCATCCACCTCAGCGCACCACTTCACGTGATGACAGGCAAATTGTGACGGATAGCTGAGTCACGTCACGAACTATAGCACAGCACATGCAGTCTGTAACGCATCATCCAGTGTCTGCGCGTACCATTCGACGCCGTTTACAGCAGAGTGGTCTGTCCACAAGACGTCCATTGCTTTGTCTACCCTTGACGCAGAACCACAAACGTCTCCGCCATCAATGGTGGGATGACAGAAGGATGTGGACGGCAGAATGGAATGAAATTGTCTTTACGTCACGCTTCTGTCACGCTTCTGTCTGCAACACTACGATGGTCGCATTCGAGTCTGGAGACACCGTGAAGAGAGGATGCTGAACAGATGCGTTATGCACCGCCACACTGGTCCTGCACCGGGTATTATTGTATGGGGCGGTATTGGATATCACTCTCGCACACCTCTAGTACGCATTGTCGGTACTTTAAACAGCCAGCGCTACATCTCCGAGGTGTTGGAGCCAGTTGTTCTTCCTTACCTTCAGGGCTTGCCCACAGCCATATTTCAACAGGATAATGCGCGACCACACGTGGCACGCATTGTCCAACGGTTCTTCGTCAATCGCCAGATTGAATTTCTTCCCTGGCCGCCTCGCTCTCCGGATCTTTCGCCGATAGAAAACATGTGGTCCATGGTTGCTCTACGATTGACCGAGATTCCATCCCCAGCTGCCACATTAGATCAACTTTGGCAACGTGTGAAAGCTGCTTGGTCTGCTGTAACCCAAGAACTCTTCCAAAGTCTCTTTGAATCAATTCCGTGTGGCAGCGGTGATCTCCAACAATGGCGGCTACTCTGGCTACTGATTTTGGCAGGAACCACGCTTCACAGAAGTCTATAAATTTAATCATTTGATACTTGGTCAACATGTAATCTACAAAATAAATTTTGTTGTGATATCTCTTGTCTTTCTTGGTGTTGTAATTTGGGTGGCCAGCAGTGTATATATACACTCATGGACAAAAAAATTAGCACACCAAGAAGGAGTCTTCAAAATGAAACGAAATCTTACATACGTAATGACTACTTTGATATAAGTAAATGATAAGAAAATCAAAGAAAAAGGATAATTTATTTCAGAGAAAAAGGCAAAAGAACGGAGGAGTTAATACTCCGTTGGACCCCCTCTAGCGCGAATGCACGATGCGATACGATCGGGCATTGAGTCATACAAGTTCTGTATGATGTCTTGAGACATTTCGTTCCATATTTGCTGTAACCTTGCCTCTATTTCGTTCAAACTCGTGGGATGCCCAACTCGTCGTCCCAAATGATCCCAGATATGCTCGATTGAAGACAAATCTGGGAATCGGGCAGGCCAAGGAAGGGTAGTAACAGTGCGGAGACAGTCTTGTGACACCCTTACCGTATGAGGCCGAGCATTGTCTTGTCGAAAAATGGCACCTGGGAGCCATTTTTCAACAAGACAATGCTCGGCAATGGGGGTCCCTGCATTTCTAATCATTTGCACATGTACCTTCATTGCAAGTTTCGTTACGATTCCGCAATTATTTCTTGGTGCGCTAATTTTTTTGTCCATGAGTATATATATATATATATATATATATATATATATATATATATATATATATATATATATATATATATATATATATATATATATATATATATATATATATATATATGTGTGTATATATGTATATATATATATATATATATACATATATATATATATATATATATATATATATATATATATATATATATATATATATACACTCATGGACAAAATAATTAGCGCACCAAGAAATAATTGCGGGATCGTAACGAAACTTGCAATGAAGGTACATGTCGGGGAGATATGCAAATGATCAGAAATGCAGCGTGATTGCGCATTACGTATAGACGGTAGAGGGCGTTGAACATCGTATTCTGTGGAGTATAAAACAGGTAACCAAAGCTTGTTTGAGTATGCTGAATCATTTACAAAGGAAGAGCTGAAATAGACATGCCATTACGCCGTTTTCGAAGACAATATAAGCAGTTGTCGCAGTTTCAGAGGGGGAGAATCGTCGGGATGATGGAAGCTGGGTGATCAGCTAGGCGAGTAGCTCGTCAATTAGGCCGCTCTGATTGTGTTGTGAGGAGGTGTTGGGACCAGTGGACCCGAGAGATGTCATGTACACGAAGACCAGGCTCAGGAAGTCGTCGAGAAGACCGCCGCATCATAAGAAATGCACGCGTACAGCCAACTGCTTCATCGTCCGCCATCCAGGCACAGGTACCACCTTCACTAGGGGCCTCTGTGTCTTCTCGAACCATACGAAGGCGCCTGGATGAAGGACAGTTGGTATCGCGGCGCCCATTACGTGTGCTGCCCTTGACGCCCACCCATCGACGCCTCCGTTTGGAGGTTTGCCGCGCACGAGGAAACTGGACTGCACCGGAATGGAACCAGGTCGTCTTTAGCGACGAATCCAGATTCAATCTCAGCAGTGATGACAATCGTGTTCGTGTGTGGAGAGCCCGTGGTGAACGCTTCAATCCTGCCTTTGCTGTACAGCGACACATAGCTCCCACAGCTGGTGTGGTGGTATGGGGTGCCATTGCCTACAATACACGGTCACCCCTAGTATTGTTCCGTGGCACCATGACAGCCCAGCGGTATGTTCATGAAATCCTGCAACCACATGTGCTGCCACTCATGCAACGGTTCCCAGGAGCCATTTTTTAACAAGACAATGCTCGGCCTCATACGGCAAGGGTGTCACAAGACTGTCTCCGCACTGTTACTACACTTCCTTGGCATGCCCGATCGCCAGATTTGTCTCCAATCGAGCATATCTGGGATCATTTGGGACGACGAGTTGGGCATCCCACGAGTTTGAACGAACTAGAGGCAAGGTTACAGCAAATATGGAACGAAGTGTCTGAAGACATCATACAGAACTTGTATGACTCAATGCCCGTTCGTATCGCATCGTGCATTAGCGCTAGAGGGGGTCCAACGGAGTATTAACTCCTCCGTTCTTTTGCATTTTTCTCTGAAATAAATTATCATTTTTCTTTGATTTTCTTATCATTTACTTATATCAAAGTAGTCATCACGTATGTAAGATTTCGTTTCATTTTGACGACTCCTTCTTGGTGCGCTAATTTTTTTGTCCATGCGTGTATATATATATATATATATATATATATATATATATATATATATATATATATATATATATATATATATATACATATATATATATATATATACACATATATATATATATATATACATATATATATATATATATATATATATATATATATATATATATATATATATATATATATATATGTATATTTATGTAATATATCCATTACATCACGTTCTTAAAAAAAGAATACTAGCTCATATTTACATGGTTGGAGCTTGAATCAGCCTGAAAGGAACAAAATTTTGATGCAGTCTGGCCGAATCGTTTATTACAGCGACAAAAGTACATCCGTCCATTACAGAAGACGGCTCGGGGGCTAATGTCACCTTTCAACCGTAAGCACGAGAGGCGATGTGCATGTGATTATATTTTGAAGGATCAGCAGAATATTGGAGCTCGCGATGCGAACGCACGCCTCTGAATCCGGAGATGTACACGTGTAGAAATGCATAGGCATGCGATTTATGAGAAGTTCTGTTGCTAAGGGTATAAATTAATCGATAATTTAATGTTTTTGGGGATTGGATTTAGGAAAGGAGATTTAAGTGATAGAATGGAGGGCATAATACTTAATTTATTACAAATACCCACCCCACCCCCAAAAAAGGGAAAATCGTCATGTTGAAAGGTGACATTTTCACAAACATAATACATTAATAACTCTTATATAATAAAAGTGAGTACAATTACAATTAAATATAATCAAAATTAATTACATCATAAAATTACATTTTTCGGAATGCAACATTGGTGGAAAGAAGTCACGACAAACAGGAAGGTGGTGAGTATTAGAACACATCAGGGTTACAAAGTCAAGAGCTTTGTCCATAACCCATCATAAATTAACTTCACCGAAGCAAATCTTTTGAATCTTCACTATAAATCTACATTCAATCTTATGACTTCGTTGCACCATCACACAAAATAAATGAAATTAAAGAAATACACAATGAAATTTATAATGAACATTCAAAATATATTTAATTAATATAATATGCAATAAAATTTATAATTATTAATACGATGTGCAATGAAATTCAAATAACTGAAATATTATTGGCTAATATTATCTAGATAATTTTTTAAACAAATCAGAATTCTTCATTCAATAAAGAGTCCTAAAATAACGTATCATTCGTGGAGTCCTTCAATTCCGTTTAATTTGTAAATCGTTATACATGGTTTATCAAATAAGTCCTTATTATATACGGTTTTTATTCAGTGTCTCCATTTTACTCACATAATTTCAAAACTTCATGGTTTACATCAATTATAATTCATCGATCTCCATTTTTAACATTCCTAATCTCTTATACTTACATAAATTTTAAAATAATACACAATGTATAATTTAGAAGATATTTAAATAAGTTCAAGACAACTTGTTTTGTCTTGAATTTATTTAAATAGACACTTATTGAAAAATTAGACAATATTATTGCAAAATTGATTTCTTATATTATTCTGAAAGTTTCATTTCAGTTACAGCATAGAATTTAGATACCTGTCGAGTTTTCTAACAATACATAAGATCATAAATTAGACAACTCAAAACAACTTGATATAAATCCTTAATTAAGTAAATGGACATCTTTTGTATATTAGGTAATATTCAAAAACATTATGTGATTTAACATCGTCATTTGTTTCAATTCAAAATATTCAAATTTTAAAATCATTGGTACCAATCATGACATAAGTGACAACGTGGAGGTGAAATGAGCTATCCTCTGTGATGTCTAACGTAAATAATTGTTAGTGATCAAGAGGGTTCTGTGTTGCAAAGACAGCAAGAGGCTCATATTATTGTCCCTCGGTGGTAGAAACTACCCCTTGTGCTTGCAAAAGGGTTCTCCGGTCTCAACAAGTATAATAAAACTCAGATCATCAACACACTTCACGAAATTAGGGGTAACCTGTGACATGTTATGGTAGCCCTAACCTTGACAAAAACTGTTCTTTAACTTTGCACATCAACATTTCTATTAATAAATATTCTTTTAAAATAATTCAGATGGTAATTTGGGGAAGGCAAACTAGCATCAAAAGCATAAATATAATTAACTACAAAATTTAGGTAGGTATCTAAATTCATCAAAGTTAGGTTATCTTCATCATGCGTCAACAATCTTCATTAGGTTATCAAAATATCGTAAGATTATCGGAGTTATAGTCAGGTAGTTATTTGAGTCACAGTTGGGTAGTCTTAATCATCACAGATAGGGATTTTTATACATAAAATTTCTATCACTATTAATTTTTACTTAGGATCTTGGGCGAATTGGGGTTTACTGTTATTAATTTGGAATTTTACTTTTTCTAGTTGCTAATCGAAAATTATCTGCAGGGTTGAAAGGTCTTAATCGGGTACAATGTACAATTTACAAAGTTTTCTTAGTAAGGGAATTGGGTATGTTAATTTCAAAATTTACACTAGAAGTTTGCTTCAAAATTTTATATGGACCAGAATAAAGGGTAGTAAGTTTAGGAGTATTTGGGTAACGAAACTCTTCATACATCACTATATCACCTACCTTAAACTTAGATTCCTCAAAATGAGTGTCATACCTTTCTTTATTTCATGATTTCTTATAGTTCTCTGTTTAGCAATTTTCCTAGCATCTTCAATTGGTGGGTACATGTCTTGATTATCAAGTAAGTGGGGTGGTTTTCCATGCATTAAATAAGAAGGGGGAATTTTTGTTACGGTATGGAGGGGTGTCGTTATATTCATTCGTTATTTCACGTTTTGTCCAGGAGACTTTACCAGGGTGTGAATTTAATTGACATTTAAGCCTAGTAATGAGGGTCTGATTTACTCTTTCATTTTTTCTATTCCTTTGTGGTCTATGTGAAGTAGTTAGCAGCTGTTTAATATTATTGTTTCTCAAAAAATGTTTAAATTTGAGGAAGTAAAAGCACTATTCCTGTCACTTAATATTTCTTAGGTACTTGATGTTGAAAAATTTGTCTTAAACAATTAATATAAGTATCCGTATTTTTTTTAGAAACAAAGTTCCAGATATTCATGGTAGCATGATCTATTACTATGTGTAAATATTTCTTTGTAGACCCATAATAATTTAAACCACCAACAGTGTCTATGGCAAGAATTTCAAAGGGTTCACTCGTGGGGGGTAACATTTGAAAGAGACCAAATCTTTTTTGTCTAGACTTCTTGTTTAATTGACATACTTCACAGTGTATCACATAGTTACTCACATCTTTAGTTACTCCAGTCCAATAATATTGAGGGGATATCAAATTCAACATTGCCGAAACTCCTAAATGTCCATAATTAATATTCCAGTAGCCACTCGTGAGATCAAGGGTAGAAAAAATCTTAGCATTGGTTAGTTGATCTAAAACTGCGTCGATTCGGGGAATTGGTTCCGAGTTAATGTATTACATACATATATACAAATATTATGCAAAAATTTATGTAATATTATTATGCAAAATATTATGCTCTGATGAGATGCCAACAGCCTCAGAAATCTCAAGAATTTTTAAACTTCCAATTTTGCTTGTAATCTTCTAAATTTGTTGCTGTTGCTACTTTTGCCTAACTAGATATATATGGGAAACGTAATCAAAGCTTGTATATATATATTTAGTTATTTTATAAACGCTTACAAGTTAAAATAAATTGTAAAAAGTATATACGTGTGTTTAGACAGTAAACAAGCTTATTCTAAAATCCTTTTTCGCTACGCTAAAGAATATCGGTTTGATAAAGTTTTTCTACTTTATCTTATTCCCGTAGAAATATACTGTATAGCGGTAACGAGGATAATTCTAGTGATTCTATTGATATCTCTGGGTTGAACTAAATAGAAGATATAAAGAAAAGTAAGGAAGTAAAAGTAGCATGCATTTTTCGCTTTGTAATTTCTATCAGGAGGATTTTATCGAAGAATTCTTTTTGGGTTTAAAAAAAATGTTGCTACTTATGTACTGCGTTTAATCAGTGAACTACTAAGATGCGCACTAAAAAATTGTTACTCTGAGCTAATGCTAATTAAAGAGAAAGTCTTTTAAAAGGCATCGATTTAGGATCATTATTAGAGCGTTTGTGTGGATTTTAAATCTCTGAATAACATCTGAATGAATAATATATATTTAACTTTAATATAAAAAAAGAATTCTAATACTGAGTAACTTTAACAAACAAAAATGTTTTGAATGGAGATAGTTTTCGAAAAAAAAATTTCTGATATATTTTACATGAACAAAACTGTTCAAAACATTAAAAAATACATCATTTAGGAGAAGTTTAGTTAAAAAAGTTTTTTTTAAGTTACGTAAGGGTTTCTTTACACATATGCTAAATTCTTAACTTATCCTTTTCAGCATACGAAATCTATCTTTAGAGCCAAAAACTGACTGGGGTGAGTCAAGTTTTACTCTTTTTAAATATAATTCGTCATATATTTTATTCCTTCAAAATATTATAGAAAATGTTTTTGATAGCATAAACTAAATTTCGCATTAAAACAAAAACTTACTTTTACATCTCAATTAATAAGATATATTTAATTCTAGTTTAATGAAAAGGGATTCAAATACAGAGTACGCAAAAAGTCTGGAAAATGTTATATAACATCTATATTTTCGGATATCTATATGTATGAATTTTTAGTATAAATCTATATTACGAAAATACCTGATAATATAAAATTTAGAACGAATTCTGCTTAGATTTGCACAACCAGATAGGATTACATATTTCGAAGGGTTGGAAAGGTTGAGGAATATGCTTTTTATTTAAATTTCTGTACAGCAGACTTGGTGCACGAAATAATATTAAACTGAATATTATAAAATGCAGCTATAAAATATCACCATCTTCGGTTCTGTGTATTTTTATGCCTCCAGGGAAAATTTTTAACTCAGTGAGGCGTGGTGATAGTTAACATGTCACAAATTTTGCTTTCTCGCACGAAATTCCTTTGATTTTTCGTAATACAGCAATAAAAAAGCAGGAGACAATTGTTTTGGCTAATAAACATCAGTTTTCTCCAGAGCCTCTCCTCAAAAGATTTGATATACAATTTTTATGTATTTTATTAATTAATTATTAGATTTTGCCATTTAAATAATTTACCTAGAGTTATTAAACATATGTTGCAAACTGAAAAAAAAAACTTGAAGTAAAAATTTTGAAACCAACACTAACACAATCGAATTACTTTAAATACACTTGCTCCCCGTCTACCATATTATGGATACCCATATTATTAGAAACATCCTATTGCAAATAGCTATAAATGTATATTTCTGTCAGCAAAAAAGATCTTCCATGCATCCTAGATAAAGGAGAAAAAAATCCTAAACTTAAGTTAAAAAATAATAATATTTCGTACAGAATAGACTTTGATTCATTTAAGAGGAAAATTTTAATTAAAATCTTCTTACTTTGATCTTATTAAAATATCATATACGTATATTAATGGTTCAAGGGACCAAGTAAAATGGATAACTTTACGCTACTTTCAGTTTTCCTTGTTATATTAAACTCATCTTCGACTAAACTGCAATAAAATTAGTCATTGAAATCTAAAAAATGTGATTTTATTGGAAGGTTCTTATTAATTAGAATAATAAAAATTTCTAAATTTATTGAAAATAATTTATTGATAATTTTTTTTATTGTCATCTTTTAATTAAAAATCCAATATGCTTGATATAATCAATAATACTTTCTAGTAGAGTTTTCGAATTAAATAAGTTTTCTATCACTGCATTGACAGAAATATAGTATATTTTAACACGTAATGTGCATAGAAGTACTGTATTAGTTTGAAAATTAAACTCAGCAACATTTCATATTACAAATCCTTCTCCTTAAATTACGGGAAAATGTTTTCAAAAAACATATGATCAATTTCATTTTTAAAAAAAATGGGCTTAATTTTTTCATCAACTTCTTAAATTTTCCACATTCTGATGAGGAATAAATGAATTCGGATAATTGCCGAATTAATTGCATATTTTTACATTTTTCACCAATTTTATGATTCAAATCACCGCAAGGATATTTAAATTAATGAGCTATTAAAAACGTTCTATGTATGTATGCTATCGTTTCAACTACATTTTAAGTGCATTTGATTTTAATTTACTTAATTATTTTAAATTCCCGTTCTCATGATGGAAGAACAAATGTGTAATGAAAAGTAACTTTTCTTAATTAACACCTCACATAAAACGCATAATACTTCCACGATTAAATGTGCCGCGAAAACATAATTATGTCACGATTGTATAATTTCTTCGTTTGCTGAATGAAGGCCAAATATTGTTGTTGATCATTAGAATTCAAGTTTGTTCATCTAAATTAAAGTATGTTTTCATTATGTATCCCTTTAAATTAAAGTATGTTTTCTTGAGTCATACATTTCAAGACTGTAATAAGTTGCATTTTCCTGCATTTTACGTGTATTTGGGAAATTAATTTTTCGTAAGGGATATTGAACACAATTTCAAAATGTTGAAATCTATATTTTAACGATACTTTGAAACAATTACGTATAAAATAAATATGTTAAAATTTGCTCTTACCCAACAAAAGCTTTGTAGGGTAAAATTTAAGACTATTTACTGTGTGTATCACAGATACATCAGTTTTTTATAGTTTAAGTTATCATAATTCCTGAGCAAATTGGTTTTTATAAAGTGTGATTAATTTCGCAGTTAGAAAATTGAATTTCTTTAATTTGATAAATAAGAAGATGTAAAGTAGCCTAAATTGTGCTAAAAATTGTATGATTTCAAACTAGGGGAAATAACGGACTGAAAATCAGTCATTTTTATTTAATCGGATATTTTCTTAAAAACAATTTTAATTCTACTGAAAAAATAACCCTTTATGCTCTTTAACAATATTTTTAAAGTACTAGACGCATTGGGAATCTTTGGGTTTCTGAGTTTAATTTCATCGTTTTATTCGTTTTTCATTATAAAAGGTATAAAACCAGTGTAACGTAAAAAAAGTAAAACTAGTAAATATTTGTAGCATTAAATTTCTTGCGCATTTTTGTTTGTAATTTATCTTAGCAAAATACTTTTTACAAACAATTTTATTAAGAGATAGTTTGCGAAAATAAATGTTCCTGATACATTTTACATTAACAAAAAAGTCCAGAACATTAAATAAAATATATCAGTTTAAAAAAAATTGAGTTTTACAAAAGGATTAAAAAGTGGTTTAAAGCAAATTTTTTCTTTAACATTCATAAAATATTTAACTTAATCTTTTTGCTGAGGGAAACGTATCCTAAGAGCTGCAGAAAAAAACTGACTGCTGGTCTGTCAATTATTCTTTTTCTCGTTTTCTGGGTTTTTGTCTTCCGACAGTCGTTTTTGTATGAGTCTACGTAACAGAGTACCCTTTCATTTTTGAAGTTCAATTGACTTAAGAAAATTTTCATTTTTTTCTTACAATTTGTACACAGGAATGTAGAACAAACTGAACATATTATTTTCTTTCTTAAGTTTTATGTGTCTTTAACCTGATTTAATTGCCGTTAATACAAAACAGAAGATTTAAGATAAACCAATTTATAACTACTAGATAATTTTAAAAGTCCTTTTTTCCAAATTTGTTATAAAAAAAATATCAGCATTTTTTAAAATGATCCATACTCAATAATTTCCTCTTGATTTCTTCCAAATTATCTCAGAATTGTTAAATTGAAGTTTGTCATAAAATGGTGAATTATTCTCAGAAACTACAAATAATTTCCTGATTTATTTGTAGTTTCCATGACCATGTTTCCATGACCATTTGTAGTTTCCATGACCATGTAGTTTTAAAGACCATGAAATGAAGTAAGGATTATGCAAAAAAAATCAAAAACTAACAGGCAGATAAAAAACATTATTTACGGCTTTTGATTCATACAAAAAATATTAAGTGCACAGTTATGTTTATATTTATATGGTAAACTTATATTAAAAAATATCAGATTTTCAAATGAAATGGAATGCGCATGGGGCATTTTGAAAATTAACAGCGATTTTGAAAAACATTTTGAAAATTAGGCCTTAATCTGCAATAAAATACTTATTTGTGAATTCTGAGTATATTAAATGTTGTAAAAATATTGTTAATTATTCTCTTTTTATGGAGTTTAATCTTGAAAATTTTAAAAAAATCGACATAGAATAATATTTTAAAATTTAAATTATTCAGAGGAAAAAAAATCTGGTATCGTGTGTTCGAAACGCTCATAAATTTCTTTGGTGGGCGATATTTACAAATTGAATCTTGTTGCAAGGTTCAGAAAATTTAAGGCCATCTGAAAATACTATTTTTATTATAGTATCAGCATTTATGTAGCTGTAAATAGAAGACACATTTTCTCCATAGGTTAACATTGAGGTGGGAGAATCCAACAGGGTTAGTATACAGCAGCCTTAACGTTTCTAATGAAATGACATTGCATAACAAGAGAATTGAACACTCAAATTATTAATCAAAAACGAAAAAGACTACATATCCGTCACAGCTCAACAAAATCTGCTCTGTAACCAAACTAAACGACCTCGTCAAACGGATAGTTTAACGCAATATCCATAAATCCATAAAATCATGAAACTAATGTTTGAAAATTACTATTATTTTAAAATAATTACCGTAAAAATAGTCAATTATTACCGCATAATTAATTTCTTGAAAATACTGTAAAAAATGTTTTTGACAGCTTATACTGAATTTCATATTGAAAATTATGCATTTTTATTTAACAAAGCAGACTTAATTTATTAATTGGAAAATTAGTTAGTAATTAAAACAAATTACTCTTCACAATAAACAAGGAATATATATATATATATATATATATATATATATTACTTTGTTGCAAAAACGTTCTATCGAAGCCTATTCGTGGTATCAAATTTACGTCAAATGAGTTTTAGAAATTTTTGTTACCCTGTCATTAATTTTTGAAGGGTTATTTATTTGAATACATATTAAGATTTTAATATGATTCCTGCATGGTGCTGATATAAAAAATAATTTATCTATTTTTTTTACTTATTTGCAATGTTAATTGACATTTTCTGGTTTTAAATAACGATAGAAAAGCCGGATAAGAATTTTAAGTAAATTAGTTAAATATTTAAATGAGGATAATAACTATTTCTTTTCGGAATTATATTCATTATCATGATGAATAATTTTAAATAATTAGTTAAACTAAAATTGCTTGAAGGTTGTTTGTTCTGTTACCAGAAGCTAAACGTAAAGTTTGGGAATAAATAACCACTATAAATTAGAAACCTTTTTGAATTCAGTGATTGAATTAAGTCACTGATGGATATAGAAAAAAGGGGTATGGTAAAATTATTATAATAGCTGTGTTATCTTTCTGTACGTTGTTATTTTTCATTTCGTTTTTAAAGAAAAACTTTCCAAACTCTAATTAATGAAATTTAAAGAAATTAGGCTGAAAGATAACATTTTTTATGACTATTTGTTTTTAATTAAAGGATATTCTCTTTGATTCTTGGAAAATAAGTATCCAGGAATTTTACTCAGAAATGAAGGGGAAATTTAATTAAATCCTTTCTATACGTTCCCTTTGTTCGATGATTTTTGTACCAGAGTAAAAGTCAAATTTTTGACATTTCGAGGTGGAGAAAAAATAGAGATCTGCATACTTAACATTTGCCCTTATAGTAATTTATAATAAGTCACGTTTATTAAAAACAAAATAATTTTATTTCCTAAAATAACCTTTTATTTTTAAAACACGAGAACCTCTTGTAACAACAGAACATGTTTTTTCTATGCTTAGGTTCTTGTGGATGCACTCTCATAATTCTTGGAAAAGGAAGTATTCAGGACTTTTGCTGAGAAGAGAAGGGGGAATTTAGTTTATTCCTTTCTATGCATTCACTTCATGCAATGATATTTTTACTAGAGCAAAAATCACATTTTTGTCATGTCAGTGTAACAAAAAAGAGATTGGGATGCTTAGAATTTGCAGTTATATTAATTTATAACTCACGTTTATTTAAAATCATGATATTTTTTTCATGAAACAATCTTTTATTTTTAAAAATGAGAAGCTCTTTTCATTAACAACATAAAGTGTTTTCTCTACGCTTAGATTCATGAGAATGCATTCTCATTGAGTCTTCGAAAATGAAGTATTAAGGGCTTTTACTCGGAAATGAAAGGAGGATTTAGTTCATTCCTTTTAACACATTCCCTTTGTGCCATGACTTTTGTACTAGATCAAAAATTAAACTGTTGACATTTCAAGGTGAAAAGAAGAATAAAATAGATTGGGATGGATAGAATTTGCACTGATATTAATTTACAATAACCCACGTTTATTTAAAAAGCGTGACGATTCCTTTCCAAGAAACAACTTTTTATTTTAAATATATGAGAAGCTCTTGTTACTAACAGAACGTATTTCTTTAATATGCTTCGATTCATGAGAATGCTGTCTCATTGATTCTTCGTAAAGTACTCAGGACTTTTACCCGGAACAGAAAAAGGAGATTTGGTTCATTCCTTTCTATACATTCACTTTGTGCCAGGATATTTATACAAGCGAAAAAGTCATTTTTTTGACATTTCAAAGGAAAACAAGAAAAAAAAAAGAGATTGGGATAATTATAATTTGCACTTATATTAATTTATAACTCACATTCATTTAAAAAAACTTGAAAATTTCTTTCCTAAAAAACAGCATTTTATTTTTAAAATATGAGAAGTTCTTGTGAATAACTGCAGAAAGTGTTTTTTCTATGCTTAGATTCATGAGAATGCATTCTCATTGATTCTTCGAAAGGTACTCAGGACTTTTACCCGAAATACAAGGGGAGATTTAGTTCATTCCTATCTAATCATCCACTTTGTGCCAGGATATTTGGACTAGAGCAAAAGTCAATTTTTTTGACATTTCAAAGTAAAAGAAGAGAAAAAAAGCAAAGATTGGGATGATTATAATTTGCACTTATAATAATTTATAATATCTCCCATTTATTTAAAAAACTCGAAAATTTATCTTCTAAAAATATCTTTTTGTTTTTAAAATATGAGAAGTTCTTGTGAATAACCGCAGAAAGTGTTTTATCTATGCTTAGATTCGTGAGAATGCATTCTTATCGATTCTTGGAAAAGAAAGTATTAAGGGCTCTTACTCAGAACTTAATTTATTCCTTTCTAGACATTCACTTCGTGATATGTACTTTGTGCTAGAGCAAAAATAAAATTTTTGGCATTGCAGGTAAAAAAAAGGATTCGGATGTTTAGAATTTGACTTTTATTAATTTATAATAACTCATGTTTATTTTTTAAAAAATATATTTTTTTCCGAAAAACAACCTTTAATTTTAATACATGAGAAGCCTTTTGTCTAACAATAGAACGTGTTTTTTTCTATGATTGGATTCAAGAAATGTCATTCTCATTGATTCTTGGAAGAATAAATTATTCATTACTTTTACACGAATTCTTCGAAATGTACTCAGGATTTTTACCCAGAAAACAAGGGGAGATTTAGTTAATTCCTTTCTAATCACTCATTTTGTGCCAGGATATTTGTACTACAGCAAAAGTCAATATTCTGACATTTCAAAGCAAAAAAAGAAAAAAAAGTAGGAAATTGGGATGATTATAATTTGCATTTATATTAATTTATAATAACTCACACTTATTTAAAAAACTTGAAAATTTCTTTCCCCAAAGTAGTCTTTTACTATTAAAATATGAGAAGTTCTTGTGAATAACTGCAGAAAGTTTTTTATCTATGCGTAGATTCATGAGAATTCATTCTTATTGATTCTTGGAAAAGGAAGTATTCAGGACTTTGACTCAGAACAGAAGTAGATATTTAGTTTATTCCTTTCCATACATTCACTTCGTGCTATGCATTTTGTGCTAGAACAAAAATCATATTTTTGACATTGAAGGTGAAAAAAAAGAAATTGAGATGTTTAGAATTTGCACTTATACTAATTTATAATAACTCATGTTTATTTTTAAAAAACTATAAATTCTTCCTAAAAACAACCCTTTTATTTTTAAAACATGAGAAGCTCTTTTGACTAACAACAGATCGTGTTTTTTCTATGCTTAGATTCAAGAACAGTCATTCTCATTGATTCTTGGAAAAATGAATTATTCATTACTTTTACACTAATTCTTCGAAAAGTACTCAGTACTTTTAGCCGGAACAAGAGGGGAGATTTAGTTCATTCCTTTCTATACATTCACTTTGTGTTATTATTATTGTGCTAGAGAAGAAGTAAAGTTTTCGACATTTCAAGGTGAATAAAAGAAAAATAAGAGATTGAGATTCATAGAATTTGCTCTTATATTAATTTAAAATAACTCACGTTTATAAATCTCACGTTTAAAAAACGTGAAAATTTCTTTCTTAAAAGCAACCTTTTATTTCTAAAACATGAAATGACTAACAGCATAACGTGTTTTTTTGTAGGATTAGATTCATGATAATACTTTCTTGTTTCGTAATTTCTATTTTAGCATTAAGATATTTTTTTAGGTACTCAATTCGGTTTCACGAGGAACTCCTGAAATCGTTTTTAAAAGCACGATTTTATCTAAATTAAAAGGCAATACAATTAGTCGAAATTGATATACCCATACTCTCACAACATAATTAAATACAGAAATTGGAATCTTATCCATATAATTTCATTAATTAAATGCGGGTTTAATTAAAAGGTTCAGTAAATGGAGAAATTTCAATATTTCTTTTTTAATGAAATTTGTTCGCGATAAAAACTCCCTTCAATAATCTGCTTTAAATCATATAATTAATTATCTTCATTTCTTTAATTCATATTAATGAGATTCTCTTATTTTTGTAATTAAATGTTATGCTACAATTTTTTATATTACACAGATTTCCTTCCAATGCGCCCTATAAAATGCACTTCAAAAAATAACGCACGTGCTAGAATGCAATAAGCTAATTCATCATTCTTTTTTTTTCAGTTTGAAATTCTTCACATATATTCATAATTTTTTTAATCGGAAGGAATTGTGGCATGCGTCTGCGACAATAAATGAAAAAAACAAGAATTAGAGGTGGAACTTAGAAAGGGATTACGAAATAAATAATACAGCCTTTAAAACATTAAAAAGCAACATTTAATATATGTTATGTAATAAATTTACAAAGTAAGCAACTGAGATTCTGGTAAATTGCAATAGCTGTTTTTTCCTCAATATATTTTCTTTATATTTTGTAAAAGGGTCCCTGATATTTCACAATAAGAGAGCTTTAGCAGATTAAGACAGAACTCCCTTCTTTTTCTTTTCACAGTTATATTCATGGATGGATTTTTTTTTATAATTTATTTACTTTATCTATTACTCTTAGACATCTGTGTGGCTCTCAGATTTATAAGGAAATGATGGTTTTAAGGTTCCTTAGCGTGTAATACAAATACGACTACCCCAAAATACACACTGCTAAACAGGACAAGATCAATCAGTACATAAAAAGGCACTATTGTACACTGAAAACCGAGGATTAATTTTCTTTATCATAGTGACGTCATCAATTCCCAATCTACTGGGTTTTGTCTACTTGAATATCGATAATCATCTTTAAATAATGAAAATTTGTCGCCATTTTGGTGTAGTGGTTAGCCTTCTGAGCTGCCGCGCAGAGGGCATTTGTTCAAATCCCGAATAAGGCTTGGTTGTTTCCGTGCCGTCCTCCTTATAGGGATCTATGCTGGCTCACCTATATGATGCTCTCATATTAAAGTAGCCTGCAAATCGGGGTAAATAAAAAAGGCGATTGTCTCATGAGAAAAACATTAGACAAAAGCAAAGCAAAACAAAAAAAATTATAGTTTAACAAGTAAAATATGTCAGGCTACTAAGTATTTTCGCATGTCAAGATTTTTGATTGACCATTCCTACAGAATCATAGAAAAAACGTCATTGCCTAAGATTGGGCTATAAGATAGCAATGTTCCCTTTCCGTTAATCCCTGCATTTCTGATTTTCCTGGATTGCAGCAGGCTCTGATGTATGCATTTTAACTCTGAGCCTACCTAAACTATTTAAATATTGTGTACTATTCTATATGTACTTTGTGCAATTCTTGTAAGTGTATAACGCCAATCATAACAGACACAATGCACTTACGATTTTTAAAAAATGGCAAAATTAATACTTTATCAGACAAGTTTATTTATAAAGCATTGTCAGACTTCTGATATTTGTTCAAACAAATAAATTATCTTTTACTGCACATCTGTTCCCTACTGTTTCAAGATGCCTGACATCTGATGCATTCAGACTATTTGAGTCACGAACTTTAGCAAACAAGGGCACCGAGTTTCTGAATTTAACCAGATACTTTAAACTATAACCGAAAAAGTGCATGCAGTCAGTTCCCTTTCTGTTGCACCTGCATGGATATATTTCACGCTCAGTAAAGTTTCCATTTATTGATTATGAAGTTTTGTATCCTTTTCCGGTTGCAGATAAAACTGTGATATGTGTGAAGGCCATTTAAAGCTATTATAGCGCTGTCTTTTCTGGGCTGTAAATAAAATCTTTGGTTGAGTGTCTGTGAAATCTATTCTTCCTTAGTCATAATGATCACACGGGACAATTAAAGTGAGTCAGCTACAGATAACACATGCATTTCTTCTAGAGAGAACTTAACAAAACTTAACATTTTATCATCATCAATCTTTGAATTAAATAAAATTTAAACACATTTATAGCTTCGTAGATGGTTAATATAACAATTTTTATAAATTAAGGAATTTAACATTAGTCAAAAAAGAATGATATGATAGTTTGTAATTACATGCGTATTAATTTAAAATCTTTGAGTTTTGCATTAAACAGTTTTCTGGTCTAGGATATTGATATCAATTCAAAACTTATAAAGACTTTTTTAAGAAAAGTTATAGAAATTTGTCTATACAATAAAGGAAGAAAATATTTTATATTTCTCAATATATTTTTGAAAATTTTTCTGTACTTATTATCAGCTAATTTAATATTTACGCACCATCAAAATTCAATTGCAATTTTTAAAAAAGTATATAGTATTATCTGATTAAAGATAATTAACTTTACGTTACGAAGAAGAATGTATTTGACAGTGGATAACGTATTTTCTATAAAAAGAATTTAATACTTTGCATAATTAACTATTAAAGGTTTTTACTTGTCAGATCTAAGAAATAATTTTTTACCCAGAAAATGAGTTATGAATTCGTGCGCATCAGCCTTACAAAAAGAAGTGTTATTTTTTACCACGAGGATAATTCTTGTTACTAAGGTTCAACTCATTGGTATTTAATTTAGGTCAAATTGGCTCTTCAGATTTTATAATTGTATTTATTCTGTGCTGTTACTTGGCTCATAATTAATGAAATAAAAGGAAGCAATTTTTAATTTAGTCCATTTGTTTTGTATTGTTGTACTGTGTTGGGAGTTAATTGTAATGTGTCAAGAGCAGCTGTTCATAAACCTTGTTTGAAATATAAGCCCTTTCTCTGCTTGTTTCCTCTTAATGAGTAATTAAATCGATATTAAGAATTTTCCTCTTTAATGAGTTCAAATTAATATAATTGCTGCAAATTTCTTTATGTATTTGAATAAGGATCTATACTTTCAAACTGGCACGAAAATAATAGTTCATAAAATAATCTGTAGGGTAGAAATGAGTAGGTGACTGAAAATCTGTTCCCGATTGTAATCTTACTTAATTCTTAAAGTTTTATATGCTACTTTATTCCTAAGAATTAAATTAATAGATTAAAGTCCTGGGAGATATTCAGTAGCATGAGTAAACATGGTGGATAAAGAAAGCAAATTATAAATAAACCAAGATATTTTTTACGCAATAGAAGATAACTTTCCAGAACTACGATTAAGACGTGAAAACACATCAATGTCAAAAGTTGTAACAGTGAAGAACTAAATGTCGACTTGTAACAATTCCCATGGTACCAAATACAAAC
The DNA here is from genome assembly GCA_907164885.2 of Dolomedes plantarius. Lineage (NCBI taxonomy): Eukaryota > Metazoa > Arthropoda > Arachnida > Araneae > Dolomedidae > Dolomedes > Dolomedes plantarius. The sequence continues at coordinate 74,635,305 of OU015502.1, read as the reverse complement.
TCTCAATTAACCAATAAAAACCTCTTTTTATTCAATAGTAATTTCTTTGATGTTATAATATGTAAACATCGAGTACGAAACAACTTAAGAAAACTTGGAAAAACTGAATCTCTAGTATAATAAAGCATTATCAAAAGATGCAAAGCACAAAAATGTAAATATTCTTATATTTATTTCATTTAAAAAAATAGCACTTTTGAAGTCTATAAGTAATATGACTGCTGATATAGAAAGAAAATGTAACGACTCCAAATAAAAATTTTCCATTTTATCATTTTAAATTTCCTTTTGTTTTATTTTAAAGGGGTAACTGTGATATAACTATTTTACTAATAGGGTTAATAGATCATGAGAAAAGACATTAGGATTTTTACAATACTCATAACGAATGAGCTAACATAAAATTTAAAAAAAAAAAAAAAATTGCTTATACCAATAAGCAAATGAGTAAATAAATTAAGAATTTGTAAAAATCACTTAATAACTCATTAAAAAATAAAACGTTTTCACCTTTTACACACTGAATATTCAGAATAAATGGGATAGACGAGCACTTTCGAAACATGTAGCAATATTCATTTTCGCGTAAATGTTTCCATCGGGATACAGCTTCTATAGAGAGACAGTCATTTGTGGATGCTTCAAAAGCTTATTAAGCAGAAAGCATGGTAGGCGATCATCATTTAGGGGAATTTTTTTCGAGGTATTATACTACTTGGTACGCGTGTGATGAGTCATGGCATTTCGGATATACAGGCAAAATTTAGATTTTTGACTTCGGCCATTTCAAGGGTATCCTTCGAATAGAAGAATTCCGGTAAAGCATCGAATCTACTGAAATAGCGTGGCGGTCGGTAGACTCTGATTGACCATGATCGGCGACTTCTATCGACAATCATATCAAGCGAAATGAGCGCAGCATTGGCGCAAATAGTATCGCAATTCAATGCTGAGGCATCAACTAACACCAGCGTTAGGCCTGGGCAAATTTCACTCCATGATTAGTCTTTAACCGTGAAACGGATTTAGTGGTTTGAGACGAAACAGATAGTACGGTAGGGTAGGATCAATACGGTTTTTGGTAGAAAGTGCACAATAAGCATTTTTGTTGTATAATAACATTTGTTGATAATATTTTACATAAAATAGAACCCTTTTTGTAGAAAACAAAGGACCAACGAATTGCGAATTTGCTAAAAAAAGAAAATATCTTTGGCATTTACATAGAATGTTGTATGCATTATGTCTAAATGTAATTTCTTCTACCTAGTTTTAGAAGTTAGTAAAACCAACTTTCTGAGCACAAAAATGTAAAAAATAATATATACTGACATTTATGACCTTTAAAATCGAAATAAAAAAATAAAAAAATTGAAAATTAAAAAAATATAAAAAATGACTAGTGTTCATGAATAATGTTTTTCAACAAAGACACTCGTATTTACTTAGTCCTATATATATAGTAGGGTGGTTTAGTAGGTCTATCTGGTAGGGTTCCTTGTCAACTCGATCTCTTGCAATGAGAGGGGAGAGTAAGGGAGGGGGAAGACACACCCTTGGGTTGAATCAGACTTTCACTGTACCATTTTAGGGCTATTAGACAATTTCTAACGATGAATCAGACTGGATCCCCAGTTTTCCTCGCACTTTAGTGCATATTGTTTCCATGCATTTTATATCTATACAGTCAAAAATGTTATAGATAGAAAAACACTTTAATAAAGCGATTGAAATGTAAAACTATTTATGACTCCTTTTCAAAAGAAAATTCTTCTGAAATATCGGATACAACAATAAAAAGCGATATCTGTTGGTCATACGATATCAGTAATGATTAAGATAATTGAGTGATAATCAATTTAATTGACTCTAATATATTGAGTCTCATATATATATATATACATACATATATATATATATATATATATATATATATATATATATATATATATATATATATTAGATTGCTCTTCTAAAGTTTCAATGAATGCACTTTATCAATAAAAGATTCCTGAAATTTAAGCAATTACTTTTTCTTTAAATTTTTATTCTCTTTTCGTGTTTCCTTGATTTTTGTTAAAATGACTTTTCTCGATTACGGGGTTAAGGAAAGGCAAAATAAAAATTTAAGAAAAGTAACATGATTTCTCCATTAGCTTTCTGCCATAAATTTCTATTAAATAACTTTGGAACAATTAAAACAGTTTTTTTTTTTCATTTCAATGTTTTTCAAAGTTTAGTCTCATTTAAAAAAGTTGCTAGAGAATACCTAAGAACTTACAATTAACAATAATAAAATGACTGAGAAGAATTTACGATTTTTTAAGCACGCTTTCTTCCGACTATTATGTTATAGATAAAGTAGATAAAGAGTGGGAAGAATTCTATGTAAGTAACAAAAGATACTTTTTTTAGTTTATTAGTTACGTAATATTTCTTTTGAATTGGCTAAAGAACAGCCGAGATCAGGGCTTTTAAAACTGTGGGTCCCGACCGCATATGTAGTTGCGTCTCGAAAACTTTTACGTATGTTTGCGAAGGGTGTAAATTCAATCTGAAATGTCGCTTCGTCAGATTTCTTAACACTGGCTGGAAAAATTTTTACGAAAACGATTTTGATTTGAAATATTTATTTTAAATCAAAGATCAGGTTATGGATACACAAGAGATAAATAAACCTATCTTTTCTTGCTTTCAATTCTTCGATTTTTATCAGTTAAGGTTTTATTTACACATTAATTGTAATGTTCCATTAACAAGCAAAATTGATTACCTTCACTTTTTGATTACTTAAAATTTTAGTGTCAAAGCATTTGCAGTAAAATTTACTGACTCCTATCTTTTATATTCATAATTAATTTCCGTAATAATAAGGATTAACATTCCTAAATGACAAAATTTTTGTGGACATCGAATAATAAATAATTTATTTCATAAGTCAATCTAATTAAATCCATACTCTAATGTAAATCGTTGCTATAATGCCATAAGGGTAAATTGTTTAGTGTTGTTTCATCACAAAAAAAGTTTTAAAAAAATCAATAATAGTCTAAATGCCACAAAAGTTTGTACTTGGGAATTATTAAACAATTCTTTCATTTTTTTCTGTAATAAAAATAATTTTAATATTGAATTTGTTGTTATTTTTCTTCACTTGCCAAATTTATTAACTACCTTAGTCACTCAAAAATTATAAAAATCATATAAAGATTAATCCAAATATATTCTATCTTATCTTTTTTATATGTTGTCAAATAAAACCTACATCTCCAATAAAACATTCTGCAATGTGTATTTGAATTTATATTTTAAAAGAAATTTTAAAAAACGATTTATATTAATTTATCACTTTTCTCTAATTTTTGTTTTATGGAGTTAATTGGAAAGTTAGCGGCTCAAATGTAACTACGTTTTATTAGTATATTTCCTTTATGTATATACCCGGGAGTCGCGTTTAATTTTTTCGGGAGAAAAGGGGTTGTGGATTGAAAAAGTTCAAGAACCTCTGGTCTAGTTCTTATTAGGGGTTAGGGAGCAGTCTTAAAGCAGCCCCATATTAGGGGTTGAGGAAGGGCCGCCCAGAGACTTTATAGGGCCTAGGGCAAACTTCTGTTGGGGGCCCCAAGAAATCTGATTAATCGAATATTTTTTATTTTTTTTATATTTTTGGGGGGTGCCCCTTTTTTCAGGAGATTATTTTAAATTTTGAAGTACGGTATAAGTTTCAGAACTTTCTTTCGGAGGAAATCTAATAAACAATTTTTTTAATTTTTTGGGACCCCTCCGGTAGTCGGGGGCCTGGGGCAAAGTGCCCCAGTTGCCCCCCCCCCCTCTGGGCGGCCCTGGGGTGAGGGAGGCCTTAAAGCAGCCTTTGTAGACTTCCCTCAAATTACGGCCCTGCATATAGTACAACCCCCACTAAATCATGCCATCATCTACAGTGATGAACCTCAGACCTTTTATTATTGGATCTGAACTTTTACATTATCATAAGGCAATGTATCCTAAAAATAAGGTAATTTTGGTCTACGTTCTGTTTAGCTGCGAAATTCACTCAAAAAGTTTGGACCTTTGTATGAAAAGGATAAAAAAAGGGGAGTCGAATTTATGAAAAAAACTGAGTTTGAGCAGGAAAGATTGGCAAGGTGGAAAGCAAAAAGTTTGAAAAAAGTAATATGAAACTTTGAATAAAGCTGAGACCTTCGTTTTATGAAGCTCAGAAGGAAGCACACAGGAAGAACCAACTTAACCGAACAGTTTAAGGCCTATGGCTGTTCCGAAATTATTCTTATCGCTCTATTTAAAAATCCAATCTTGTAGGATTCTAAAACTGCTTTACTTTTATTCATAATTTCATTGAATGAGAACTTTTGGCCAATTTAATAAACCTAAAGCTGTATTGAAAGACCGAAAGTAGCATATTTAAATGCATTTTGTAGAAGACTAACTACAGTTACTTTTGTAAACTTGAAAGCTAATAATTTAAAAACTTTTCAATATATTTCAACGAAATTTTGCTGTAGTATTTTACATATTACTAACTATGTTTTGAACTAAAAGCTAAGCTATATATATTAATTTAATAATTATATCGGTATCTAAACTTATAAAAATATGATTTTATAAATCAGTGTTTTTTCACTGTTTTGGTAAATTTCAGTGTTTTCTTAGAAATATTATAAAACTTTTACTTCAGAAGAGAGATTAAGTGTAACAGTAGTATATAGTATAAAAGAAATTGAAATATATTTAGTTTAACTGAGTGTAGGGTCACTGTGGTAAGCACTAAATTGTACTAAAAACCTATAAAAATTCCCTCTATTTTAAAATGTTATGAAATTTTTACCAGAATTATAATTTTTTCATAACTTTATATCATATTTGAACTAAAAATATAGGTTTTTAATCAGAACTGCATATTTTTGAAAAATAGTGCTCCGAGGTTAGGTAGTATGGTAGCTTAAAAACCACAGAGATAAGATAACTTCGGTTTAAGACTTTTGGAAGCTTACTTGAGTGTTCGGAAACGTAATGAGCGATTTTTCTCAGTTAGATAGCAAATATAATGTACTTTCAAAAATTAATTTTAATTTTTAATAAGCTGCTTATTTTAGAGGAAATCCACTGTTTGAATATAACCAGTGGACACAGGTGTAGTAGATTAACCCTATTATGTAAAACATGTTCCAAAATCCTAAATATCATCAAAAGCTTTGGTTTCTTAACTAGTCTACTTGTTTGACAGGAAAAAAGTGTGTAAAGTATAAGCGTTAAAATCAAACAGAATTTTTACAATCATAATTTTAATATTGTAAATGACTTCTAAAATGTATGTTTTCGGAACGAAAGACAAAATTAATTTAATGATAGTTAACTTTTATTTAAAGAACATAAATTTATTAAACGGGATGTATTTCATTCAAAATATTCAGTACAATACAGGAAAAAATACTAATTATAAATACGATGGACGGTCTGATGTATGGGCAGAAAATTGTGCCAATATTTGCTCATTAACATTTGCCTATAAAAGTTAATAACATAAACTGTCCCGAGATTTAAAATTGCCCTTAAAATTTCTTACACTAATTAGTGTATCATATATATATAACATGTCCTATAATTCCTATAATTCCTATAACATGTAAGATAGAGTCGTGTATATTCTTTACGTTTTAGTTTCAGTATCGTTTTGTTAGCTTTCTTATTGCAATACTTAAAAAATCTTTCACCACATTTAACTTTATTCTATTGTTTGGGAGTTGAGATGAAAACCATTTTAGACTATTTATGAACGGTTTGAATACAAAGATGAAAGGCTGATAAGAAAGAAGGCAAACCGCTGGGGGTAAGGGGATTTTGTATTTTTGAGGATCAGAGAATTTCATGTCATCAAAATCCTCTGATGTCCCCTTGAAGACCGTCTTGGTCTAGGGTTCCCGTGAGTCGCGATGTGTTTTCTAGGTCTCTCGGTTTTATTCAATTAAAATAACATTTTAGTGAATTTCCCCGGAAATATTTTCCAATTGGAAATATTTTCCAATATTTATTTACCCTATGGGGCAGTGGTATTGTTTAAAGGAAAAAATCTCATTCGAAGGGAAAATTCAGTTCGTTAGAAATCTATCGCCTTTAGTCAATAAATATCTCTGTTACTTATATAGTACACAAATTCTAAGCATGAGTTTATCTGTCATCAGTTTTTCTTGTCCCTTTTGGCATTACCGATGTTATTTCACCAACGGAATAAATAATTAGGTAAGAATTTTCCTTATTTTATTGTTATATAATTCTGAATGAATACCGTAGGAGAATTATTATTATTGAGGATCGTTCAGTTCTTTCGTGTTCTGTTCTTGCTTTTACACACCTTTGACTGAGGGATCAATGTTTTTCTATTTCTTACAGGTTGTTTTTTGTTAAATTAAATAATTGGTTGAAATTAAATTATGGGCGACATTTTAGTGTTTTTTCTGAATGTCTTAAAATGCATTTTTAATGAAAATATGCAGGGTGGCAAGAGGGTGTAGGAATTATATAAACCATTTAACCTTCCTGCACACGCACTCAGCAACTTTCCATGAGCACGCACGGGTCGTATTTTTTACGACAGATGTTATTTCACCGTTTTTAGCACGAAAAACGACAGAAATGAATGAATATTGATAATAAATTTGTTAAGAAATAAAACATTGACCTTAATTGTTGCAAAATACAAATGATGTCACATTCAAATGATAGTAAATTATTTTTAAATGCTTATATATTTATTTGAACTCGCCAAAATTTCATCAAGTATATTTATATCAAATATTTTCAAAAATGATCCTATTTCATCCTCTATATCTTAGTATGGTGTTTTAAGCCAGATAACAATTTCATAATCCTTTTTTTAGTGTTTGAGCAGTTTGCATACTTCTCTTTACACCACCTAGAAAATTTATCCTTACCAAAATAGAATATGTCATCATCATTTCTTTCCTCTGAATCATTATTATCATCATCATCCGAAATATAATGTTCAGATTCATTACTGATATTATTAATTTCTATATCTTCTGCACTCAAATCGCTATCGCTCTCAAATCCAAATGTTTCTTTCCTTTCGTTTTCTTCATCAGATTATTCTTGAAGAATGCGGGGAAAATCAACTGATTGTATAATTTTTTTGCCATGAAAACCGATAAAAAAATTATAGATTGGAATTTATACAAATTAAAATAATACACGTCAATTATTAACACAAAATTACAAAATACTTGAGAAAAATATATTTTCCGAATTTTCACTCAAAACCACGCACGTGTCATAAATTTTATGAACAAGGTGCCACGTAGCACAAAAAGCCAGGTTAACAATAAAAATTGTCATGCGATTTCCTGTTGGCACATTCCATGATATGGGGAAGGGTTAAAAGGAGGAATAGAAATGACCTTCAGATGTCTCAGCTGCGATATGCGAAAAAAGTGCTTCAAAAACCGAATTTGTCGTAAAATTTGCGCAGACGCGCGTGCTGGAGGGTTAAGGGGGTCGCGTCTCGAAAAAGGTTAGGAGTCACTGGTCTAGGTCAAATAGAAAGCCATATTACGTATAAAGTCTTGAGACTGGATAAATCTTATGGTTATTGGATCCAAAATGTGAGCTATTGTTATCAAACTGAATCTTAGAAAAATTTTCATACTATTTAACACATCATACTCATTCCGACAGCCCAGGATGGACAAAGAGCTTTATTTTAGACATTTCATTCTTTATAAATGACACTGAACAAATTTCGACTGAACAAATTTCGTATTCTACATCGACTGATTTTAGTTTGAGCAAACCTCTCTTCTTCGTGGCAGTTGCTTGACATTGAAGTTTATATTTATATTCTTTTTTGATGAATTTGTATATGACACCCCCTAAATTAGAATACTTATTTCAAAAGCTCATATTAAGGCAGTGTGGACCAATAATTACAAGAATGTTATCTTTTTAATATATTTTAAATTGATAACTTTATTATTAAAAGCTGTTGATATTATCACATCCAAAACACTTTTTTTATTTGAGAATAAATTTAATATTTCTGTTACTTAGAGATTATTTTAAATGAGTTGGGTGATTTTATTACTTTCTTCTGATAAACGAACATAAAATTTGTCTTTCCTGGTCGATCTTTAGTTTAATTCTTCAATAGCAATAAAGGCCTACTTCAGTGTGTAGGAGTATCTGGCAAGAAAGTCAAATTCAATATAGTCTATTGACACATTGTTTCTGGCTTTGCCGCTCTTTAACTGTTACCTGAATAACATTGATGTAGTTCACTCCGTTATTAAAAATCTCTTTACGAATCCGCAATAATAAAGAATTATATAAAAAAATATTTATTACATTATTACCATAGCTAATCTTGACATTTTATATAATTTCTTTAAAATATTGGATTATATATATATGACAAGCGTCGATTCACGCTCGCTATTCTCATATGTTTTAAAAACTTTCGTACTCATACAAGTCCGTGGCGTCGTGGTAAAGCACTCCAACACGCTAAATACATACAACAATGTCCATTTTCTTACGTTTATTCTTCCATTTCCGAGATAAACCACTCTCCAATCTCATATTGAAAACGTGGCCTTCCAGCCATCTCAAAATTACAGAGCGCTCTCTCCTATGCGTCTTTCATACCCGGCTTCCTTTCCCGCTCTGAATATTCTTTTCCCGCTAAATAGAAATAACGCGCGCTTAATTCGTATCTAAATTGTTCGAGAACTGTTTAAGATGAGCTCACCAATTTTTAACGTAGTCCTTTCCCGCCAATTTCTTCAAGGCTGATCGATTGTATTAATAGCTCTCACGGCGTTCTCCTCTCACCTACTCGCGCTTGTCTTATTAAATCTGAATAATACTGATTTGGAGCCTTAAAATTCAGATCTGCTCTGAAAGCCCCCTTAATCTCTAACCTCCCTAAAAAATGCTCATATATCTATATCTATCTATCTATCTATCTATCTATCTATCTCTCTCTCTCTCTCTATATATATATATATATATATATATATATGTGTGTGTGTGTGTGTGTGTGTGTGTGTGTGTATATATATATATATATATATATATATATATATATGTAATAAATTAAATACTAGGCCCTCCATTCTATCAGTTAAATTCCCTTTCCTAAATCCAATCCCCAGTAACATTACTTTAACGCTTTAAAAACCCATATCAACAGAACTTCCCATAAAATAGCAAACGTTGCATTTCTACACGTGTATACGTCCCGAGAAAGGCGTGAGTTCGCATTGCCAGCCCGAAATTCCGCTGACATTTCAAAACAACAGCCACATGTACCTCGCTTCTAGCGCGTAATGTTGAAAGGTGATGTTGCACTTCGCTCCGAGCATCTGAAATGAAAGGACGTATGTTACTATCGCTCCTAATAAAATGATTCGACCCGACTGCTTCAAAATTTAAATCCTTTCAGGCTGAGTCTAGCTCCAGCCATGTAAATTTGAGCTAGTTTTCCTTTTCAGGTTGCCTTTTAAGAACGAGATGTAATGATTATATTACATATATATATATATATATATATAATATATATATATATATGTGTGTGTGTGTGTGTATATATATATATATATATATTTATATATATATATATATATATCAGACGTTGAAACAGTTGTACAGATAATGCTTCAAGAGCTTTGTCAGTAAGATCAAGTTTAATTTAATTACGTGTAAATACTAGTATTACTTTGAGTCTATTAGAGGGGTGAAAAAAGCATTATAGTACATGAAACTAGGAAGCAAATTAAACGAGTTATATGCATATAAAGGAGCAATTTCAAACACATAAATACGCCATATGAAACTAAACCACCTCATTATCTTTCCCTGAAGCCACGATCAAAACAAGATACCCCAGTCATTATCGTTAGAGAGAAAATTATTTTTCTGTAAAGAGGACAAACGTTGGATACACATAATTCAGCGCACTAGCTGCATACTTTTATTCATGAAAACTGTAATTTTTGCCAGTAAATTGTATTACATACGGTAAATGTTTCGAGGGAATTTCGTGTAAATGATAAAGAATAACGAAAATGCATTAAAGTGTGATAAATTAAATTTTCACACGCAATCCGGCGAAAATACATTCCTGTCAATGGTAAATGTTAAAACTTAATGTCACCCAGCTAATGTTTGTAAAACGGCAAAACAAATAATTTCTAATGTAAAGACTACAGTTAAATGGATTTCAGATAGTGCTAGTACTATTTACTGACGGAATTACTTGGAACCATTTTGAAGATTAACTAGTACAGCGAAAAATACTTTTTTTACCAACGCTCCAGGTACTTTGTCCTTCGGACATTGACCCTCTACGGATTTGTTGATTACGTTATCATGGGGATACCATATAGGTGAAGCTTGTGGTGTGAAAAATATATTTCGCGACCAACAGAGGTGTCGTGGATAGTTAGAAAAAAATTATATTTTATAGAATTATTGAAGTAAAATATATGCTTTTAATTTTCTGTTATTATATATTTTTAATATTTTTGTTTATGTTCTTATATGTTAAAAATATATTATATGATATTGTTAAATTAGGTGTCAAACAGTCTTACAAGGCTATACTTACATTGCTTCTATTAGCCTTTACCTGTACTTGTGAGACTTGATTTCCAGAATTAGAATCTATATAAACGAAACAAGGATCAAAACTTAACCTAAAAAGATGATATGAGAGTAGCACTCTCGATTATTTCACAAAATATTGAAAAAATATTATCTGATGTCCAAGCTCATCCCCCTCAAAAACTGTTTGTTATTTTAGTTTTATATTAATAAATGAACTTTATGATTTTCATTGTTTTAATATGATGCTTATAATTTCACAATCATGCTTTTTTTTTAATTTTAATTTTTGTTAACTTATATTTAAATGAAATAATACAAATGCGTGTTAATATTTGAATATGAAGTTTTAGTCACGTGAAATTTGTCGAAAACAAGAGCAGAAGGTAAGCGAGACGTGTTTTTAAATTCTTATTATTCAAAGTAAATATAAACAAAAAATCTACAATTCATTGATTTTTGTTAAATAGTTTGTCAAAATTTGCTTATTTCTTTTACTATTTCTTGCTAACACTTTCATAATATTTAAAAAAAAGATTAGTACTACAAAGATTTTTTCATTAGGGTCGAGTGATTTTTTAGTTAAGGAAACAAGGGAACCTCGTTTATTTTTTTATTTTCAATATTTTACTCTTTAAACAAAATGAGAATAATTAATATTATTTTTACAGTATTAAAAACACTTATAATTCACAAATAAGTATTCTGTGGAAGTAAAAGGACTGGTTTTCAAAAAATTCTTCAAAAATGCAAGACTTTTCAGAATACTCCCTGAGCATTTATTTTCTTCTGATTTCTACCAAATTTCTCAAGATTGTTAATTGAAGTGTTTGCTATAAAACTGTGATTCCTTCTTTCAAGACACAATTTTTTTTTAAATTTATAGACCAGGAAATAAAGCAAAAACTTTTTAAAATAACAGGAAGTTTAAAAAATAATTATTTATGGCTTGAGATTCATACAACAAAAAATCTATGCACAATTATGTTTATATACAAGCTGTAAACATATATTTAAAATAATTAAGGTTATTAAATAACATGGAATGCGCATGAAGCATTTTTAAAAAAGGGAGAGCTTTAAATTTTTTTCCCAAAAAACAGGCATTATTCTGCCAAAAAATGCTTATTTTGATTCTAAGTGTCTTCAATGTATTAAAATAGAATATAAATTATTCACATTCTCTAAATAGAGTTAGTTAAAAATGTAAATTTAAATATTCGAGGTTGAAGGTTCCTTGTCCCCTTAAGGGGACAGTGGACCTACAAACCTAACTTTTTTGGTTTTGAATGGATTTGCTTGAAATTTGAATATGTGATTAGTACCATAGATATGTCAAAGTGGTTAAAATTTAAAGATGAAATATTAATAATTTGTGAATTATGAATTATTAATTATATAAAAAATTGGCCTAATTGAAAATGTTCCATGCGCATTTCTTTTGCATATAATATGGTAATTTTTATTTACAGGACACCTTATAGAACTAACAATGAAACTTATTGCTTATTTTAAGCATTCATTAAAAATATAAACAGAAAAAATAATAATAGTGAAAATACCCTTTTTACTACGCAAAATACCTATACATCATCTTTTCAAGTACAAAATTTAGAAATTCTGAGCTACGAAGCATAATTATTTTCAATAAGATTTATTTGATATACAGTTAAGTATATCAAACTTAAATTTCAAAGCAATACGATAATTAGAAATGCGCCTAGAGCAGTTTGAATATTCGTATGACATAAAAATTTTTATTTTGAGAAAAACACATTTAAATCTATTGCTATTAGTAACCACATAATATTTAAATTAAATACAAATGCCTATAACTAGGAAAGTAATCGCAGAAATTAAAAATTCTTTTTGCAACACATTCCTACTCGTCCGTAGTTTCACAATTCAATTAAATAAAAAAATCGAATTTTTGGACAAATTTCACAATTTTAAAAATCCACTGTCCCCTTAAAGAATGTGGGTCGAAAACAGTTTGCGCTCCACTGGGTTGACCACCACTGCTTTCAGTGAAAGGATAGAACAGGAAAGTCCATGACTTTCGAAATCTATGACTATCCAAAATTCGAACCCGAATCCACTTTGTGAAAATCTTGAGAAACTAACCTGTATTCCATGAAGGCGACGCACTTAATTATTTAAGCGAAAAATTACTCTAATGGGAATCTGATTGGAAACATATGTGTTTAAACGTTGTCATGTCTGTAAAGCTTTTTAGTTTATATTTTATTTGATATCGCTTTATACATCTCAATATATAACTTTATTTAATTTAACATAATTTCTTGAAAATAGTTGATTCTATATAAAAATCTCAGTTTCTGAAATTACTATACAGAAAAGGCTTTTGGAGCTTTGACAGAAGTTACGCTCTTATTTAATTAAATTACGAGTATTAGTTTGAGTCTTTTAGAGATAAAAAATCAAGCATTTCACATGAAAATAGAAAGCAAACTAAACACGTTATATGTATATAAAACAGAAATTTCAAGCAGATAAATACGTCATATGAAACTAAACGTCCTCATTATCTTCCTCTGAAGCCACGTAAAGCAAGATATCCCAGTCATTATCGTTAGGGAGAAAATTATTTTTCTGTAACGAGAACAAACGTTAGATACACGTAATTTAGCGTGTTAGCTACCCACTGTTATATTAAAACTATCATTTCTGCCAGCTAATTGTATTGCATACGGTAAATGTTTCAAGAATATTTCATGTAAATGATAAAGAATATGAAAAATGCATTAAAATGTGGTAAATTAAATATTCACACGCAATCAGGCAAAAATATATTTCCTTTCAATAGTAAATGTTATTAAATCTGAATGCACCCGGCAAATGGTTCAAAAATGGCTATACAAATAACTTTTATTGTAAAGACTACAGCGAAATGTATTTCAGATAGTGCTAGAATTATTTATATAGTTGATTATTTGGAACCATTTTGAAGATTAAAATATATAGCACAGAATTATTATTTTGTTTTTCCAACGCGGCAGGTTCATTATCCTTCGGACATTGACCTATGAATAACATAAATTTTTTGTATACATTATTATAGGAGCACCATAGATGTTAACTAACACTGCTACTTAAGAGGTGACATCACAAGAAAGTCCAAGCCTTAAAAGAGATCCAAACCCGAGACCGCTTAGTGAAAGTCTCGAGACACTAACCAGTATATAGCACTAAATTATTTAAAAGATAAAATGCATTTTGAGAATTTAATGGGAAAAATACATTGTCTTTAAGAGCAATCTTATATACAATATCGTTTCCACACATATGCCCTGTGTATGAATATACGTATGCATTAGTGTGTTTATCTATAAGTGCCTACCTATGCGAGATTGTGAATTTACATGATGTGAAAAATTATTACTTTTAAAACATTTCAGTTTGAAAAGATTATTTTCAATAAAAATTACCTCTATTCTAGTCCATCGTTATTGTTTAAAAACCTTTATCAAAGGCAAATAATTAATTAATGTTTAGTATGAATCTGTTTCTGTAGGACTATGACTGTAAATCCCTTTATTTCACATTTTATTCGACACAGCTCTATAAATTACCACATTTACAACTTTACTGAACTGAAGTAACCTCAATTGAGGAGATTAAATATTTCTTAGTACACAACATAGTTGTAAACAAATATCTTCTAGTAATAGTATAAATTATGCATTTATGATCTTATGTGAAAATATTTATGTATTCAAATGCAAATTTTAGAGTCACACTTTATTAGGTAACTTTAAAGAGTAGTATACATTTGCACTAATGTATATGCGTAACTGTATTTGTATATGGAACCATAAAGGTATCACACGCATAACTGAAATGCAAAATACTCTTGTTACAAGAAAGCTGAAATTTTAATAATTATTGTGGCATAAAAGGACGTTACTCGTAATAAAAGTTTGGGAAATGTTGTATCAGCATGTGTATAAATATTTGCATTTGTATATGTACGTAATCAAAATACAATACATTGCATCGGAATGAGTACATAAAATATGGTTGTTAGCTGATATTTGAACTTTAAATGATATTTTGCGACATTAAATATAATTACACGTTAGATTGAACTTTATTAAATCTTTCAAAATGATATTTGTATAAATTTAATTTTGACTATGTAAATAGAGAGATTGAAAAATGGAATAAATTTAAGTAAATGATCTTGAGATCTATATTTGTATAATTTAAGGTGTGGGATTCATCATAAAAATTACCTAATGATTTTTGTAAAACAATTTCGGAGTTTTGAATATTGCATTTAGTTAAACATGAGTAATATTGTACCCTGTACGAAAGAAATGCAATGAAACTTCTCTATGGTGGCCAGTAATGGTTCCGAAAAAAAAATAACAGTTTTGAGTGTTGGCCACCTAAAGATGTTTCAATTTATTTATAATTTTTTAAATATTTTTTGTAACTTAGACAGATTTATTCTATACATTTAAATTTAGAGTTTCAAATTTGTCCTCATTTATCTTTATTTTCTCCTTTCATCCACAATTTATTCTTGTGATAAGGTAAATATTTACCATGTAAGTAATATTGAATAAACATAAATTTATTTATATTGAGAATCCTTTGTATCACAAGAATATATATGTGGTAATGAGTATACGCATATTGTACAAATAATTTGCCAAGTTAATAAAGGGATTTGTAAATGTAA
The DNA here is from genome assembly GCA_907164885.2 of Dolomedes plantarius. Classification (NCBI taxonomy): domain Eukaryota; kingdom Metazoa; phylum Arthropoda; class Arachnida; order Araneae; family Dolomedidae; genus Dolomedes; species Dolomedes plantarius. Next base: position 74,619,962 of record OU015502.1, on the reverse strand, counting down.
TAGATGAAGAACATTAAAGTTTATTTTGTTATGATAGAATTCATAGATTTTCAGATGCTAAAACATCAAAATTAATAATGATAGAAAATTTTTGCAAATATATCAATATTTATGTTTTAATGTTATAATTACATTTCACAAACATGGCGCTTAGATTTTTTCTGTTCTTCTTTATTTATTTTCTTCTATTAATTCTTTAAAATTTTATTAATTAAAATATACAAAGAAATTTCTTATGCCTTACAAATTAAGTTTAAAAATTCAAATATACATCGTTTAATAATTTTCTAAGTCTCAATCTTCAAAAGGTTTTGTAATTTTGGTGAAAAGAAAACATTTTTAGTTATATATATCAGAACTAATATCTATAATGTAAGAGAAAATTGTTACTCATTAACAAATAATTATGTTCATAATACTTATATAATAATCAAAAGATTTAATTATTTATTCTGGACAAGATATTTGAATCTTTGGATAGGACTACTCTACTCTGGATTATTGTGCCTTCTAGGGTCTTAATGTCCAATTAACATACTTAACATTATGCATAATCTCATTTCCACACGTATGCACAGTGTATGAATATATGCATATATGAGTGCGTTTATCTATACGTGCCTACCTATGCGATATTGAGAATTTAAATGCTGGGAACATTTTTTTTAAAGCATTTCGGTTTGAAAAGATTATTTTCGGTTAAAAATTACTTCTATTCTAATTTATCGTAAATTGTTTAGAAATATTTATCAAAGGCAAGTAATTAATCAATGTTTAGTATGAATCTGTATCTGTAGGACTATGACTTGAAGAATGACTATATATATTCAACACCAATAGGCAGTTGCAAAAATGTATTTTTGTATGAACAAATAATTTCCAAAGATAACCATAATTGAGTCGAAAGTGAAATCTTTATCACTTGAACGCCATGCTTCATCAACTCTCATATCTTAGCTTCTGAGGTGTTATCTCTTAATACATATTGATTTTTAAATGTCTGAGATAAAATGTAATTTATATTATTATTTCTTGTAAAGCGTGCTACATTCTTATTATGGTTCTACATTTCTTATATATATATATATATATATATATATACACTCTGTCACAAAAAAATATATGCACCCAGAAGAAAACGATCTACTATCACGAAACTTAACCTGTTTGTAGTGTATGAGCAGATAAGAAAATGATTACAAATTCAGAAGAACAGACCGCTTTATTAAGAAGATATGGCTGGGAAAAGGTTACAAATCAGTAAGTAGTAAATGCACCTCTGGCAGCTATATAAGCCAAAACACAGCATTACATCGTATCAATGAAATCACCTATGACTTCCTGCGGAAGATCATGCCATCATCTTTGCAACTGGGCAGTTAATTCACTAGTATTCCGAGACGGCTGCAGTGGCCTTTCAAGCACGTCCCAGACGTGCTCTAATGGCGAGAGGTTTGGTGACCTGGAAAGCCATGGGAGTACGTCATATCCTTGAACACATTGTTGGGAGAGTCGCGCAGTATGTGAACGCACGTTGTATTGCTTATAAATAGCACCTGGGCGACTTGATAGCATAGGCGGCACAACTGGCGTTAAAATCTCGTCCACGTAACAGCGTGCCGTCAACGTGCGTTGAAGGACGACTAGAGGTGATCGTGTGTCCCTACAAATCGCTCCCCACACTGTCACACCTTGTGTAATCACCGTATGCTTCTCGACAACAAATGCCGGATCGGACCGGTGGCTGGCCACCTCCACACCCGTATGCGATTGTTATCAGCATTCAGACTGAATCGGGATTCATCGCCGAAGATCATACGCCTCCATTCGGTCACACTCCAGCTTGCCCGAGGACAAAAATCTAATCGACACTGCTTTTGATATGGGGTGAGAGGTAGACGTCTTAAAATGGACGTCGGCTCCTTATACCTGCCTCGGCCAGTCGCCTCCGAATGGTTTCCCTTGATACCACAGGATGTCTGGAAGGTGGTAAATGGCGTCGAACCGATTCTAGCGCCGTTGTTGGTGCGTACGTGGTCGCTGTTATGATTGCGCGATCCTCCCGCGGATTCGTGTTACTGGGACGCCCTGACCCTCCTCGACGGTAGACTATCCCTTCAGTGATCCATTGTTGCCACACCGAGCAACTACCATATCGTTCCGAATGAGGTGGTGGCCGATACACCTGTTCGAGCAAACTGCTTATCTGAGGTCTACTATATGCCCCACTCCAAAGTCCGACAATTGTTCGTACTGCCGCCGGTTACGTCTCAGAGGCATATCTCGTCACAATACCGTCCATCCACGTCGACAGATTTGTTTGAATAACGCTATGGCACGAGCTATCATGCTTTTAAACTCTCCCAGCTGTGCATCTCATATGCGCATAGCACGCTTACATTTGTCTCATTGGCGTCAAAATTTTGATCATTTGCTTATCTCTTACCAGACTACATTCGTGCCACGTTTCGTGATATTAGCTCAATTTCTTCTGGGTGCATATATTTTGTGACAGAGTGTACACACACACACACACATATATATATATATATATATATATATATATATATATATATATATATATATATATATATATATATATATATATATGTGTGTGTGTGTGGGGGGGGGAGGGGGGTTCTTTCGGCCTAAGTCTTGCAAAATCGGGAAATGTTTGACTCCTTATAGTATTGTACAAATCACTTCGCCCAAGCTCAAAATACATCGGTGTTTGGTCAGCCAATTTGCCATGCGCCCGACAATCAATGGTCAATTCATGAATTTTCCAAGAAAAAGTGTTTAAAACTAGCAGTTTTGCGGACCAGGGTTATGTAGTTATGAGAGTTGGTCATATTAGTTCTCACTCATATTCTTACAACTGTGGAAATCCCTTTAGTTTAGGCAAAGTAGAAAAAAATCCCTTGAAAATCAAAAAGATAGAACAATTTTTGCATATACAGGGTGATTTTTTTTTAAACTGACACTACTCAGAGCCATCTGTAGCGCGATGTATCGACCGGAATACCACCAAAATTGATAGAGAGTCTAAGGACGACATGGGAAAGAGTTTTCGTGGAAAAAAAATAGTTTCAAAAGTCGCCGATAGGGTATGATATGGCGTTGATGTTGACGGCGCACCCGCGAATTTGCATAAAAGGCAAGTAAAACATCAAAATGCAAATTCATGATTACGTAGTCGACAACAGCGCCCATATTTTGAGCTATAAAGATCGGTGAGGTATCTGTTGCGCCTTCGCTTTACAGAAAGAAGAAAGGATCATCAGTCGCTTTTTCCACTTGCATTGGCACCTCGCTTCCCCGTACCTAACTCATGTGACATCTTTATGTAGGGTTATTTAAAGTCTAAGGTGTATCTTGGTGGAGTCTCGAACTTGGCACCCTTAATTGACAACATATCCCGTACTTTGATGAACATTTCTGGTGACATGTTACTCTCGGCCGTTGAGAACGTAGTGTTCAGGATGCAATGTGTTGTCTACCAAAACTGTAGGCACATTTAAAGAGGGAGAAGTGAATTTGTTGCATAAAGTGGTGTTGCAGTGAAATTTCTTTGTTATTCATTTGTTTGCTTACAACTATTTCGGTATTCATTCCTTATCTTTATAGCCCTAAATACTGGCGCTGCTGTCGACTACATAGTCATGATTTTGTATTTTGATGATTTACTTGCATTTATTCAAATTCTCGGGTGCGCCGACAACAAAAGCGCCATATCTTCCCCTATCGGTGACTTTTGGAGCTAATTTTTTTGACGGAAACTCTTTCTCATGTCGTCCTTAGTCCCTCTATCAATTTTGGTGGAATTCCAGTTGATAGATCCCGCTACGGATGGCTCTCAGTAGTGTCAGTTTTAAAAAAAATCACCCTGTACACACACATATATATATATATATATATATATATATTAATTATGCAAAAAAGTTTTTCTCTTTCACTAACTAAATTTAACTCATTAGATGAACTAATTTATCAGACAAATTAAGGTAAGAACCTTAGTTTGTCCGATAAAGAAATAATTTTACGAACCCCTTTTAAACTTTTCTTAATTTTATATTTACCCTCCAGCGAGCTCCGAGCTAACAATGACCCGTGAAAAAAATAGACAGCTTGCAGTTTTAGGAGAGAAAATCATTTACTATGTAAGGCAACGGCTAAGTAAATTATTTGCAGACCAAATGACAATTCTTACCACAGGCCGAATTTCCAAAGTGGTATGAAGTTATGTGCAATTATCATTTTTACATTTACTCTCTTCAGAGACAACGCGAGGATACCTTTTTCAGGGGATACTGCATCTCGCCCCCAAAAGGACTTAATATATGTGTGTTGTAGATATTAAAATATGTATTTTATTGAAGTTTTACTACATTGGCCCTACGACTACAAATTTAAGATGTGTGTGTGTGGCTAATGTCCCTGGGGGATGACAACATTACACCCCAGACCGGTGTACATATGAATATAATAAGACATAGAAACAGACAAATGACACAATCACAGAAGAATTTTATTGACAGACGATGACACCGGCGATGGACGATGGGTTGCAGCTCCCCTTTCTAGACGGGGTTCCAATTGCAGGCGGAAGACTGACCGGTTCCCCAGAATACAGCCAAGTCTTATGCGGGAATCGAACCCACACCCCCGGCGTGGTAGGCCTTATCCACTTAGCCACTGGGCGACCTTACGATGTGTTTCAAAAGGTAATACTTTTTAACCCAAGATATATATATATATATATAGATTTAAAATAAACTGAAGTATTTTCGACACTCCCTACTTCCCTCCCTAACACACCACCACCACCAAAATCCCTCCTGAATCTGCTGGAAGCAATTATTACGTGTTTGACTCACTGAACTCTGAATTCTAATAAAGGATATGCAATCAATTTATTCTTATTTGTGCATCACCTTAATATAAATGACTATAAATATTTATCCAAAATCGAAAGATAATTAAAATAAAGCTCTTTAAGATACATTCTATAAATTTGAAAGATAATTTTTGGATTAAACATTTGCAGAGCTGATGTAAATCTGCTGCGAGAGTTTATTTGAAATGGAATCAAATTTTTTTTTAAGAAATGTGGAGAGCTCTAAAGATTTAAGGCTTCATTTTGTACTAAAGACTGCAACACCTTTAAACAGTAAATATTTGTTCGTTTCAAATTTCATTTCACTATAAAAACAAAATGAGTTTTCTGATTTGAAACCTAATACCGTTGTCTATTAAATTTCAGATATTACGACAAAATATTTATTTAAATAGATTTTTGACAGGTTTCAGTCATTCGCTGGTACTAGAAATGTCTCCTAAACATGACTGTAAAAATATAGCAAGATGAAAGGCTTCTTACATATTCTGTCTTAAGGATATCCTTAAATAAACAACATGATGAATATATTGATCATTTGCTTTTGTGTGCTAGTTAAACAAAGAAAATGATTCACCAACACCAAATACCACACATAAACAACATTTATTTACACAGGAGCACCATATATGGCCGACACAAAGAATTGTATAAAACATCACGGCCTCAGATTCATTTCAATAAGCTCAACAGTAGAAGAACTAAAATATTTTAATTAATATGAACAAAATATACAACATTCTGTTGTGCCCAATGCGTTTTGACTTGAAGAACGTTTCTGTCGTTCTTATGAGAACGTTTCAGATTGATGGAACGAGAGTAATTAATTCTGAGGAGCAATGCCTTTGAAAAAATATTACAATTTTTAGGTGAAATAAGTTGGGAATAATAAATTCATGTAATTAAAAAGTAGTATTTATATAAGGAAATCAAAAAGATGCCTTAAGTAGATTCATTCTCATCAATGATATAGGTTATACATAGGTATGAAAAGTCGAATATTTATTTGTAAATATTTCTTCAAGAAAACATTTAATAGCATGTTTAAGGTTCATCTTCAATACAACATACTACACCATTATAAGAACATATAATACAACATTTTAGTATATGAAAATTCAAAATATGAATGTTTTATTTATATTAATAATATATTGAAAAGTTTTAAGAAAAGCTATCGAATTTAGCAATAATTTAAGAATTATTGATGCATTAAATAAAAATAAATGTTACACAAGTTTAGATTATTTATACTAATATACAGGATTGAATATTAGTTTTTTATATTCACTCAACTCTTGTAAGTATTCGTACAGATCTTTTAGCATCATGTACTGCAGCATTTTAAGAACAAATATTATAACATTTATGTTCAAATATTAAACCATGCATGGTTAAAAATATAGATGATTATCATAGATTTTAATTTCAGTATCAATAAGGAATATATTTTAATTGCTATGTCAAAGAAAATGTTTCATCTTACAGTTGATATTTCCATTAGCTTTAAAAAAAGGAGTTAATTTATTTTCTTCATTTAAATAAGAACCAGTGTAGCTTACATGCGTCAAACCACAAAATAATAATATAGTAACATTACTCACGTTTGGCTCGGACTACAGAAAGTTTTTATCAAAAAATCTTTGGAGATTATAATTTCATAAAATATGTTTATTATATCATATTTTTGAGTGAAAAGATGTAAAATATTTATATATTTCCTGTTTAAGTACTAATGAGTATAAAGACCCGTCAAGTTACAACTATATAAAATAAAAAATAAATAAATATAATGCGAGATTTCTCAAAAAATGCTTTTAAAAAGAGTTCAATGGGATATTTCTTCGGTTCATTTTTACATGGATAATTTTCCTTTTTACCCTTCAAACTCTGTTTAGACTTTCAATACATCCAGAAAAGTCCTAGCTTAACAGACTGTATCAAATTTACAAGGTTTGATAGACAGGAAACGAGAATTATTTATATATATATATATATATATATATATATATAATTACCTCAGTATCAATAAAAGCTCTGGTTGTACCTATGTGACCAAGTATTCTTGACAATTATTCATGCTCATTCAAGTTTCAGTTTCTCAAAGCAATGAATTACATTAGCTTTGGTAAACTTAGTCACTATTTATGCTTGCCATATTTAGCCTATGTATGCTTTACGTATTTGACATTTTTTTATTAAAGTTTGTTTAGGTAATTTTTAAAAAAACTGCTTTTCTTCATATATAAAATTAAAACATCCAGTTGATAAAGCAGAACTCAAAGATTTTAATTTTCCTTCCAAGCGCAAATTCACAGAAGTTATGAATGCAGCGGTTCTACATGAAAACAGCACCATGTTTCACATTAATGAACCACTGCCTGCATAACGATTGCAGATAACCATTTTCTGGAATGACAATGCAGATGGTCTCGAGTACAGCCAGTTTTACCTGACATAACCTAAACAGTGATAAAATCAATTCTCGTTTCGTTTGTACCAAAACTTGTATGCTTACAGACAATATACTATCAATCCCATTGAAGTTTCCCAGCCAAGTTTAACAGTAAACATCGTTTAACTGTCAAACGTGCTGGGCTTTTGAGTTCCTGGCACTTGCTCCCCAGGAGGAATTACTGGATATGGTGACTTGCACGTGCTTGCCACTCTGCTGGTGTGTCAGGAGGCAGTCCTTCTTGACACTGCCGCTGGTAGTGGCAGTGCTGGAGGTTGTGGTACCTTTCGTCGTCTGACGAGTCAGAAGCCGTCCCCTGACGCCCGAGCAGCGTAGCAGACGAATCACAGAACTTCGAAATTTTGAAGAGATGACGTTATAAAGTATTGGATTCAGGGCAGAGTTCATGTAGAGAAGAAGTCGGGAAAAGTACAGAAGACAGTAAAAATTCTCCATACCGAGAGATTCTACCCCTTCTGGTAAGGTGAGTATGATCCAAATGGTAAAAACTCTGAAATAAAGGAAAACATGAAATGAGATTCAAAACATCAGCAAAAAATTGTTTACTGCCGGAAAAAAGGAATTAAATGTGTTTAAGTAGTTTAAGAACTAAAATTATACTTTGAACAATTGCGATCAGCAAAGAAGTTTTAAGGTCTCACTGAATAATTTCGTGCCTATACGACCAGCAGATAAGAAAGTGGACATAAAACACTAATTATTAAATAGGAAATAACTTTCTGTTTGCTAACAAGTATTTTATGCTCACTTTCCTATCTGCCTAAGACTTATAGGCATGCAATTATTCATTAACTTTACAGTGATTGTAGCGTCATCCTACCTCCTCACTAGACAGCGCTTCTAACGCGCGTCGAAAACAGATAATGTAACTGTAACTTTTAGTTTTTAGTTCGCTCTTCAGAATGTCAGTTGTTATGTGGTGTTGTGGTGCATTCGTCCATTAAAGAGTTTTAAAGGAAATCAAGTCGTTTTTACTCGTTGCTCTAAACAAATATTTCCGACATATAACATCTGGCGCCCAACGAAAATTTCAACCCAATTTAAAATCATTTCGCTACACGATTCTAGCCAGATTTGAGACCTTTGGTCACTCGATGTTCTCGGAATTCGAGACCCGTAGAGAATAAAACAAAAACCGAAATCGACACAGAAACTGTGTCTTTTTTTTGAATAACTGTTAAATATCGCAGTGGTCGATACGAGGTCAATCTACCGTGGGTCGAAGGACACCCGGAGTTGCTTGATTTACGTTTTCAATCAGAAAAACGTCTCCACACCATGACCTCTAAACTTGTTTTTTCAGTAAGTTTGAATCTTATAACAAAATTTTGAAGCCGTGGGAACAGTTGGGAATTATAGAAGATTTCCTTGATAAAAATGACGGGAAAGATATTTCTGAGCTAAAATGCAGGTATCTACCTCATAGAGCCGTGTTTAAGGAATCTAGCCTAACAACTAAGATACGACCAGTGTTTGATGCCTCTTCAAAGAATGAAAATTATGTTTCCTTAAACCAATGTTTAACTACAGGTCCAAATTGTATTGAAATGGTCCCTTCTGTTCTCAATAGATTCCGCAATGTCCATTTGGGGTAGTTTCTGATATAGCCAAGGCTTTTCTTCAGATAAGCGTGTCCCCTACTGATAGAGACTATCTTTTGGGAGATTTCTGTGGTGGAGGGGTTACGAAAAGCGCGAAATTAAAATCTTGAGGCATTGCCGAGTTGTATTCGGTTTGTCTTCGTCACCTGTTTTGCTTATGGCAACAATTTATCATCATCTTGACAGAGAAAAGAAAGGTGAGAATGATGTCGCAGAGAAACTGCGAGACTCGTTCTATGTCGACAATGTTGTGTTAAGTGTCGAAAATGAGGCGGAATTACAACATTTCCAAACGACTGCTTGTCGCATTATGTCAAATGCAGGTTTTAAACTCACGGGTTGGGTGAATTCTTCAGAACGACAAGACCTTGGTAAACCCAGTTGTTCTGTTCTTGGCCTTTTATGGAATCCAAATTCTGGCGTGATCGCTTGCGCTCTTGGAGGTATTTCGACTGAAATTCGCGATACGTGATCAAAACTACAACTTTTGTCGCTCCCACAAAAAATCTTTGACCCAATTGGTTTTACCGCGCCCGTGACGCTTGAAAAGTTATCTTGGGATCAGAGACTGCCCTCGGAAATTGTAGAGGAATTCAAAAATTGGCTCGGAAGTTTGGAGTTTTTTAATTTAATTCAAATCCCGCGTTACTTTGGGGGGTTGATCGATCAAACGACCACCACTATTCATATGTTTAGCGATGCAAGTGGGAGAGCTTTTGCTGCGTGTGTGTTTTTTCGAATCGAATGAGAAAATGATGATGTTCAAACTAGGTTGGTTCAGGCAAAATCACGCGTTGCTCCTCTTAGGAAGGATCCCATCACCAAAACCAAAACTAAAATGACCATTCCGAAATTGGAACTAATGGCTGAGATAATTGGGATTCGTCTGGTCCTGAACGTAAAAACTTCATTGAACATTCCCAACGTGTAAACCTTTTACTGGACGGACTCAAAAGTCGTCCTTTGTTGGATCAAAAATAATGGACCTTGGAAAACTTTTATACACAATCGCATAAAAGAAATTCGATCGAACTCTCCGAAATAAAATTGGTTTTATGTTCCATCTCAGATGAACGCAGCGGACATCGTTTCACGGGGGTGTAACGCACAATCTCTCTTCAGTTTTCGCTGGTGGGAGGTCCCTTCGTGGTTGGAAAGCCGCGACTCCTGGCCGGACACCGAGAAATCGGATTTCTCAGATGCTGTGGAGCTGGCTGACAAGGAGAGAAGGCCAACAGTTGTGACAGGTCTCTCGTTGGATAATGCCGAGCCTGATTTCTTCGAGTGGCCCAGGCGAGTGTCAAGGTTTTCTTCAATCGTTCGAATTTTAGCCCATGTGAAACGTTTTATCTTCAATGCTAAATCAGTAGCAAGTGAAAAAGAGATGCTCTATTAAAAGGTAACCTAAGCGCAGAGGAGTTGAGAAAATCCGAGCTGTAAATTCTTCTTTACATCCAAAGAGACACATTTGGTAAGAACCGTCGCCTCATACCTCCTAACTTTGTTGTGTACACCGATTTTTATTGCCTCCTACGTGTTGAGATAAAACTGATCTCTTCTGATGATGACGACTTTTTCAGGCGACCAATCTTATTGCCTGATACGCATGAACTTGTTTTTCGTCTCGTCGAGGAACGACATCGAATTCACAACCATGCGGGTGTGCAAACGCTTGTGATGATCCTACGTGAAAAGTACTGGATTTTGCGATGAAGGAAAACGGTGAGGTCTATTGTGTCCAAGTGTGTTGTTTGCCAAAATTTCAAAACCAGGTCTTCTACAACAATGTGCGCTCCCCTACCCGAAGAACGCGTCCGAATGTCTGCGGTTTTCGAAACAACTGGTGTGGACCTAGCCGGTCCACTAGTCCTTCGAGATCGTCGAAAGGTGTGGATCACAATTTTCACTTGCGCGGTTTACCGCGCAGTTCATTTCGAAATTGTTACGGATGTCAAACTGCAAAGTGGTGAAATGATACGACCATTTCAACGGTTGTACCGATTAGAAACTTCCGGTAAAATTGCTGAAATTATGAGAAAAGCTCCAATAACAACCAGAAGTGAAAGAGTTGAGCCTTTCAAAACATATGTGTTATGTTAAAGTTACACTTTTGCGGGTGGAGGATGTTGCGTCATCCCAGCTCCTCACTAGACGACGCTTCTAACGCGCGCCGAAAACAGATAATGTAACTGTAACTTTTAGTTTTTAGTTTGCTCTTCAGAATGTCAGTTGCTGTGGGGTGTTGTGGTGTGTTCGTCCATTAAAGTGTTTTAAAGGAAATCAAGCCGTTTTTACTCGTTGCTCTAAAGAAATATTTCCGACATATAACAGTGATAAAACGAGGCAAACAAGCCATTTGCTGTATGGTAAGCATAATCCACCACCAAACCCCCCTAGGGCATCCGGTTTCTAATGACAGACCGCCGCAATAGCACCCTGACGAAGGACCTCATACAAACACCCAATTCGTTTCTGGATAGCCAACGCAATGGTGCAAACGAGTCACATGATGCAAAGTACTTCTACGGTTACATCATATATATTATGTGATATTTTTCCCAACTAGCGCGAGTGACACGACTTCAAGGCTAACGATTCTCTATGCAGTCATTCAAGACAGCAAGAAACAAGGACCAACAAATATGAAGGATCAATGACTCTAGGGGACGAAATCAATAGCAGAAGGTGATAAGGAGCAGGAGGGATTTAAATAAGAGATTCTAATTGGTGAGAGCCTTGACTAAGAGATTAAGATCTAGGTGCATTGTTATCTTGCTATTCTTCATTTAGTGAAAGCTGATGTCAAGTAAATATAGACTCAAATTTTTTATTCCATTTTGTTAGTATCTTCTTACTCCTGGACAGAGACATCTATTCTTAGATAGTGTAGATAAGGGGGGTTCACTGGTCAAAATAATTCCTGGCCATATTATATATTCAAACCCCTGTGACAATTATACCCCAGGACTTCTCTACCTTCCCTTGACGTACATAATAGAACGATCGATTTGAAATCGTATTAGCTCATTGTGGAGATAAACACCTCAAGATAGTTGGCAACATTAAATGGCTGATGATACGTTACCGCTTATGGTAACTAATTGTATCATATTTAGAATTGCCACAGAGGAGCATCCTTTATTTTTGTAAGCTTCCAGAATTATTTGTTGTTATTCGACATTGCTTCCAGATATGTATATGCCTTATAAATAACTTAGGTTCAGAAAGTAGATGATTTCTTAATAAATCTTCATAACTTTTTACTATTTCTTAATTCTTTTTGCTAAAGTATCGTAAATGTATTCCCCTATTCCCAGTCACTTTATATTTTGGAATGCTGAGTGAGACGTATCAGTTTCATAAATATTCATTTTAAGGATGCACTGAATAAGCCTCTTTACGAGAATTAATAGCGGCTTGATGCCATTTCAGGTATAATTTTTTACAATTTTTTTTATCTGATAACTATACTATGCCTAATAATAAGAAAACGAAAGTCTAAACAATTGAAAAAAACCAAGGAAAAGAATAGAGTTAAGATTTAACAGATATGTAACACAGTTTTTAGCCTTTTATATATTTCATCCCTGGATATTAACCTACACGATATTTTTTTTAGAAAATAATGTTTATATCTTCAAGAAAAATGCATAAGACCTTTTACTTTGTATTTTAAGAAATGTACATTTCATGTTTAGGTTATGTTCAACATAAATTTTTATACTTATAAATACGAAAATTATCTAGAAACATGGAACTTATAAAATAATATGACAGTAGACATGCTTTGGTCCTTTCAGCTGATGCTTTTTCAATTTTGATATTCTGCAAATAATGAGCTGCTTCAAAATTAAAAATATGAAAAAATATGTCTAAAATTTTTAATATTCCCTCTTTTATCTCTAGCAACATATATTTCGAATAATATTTTATTTAGTTCCCGAATGTTTTCCCCTTATAAAAGTTTCTCTTTCAAATCTTAAAAAAACATAAAGAACATTAATGTCCAATTTAGCTAATGTTTTTCTAGCTCAAATTCTCTTTAAAATTTCCAAAGAATGTACTTTTTTAAAAATTGTAATACTTAATATAATTACACCCCTAGCTCATTCGAAAATCTTAGTATTCTTGTTTAAATTTCAGAGCTTAAACATGAAAAATGGAGTATCAAAATTGCCCATTATATTCTTTCACGCGTAAATTAGACAACTACTTTGTTTTAATTTTAATAGCAAATAAAAAAATGGGGAATTTTACCATTTCATTAATTTCAGTAAAGCTGGAAAGGCATTTACATTTAATGCTTAATGTTTGTGCCATATTAATACACAATAAAATGGCAAACACATAACCAATTTACAAGATTAGTGCACATTAGAGATAATATATTAATATGGTAAATTAATATTATACCACATTAACTAACACTAAATTAATTGCATACAAAAATACCTGACATTGAATTAAAATATCTCACATTAACTGATATTTAGGGGATTCACTATCCTTAAATCTTTAAAACATTCGATGTTTTGAAAAAATATATGTTAAAGCCTGATCATTTCTGAACAAAATAAGCAAACCGCATGAAAATATTCCACTTAGTTCCGGAGATATTGATATTCTAAATATTTAATTACTGTTCAAGTTTATGGTAAGAAATATTTTAATCTCATTTTTCTCAAAATGTAATTTTGCATCATTCCGCAAATGATATCTCAAAAACTATGAAACATAATTCCATGAAATTTTTATCACTGCATAATGATGTTATTTTATTGCGTCTGAACTAGAATTATTGCAATCACTGCACATTTTGTTATTTTTTCAGGGGTAAATGAATGCAAAAAATTAAGGAAATTTTAAGTATATTTTGAGCAGTTTTGAAAAAATTGAAAAAATATTTTAATGTTGAATGCTTTATGTTCAAATGTATTTGAATTATTTATTTTAAATATAAAACAGGAATTATACATTTAAGTGTAAAATTAATTTCATAATTCTGCGCGCAAGCCAGTATACAATAAAAATGCTTAAAAAAACAAGGTATATCTAAACATTTTTTAAAAAAAAATTATATAATATTATTTGGAGAGTTGAAAATTTGCTTATTAAAAGAAATATATCAATTTATCATATACCTAAATTTTGGGAAAATTGGAAGTAAATTGAAATAGTTACAAAGAGTCATAAAGTATGAGAGTATGACTTATTGCCTCGCCCCTTAAATTAATAGTAAACCTCATTAATCCCATTAAGAAATTATATTAACCTGAGCTACATGTCCTAAGCCCTGGAAAGGACTCCAAAAGAAAAACAGAAAATTTATTACTGCGAATTATTACCTGAAAGGAAGCAGACAAATAAAGAAACTCAGCACCACAGCGATCAGCATAAAAACAACTTGCTTCCTCGCCCTCATCTGATTTTCCTCGCTAGAAGATGCGAGAACCCGTCTTCCCAGCATCAGATGCTTGGCAATGTAGCAGTAAACCACCAATAGCACCAAAAAGGGAACCAAGAAGAGAAACCCGATGATGCTCATGTAGTAAATTTGCTGCCAGAGATCGGTCACCATCTGTAAGCAAACTGGAACCAGAGAACCGTCTATGAATTCAGCCATCTTGTAGTCCACAGTGAAGAGCACCGGACTAGTTAGTAGCGCGGCGACCAGCCAGATAACCCCGATGATTGCCAGTGCTCGCATTTGTGTGCAAGTGTAGCCGGCTTTAAGAGGTTGACATATGGCGTAATACCTCTCAAAGCTGATTGCTAGAATGGTCAGGATGGATCCGTGTGCTGCAGTCATTTCCACGTACGGAACTGCTTTACCTAGAAACAGAAGAAAGAATTGTCAGTCGTGTGAAATTTTATATTATCAGCTAAGATATAAGCATTTAATCTTGAATTAACACACAAAATAAAATTTCTTTCTTAAAACATATATCACAAACGTTAAGAAGGACATAGAAGGAGACTTAATATGTTGTTGTTGCTAATGCCCCCTGGTTGGAGGTTCAATTCACCACGTCCTGAAAGGCTATTGGGCTGAAAGGGGCGACTCTTGATACGAATTAACAACACAAAGGTTGGAGTCCCACTTGTCTAGATATTTGGCTAAATAACCAGCCCCGTAATTTTGAACCGAGTCAAGTGACGAGACCGGAACACTTGACCCCACATCTCCAGGAGGTAAATTTGAGAACTTGGAGGACATTATAGCCAAGACCTATTTTACGTGCCCCGGCCACCATCAGGGAACATGACGGTGGATTTGCAGAAACGAGCATAGGACCAAGGACGTTCAGGTCATTGGCCCACTGCTTTTGCCAAATAGGCCACCGTGTCCAGACTTATTATGTGTTACATAGAATAAAACTAAGTTGACACCATTAAAATTTCTACCTTGTCAAATGATTGCTTTCAGTAAAAATTCTTTAAGGCCATTTTGGGAGTGACCAGATTGAGAAATTTCAATCCACTCAAAAACATTTACTGTATTCGTACTCATAAGTGAATGATTTGCGAAAATAATACATTTTATAAGATAATCATGGAGTTTTAAAAGCATTCATTGACTAAAATACGTTTATACCATGGCAAATTTTATTTTTTAAGTTAACATGTTTCGTGTATGTACATACATATATATACATACATATATATATATATATATATATATATATATATATATATATATATATATATATATATATATATATATATATATATATATATATTTATTTTTTTGGATAATATCCAATCGTCTGCTGCATTAGAAAGAAAAAAAATGTCTATTTAGTTGTTATGCACGTGACGATAAATTTCTTTAAAGTACCAGAAAAAGAAATCACGTGATCAACATTTAATAAATTAAATTCGAAAAATGAATCTTTATGAATTCACCAAAAATCAGAAAATCTAGGTAAAGGTTTGAAAAAGATTTCATTTGAAAGGAATTTTTATAATCTTTCTCGTGACATAAATTTCATAACCCTCGAATTATTATTTTAAATGCAAACTTAAAAAAAGTTACAAAAACAGCTTAAAAATTTAATTTTAAAAAAATCTAAAAAGAATTTTTCAAAAAGCTTTCTTAGTGCACCTCTACACCATAAGAAGAATCGCCATTAAAAATTTCAGCCCTTTAGGTCCAGCGGTTTGGTCTGTACGTTGTATGTCAGTGAGTCAGTTACGGAACTGTTTTATATATATAGATATATGTATATAGACATACACACACACACACACACACACACACACACACATATATATATATATATATATATACATATATATATATATATATATATATATACACACACACACATATATATATATATATATATATACTTCTACATTATTTAGAAGGCATAAATTATTCTTCGCCATCACTGCTTATTATGTTAGAACAATCCAATGGTTCAGAATTTGCGACGGGCGACAGAAGATACTTTGCAAGTTTTTCTTTAATAAAATTATCCAAGGTAGTTTTTAATAAATATGTAATACATATAAGTATGTACTGTACATTCAAGGAACAATATTTCTGAGAAAAAGATATAAATGAGTATAAAATAAATAAAAATTTTGGTCGTATGTGCGGACTGTCCTAAGTCGAGGAAAACCTGTACACTGAAATCGAAAATTCTCTGACTATGAGAGTGGAGAGAGATTCTTATTTTTTTCTAGATTATTTCCAAATTACTCTACACCGTACAAAGTCAGATCAGTAAAACTTTCTTTTCCTCTTGTGTTTACTGTATTTCATAAAAGAAAAGAAAACTTTTCCGATCATGATTTTTATTTCGGAAAAAAGTCAGGGGATTATTTGAAAAACTCCTTCGACAGTTTTTTTTAGAATAAAATATGTTTACAAAGAAATGATTGCCTTCAGTATAATGATCGGATCTATTATATAATCAATAAATGATTAGTAATATAATTGTAACTAATTTATGATGAAAAATAATTTCCTCCTTCATTTGCAATAAAGATGGGAAAGGGATATTTGAAACTGCTTCTGTTTATTACTCTACCGGAAACATGAGTGTGAGGTTCAAGTTGTCAAACATAATTTGAGTCAGAAAACATGTATTTAAAGAGTTTTAAAAAATCGCATAATTTCTCGCCTTTCGCAATCAATTATTGGTTTGTGATTTTATCGATACTTTGCCAATGTTTCTTCTTCCCAGTTTTTATAATTACTCACCTAACATAAAATTAATTCCCATAGATATAAGAATTCATTTTAAAATATATGACTTCATTCAGAATGTTTTAAAATTTAAGCCCTTAAAATTACTAATTTATCATAAAAGTAATTCCTATAGATATATGCATGTATTTTAATATGTATGACTTCATTAAGAATGTTTTAAAACAAAGTCCTTATAATTACTAATCTATCATAAAAGTATTTTGTTTAATATAAGTATATATTTTAATATGTATGACTTTGGTTAATATATTTTAAAAATAAGTCCTTCAAATTTGAAGGATAATTTTTACTCAAACTAAAAAGAAAAATAGCTATATCACTGAACTTGAACTAAAGGCTCTAGGTATGACTTTTAATAAAATAAAATACCTAACTAGAATAATTACGATGGAAAACAGGCCCTTTAAAACCGGCATAAAATGATTAAAAAGCCTAATTTACCTTGCAATTAAACATTTTACCTACTGAAAAATACTTTATGCGATTGCCATCAAAATTTAAAACATTGAACCAGCATTAAATGATGTTTTTCAAAAACTGCCTGCATACATCATGAAGTATATTAAGAGCTAGATGGCTTTTCTTCGTTCATTTTATATTCCTTTTATAATGCGCTGTAGAAGCAGAAAAAAGTTAACAAAATGAAATAAAATGTTGTTTGTTTGCATGTTTAAGGTTGTTA
>OU015502.1:74529585-74597085 GCA_907164885.2 Dolomedes plantarius | reverse complement strand
CCGTTTTTTAAAAACGAGACTAAAAAATAAATTCTAGGTAATAAAATTTACTGATGTTATGACTTTGATACATTCTTAGTCATTGATTCAAAAGATACATGGTAAAGGACATTCTTAAAATTTTTATATACGGTTATAAAGGCGGGATTTTTTAAATAAGGGGTGTAGAGGGTCTTTGATAAAGTCACCATTTTTGAACTACAATTCTGAACAACAAATTCTAAGTAAAAATATTACAAGATGTTGTGCCTTTGATACGTTTGATGGATTGATTCACATGATACATGGTAATGAACGAAATTTTATAAACAATTATAAACACGTATTTTTTTAATTATAGAGGAGAGGGCCTTTGGTAAAAGTTGCATTTTTGAAGCACGAATTATATATAAGAAATAAATAAATTATATGCAAGTGATAAATAATCTGATTTAAAATTTCAGTAGAATTGTATCCATTAATTTCTTAATTTCTAAAGTTTCTACTTGAATGAATATGATTTATGACCAACAAGCTTGGAATAAAGTGATAAAACTAAAGCTAAATTGCATAACATATAGGTGTTGAGCTTAAATGTTTCTATATTAAAAAATTTCGATGTGAGAAATTTCCTATATACATTTTTAAAAATATATTTTACTATATTTTATGTTAATTTTAATGTTTATCATTAGTAAAATCCAGTCTCTGTGCAGAGTGTGACTTTTAATTTAATAATAATAGTGAGAGAATACAAACCTTAAAAAAACTCATAAACCTTAAAAAAAAACTTGATTTAGCCAGAACATAAAAAGTCTGCATTTAATGCGATGTTTCTCATAATGCAAAAAACTTTCCTTTAAAATGGAATCTATAAAATAGGTTAGATTAAGATTCCCGTTACCCAGATTATATAAAAATGTATGCAAAAATAAATGTGTGAAAGTAATTTACATACATATATATATATATATATATATATATATATATATATATATATATATATATATATATATATATATATATATGTATGTACAGTGAGAGAGGGAGGTATAAATTAAAATTATTTTTGTCTATTCTTTAAAATGAAACCTTCATTAAACCTTAATAATGACTTCATATTAAAACTCTTTATTTTGCTTTAAGTTGTAAAGATAAAATTTGTCAATTTTTCCATAAATTTTTAAGAAGAGTGGATAGATTTCTTCTTTTCAGCTTGTTTATTTATGACCCGATGGAAAAATATATCATTGGAAATATTAATTTTTTAACAGAATTTTTTTAATATGCAATGCTTTCTTGAATAATCAAAGAATAAGGATTTGAAATGAATTAAAAATTACTAAGAGAATCAGTAAAAAATAAAACAATAATTGTACTAAAATATTGTTGTTAAATAATAATCTTATTAAGATAAAAGACCGACTATTGTTAAAAACTCTCAAAAAAGCTTTAAATTATCCCAATAATCCAAATTAAAATGCAAAATTGTTATTGAGATTGATCGCATTTCATTCTTAATGAAATGCGATCATAACACAAAAAACTAAAACAAAATTATAACAACATAAAACAAAATTATATCTAACAGATATTAGATTCAAAAAAGTTTAATATGATGTTAAACTAGAGCCACGTTAGGATTAAACAAAAAATATTATAAATATTAAAAGACTGTGTTCAGTTACAAAGAGTTGTTTTATTTATGGCAACGCCAAAAAATATTGAAAAAAAACAATGAAATTGAAACAAAAATCCTCGGTATTTTTCAGATGAAAAACAAAAGGAACCTTTCCTTTAATCAAAAATTTGCATCATTTTATTACTTTTCTAAATAGAAAAGAAAACAAAGTCTTATCCAATAGAATCCTGGAACAGAATAAGAGGAGAATTTCGACTCCTACATCTTATTGGAAAGTTAAATGTAAGCACGGAGAACATTCAGAAAACTTAGAAAAGACTATTTTTCTTAGGAAAATCATTTCGAAACTTTTTTAAGTATTTGATAAGGGTTGAACACTTTGAAAATTCTGTTGATGAGACGATGAAAAATAATAAGATGAGGAATAATTCATATAAAACATTATGTTATTAAATTTCAAATAACCGTCTTAATATTTATAAATCTGTGTTGAGCTAAGCATCGGATATTTACAATTTGACATGCTTGCCTTTGAAGCATCCTAAATGTAAGTTCCAATGATTACATTGCATTGGCGCTATTTGCCGGATTTTGCAATTACTTCTCTATCTACCCTCGTATAATCTTAATAAAGATATTCCTTAATGCTGAGGACCATAATTAAAATATAAATATTTAGGTATAAAATAGTACACTAGAAGTATCAATAAACCCCAGTCAAACAAAATCCGACCTACTACCATGTTAACCCTTCAGCAGGCGCGACAATTTTTGTAACACCACCAGGCGCGCGTTGCGTAAAGTGCAACGTCTCTTTAAACCTTGATTATTCCTTTTGTGATTAATTTTTTTTTCAAATTGAAAATAATAATTTTGCGTTTTATGACAAGATATAAAATGTTGATAATATTGAGATTATTTATAATTAAAGGCCAAAAATTAACAAGAAGAAATTTTACATAAAAAATTAAAATTTATTTTTAAAACACAAATAATTTGTTCAATTCTCTTCAGTTTTCGTCAATTTCTTCACATCCCAAACGTATAGTACGGATTTTGCAATGCGCCTTGCATGGAAAACTATTACATTTATCACACTTTATCATGGTAGTTACATTATTTAGCCGTTCTCATATATATTACACACTTTCCTCTTTCACACTTTCCCTTGTCACACTTTCCTCTTTTTTTTGCCGACACCTCTGGTTCTGCTTCTCGGGAAGTTTCCCCTTTATATTTTAGTAAGAATACAGTTATGTCAGGAGGAAGAGATAGAATATTTGCCCGGGTCTTCAAGTGGCTTTTGAGAAGTTCTAAAGCCAAAGAATACAGATACAATCGCCCTCTTTCAAAACTGTCCGGTTTAATGATCTAAGGACAACTTGCAAATTGATTCTTATTATGTCCAAAATCCTAAAAAACAACGAGAGAGTCCATCTTCAGGATATGTTGGATACCGTGAAATAGCTGCACATTTGATCCACTACATGAACTCCTGCTTTTTTCGTATTGTAATCCAGTATAATCGCTGGTTTAACAGATTCGTCATCCACTGTTACATCATCATGAATTGTCGACAAAAGTATGACTCCCTTATTTTTTTCGTAGCATAGGAACATAGTGTTCCTATGCTACGATAAATAAAATTACTTTTAACATCGGGAACAAAATTTTTAATAATTATTTAGTATCTAAAACTTCATCAGGACATTTATTTGATTAGCCTTTTTAAATTTATAATCATAGAAAAGCAACTTTGTAAATGCTTAGAATTATTTTAGCGAAATAACCAAAAAGAAAATAAGGAATATTTTCTTACATGACCAGGCACGCTGTGCACAGAGTGCAATAAATAGAAGTATCCTCTATTGGAATCATGATTAAAAATGAATGGAAAGGAATACAAAGATCAGAAAATCAGACCTGCATTAGAAAGGGTGTAGCTATAAATAGAAACTTCTTAGAACATCCAAATATCACATGTCAAAACAAACCATTAAAAATTATGAAAATGTTGCACTTTATACACGGGCGCGCCCGTTGAAAGTTTAAGCACAGTTTCAGAAATTTTTAAGTGGAAATTCAAAGGTTTAAGCACAGTTTCAGAAATTTTTAGGTGGAAATTCAAAAATTCCTAAAGATACCCACTAAAGATACCACAGCTTCACATACCCACTTCAAAATGAAATATCTATGGTGTCCGTTATAAAAGGCTTAAGTCAAAAACAGTGATTTAACCAAGTTATTGACTTTTATACAAATCGCAGAACAATAATTTCGACTTGAGTACTTTTGTACAAAGATATGTACTTTTGTAAAAAAAATTGATAGACTTAAGCCTTTTATACAAGTCAAAAGATTTTTTTAATCAATACTGACAAATCACTAAAAATCCCTTTTTTAACTAAGCCCTTTCTTTATACTGGATACCATAGATATTATAAGTAAAAGACATAGGCAAAAGATTATAAGACTTATAATACAAAGTGGTAATAACTTATGTTAAAATAAAATGATAAAACAGTATATTACATTTGACAGGTTTTTTCTACTTCATTTCGCATCCTTTAACAAATGCTTTGCATATAATACATTATTCACAAGATTCGAGATTCTGTAATGTTAACAAAATTATAACCTTAAGCTAAAAATCGGAGAAAACCTTTTATTTTTTTAAAAGATTGAATGTAAGTAAAAATTAGACCGAGTCTCTGATAAAAATGAACTAAACGTGAAAAAAACTTAAACTAAAAAAACCCAGTTCTGTTCTAAAAATACTTGCTTGTTCCAAAATAATCGCTAATCAGCAACAAAACATGTTAAAAAAGGGTACAATCAGAGAAGAATTTCTTTAACAGGGAAGTTCTGTGTTTGAAATGTAAATAAGTGGTGAAAGTGCTTGTCAAAGGAAGACCAATTCAGGATCTAATTTCTCTGTTTTTTGCGTGTAACTAGACATGAGTAGCTTACAAATTGAAGAACACTTTTCCTTCTTTAATCTTTCCAACTAGATGCGGTTAAATATCTCCATTTGATATGGTTTTCGGCAACTGACGACTTAATGGGAACTGAATAAAGGGAAGTCATTCAGCAAAATGAGTGGATGTGTTCTAAAACTGAAAGCGATTTAACAGCATTATATGGTAATATCTAATAAATATATTTCAAATATTTAAAGCGTGTCTTTTCGAATCCCACGACTATGACAAAATCTATAAATAGTGTAACAGTTATTTTTATAGATGTTATAACATGTGTTCTGTTATATAAAAACTGATTGTGTAGTATTTTAAATATATACAATTTTCAGTCTCATAAGTATACTTTTATGAAAAATTTTACTATACATATTTTCTCGGCTTCTGCAGGATATCGCATTTTATATTTCCCTGTTCATGTCCTATGAAAAGAAAAAAAAATACATCTAGCAATGCGTCTTTTTACTAACTCCCAGTTAAACAAGATTTGCGCTTTTTAAATAAAACTGCTATTGAATTAAAATTACAAAGATATTCAAAGATTTACAAAGGAACAATATTCATGCTTTTAAATTTCTTCATATCGTCTCGAGGGTGTAATAGTAAGGACCATCTTTTGAAATATAGGGCGGAAGGTAAGGTACGTTCCTGGTAGAGTAAGGATACTATGTTACTTAGGGATGCGACATCGATGTCGATGTTTTCAAAACATCGATGTTTTTATCAAAACATCGATGTTCTAAACATCGATTTATTGAAGCCGATGTACTTTTAACATCGACGTTTTGTGCTCGATGTTTTACATTGTCTCGATGTTTTTTTTTAATGAAAAAGTACCATAATAAAAAAATTTACCACGTAGCATAATTTTCCCACTCAGTAAATGTTAAGTCTGAATTCTGAAAAGGACGAATACAAAGGGGGAAACGATTCCTTATCAAACAGACAAATGGCAATCAACAACCAATGAACCAATCAGAGCGCTTCGAATGTTCCTGACACTCCAGAACCTTCCATGCGGTTTTATTTTATTTTAGTATACACGAGAGCAACCATTTAAGTTTTTGTTTTGTTCTGGTTTTATATAAGTTGACGTTAATATTATTAGTAAGATGCCTCTCAAAAGTACCGTTTGGAAATATTTTTGCAAAACCTCTGACAAATTGGCGAAGTGCAATATTTGCCTTAAGTCCCTCAAAACCTCTGGCAATACCACGAATTTATTTGGACGTTTGAACGCAAAACATGGCGATACTTACAACGAGAATTTTGAGTCATCAATGTAGCCCAAGGCAAAAGCAACGAAGCTTTTGTGATTTGTGTCAGCCCAATCAGATAGTAAAATTAAATCACACCCCCATGACTAACCGAAATAACATTAATGTTAGAGGTTACTAAACCAGTTTTAAAACATGGATGTTCTGAAACATCGATGTTTAAAAACATCGATGGTTTTTGGGCGATGTTTTAATATTGAATATCGATGTTTCAAAACATCGATGTTTTGTTATCGATGTCGCATCCCTAATGTTACTTAACTGTTGAACCATAGGAAACGATTAGCTTATTTGTAATTAATTGTAGAGAAAATATATCAGCATTGTCGAAAAAAATGGAAAATAAATAAAAAATGTGTCTCTAAAACCCTAGACCTTTGACGTTCAATCCAACATTTTTCAGTTTGATAGAAAAAGTAATTAATGAAAAATTAATGAATAGAAAAGTTTCCATGCATCTCCAAGTTGACATATTAGAAAAGATTTTAGCTTCGAAGTCAGAAGGCGAGGTATCGTTTCCTGCTTTTCGTACATGATTGTTACAAGCTATTAATATACATCAGTCATATTCTTTCAATAAGAGGACATTACCGAGTATTAATCTTATCAATCTGCATTGTTGTATAAAACTTTTCTCTCTAAAATAGCAGAGTAAAAACATTTCATTCTATGTTTGGAAAAGCTGTTTAATGATCTTAAAAATATATACAGGGCTGAAAGAGTCAGTAGCTCCTAAAAAGTTTAATTTTGCACATATTTCTATCATGTGAAACATGTAAATAAAGCAACACCGCTACTGATTTTATATGCTAACCAATATAATTCTATGATTTGATAAATAAAGGTTAGGATAATGAAAGACATTAAATATTTATATCCATTTTAAACCTAAATGATGTAACGAGGGTAATATTATAGTTACTTTGAGAAACTAGTCTAATAAGTAAGTTCCAAAAACTTATTGTTAGATTAAAAATAAATCTGTAATACGTGATAATTCGAAATCACTCTCACACTAGAACCACAAGAGCAAGCAATAACTTAGATTTCCACCAACCGGTCCATAAGTAGCCATTTTAGTTTGAATCGTTCTGGTGTTAATGGTTAGATATAATATAATTATATCTTTTATACTTATTTAGATAAAATAGATAGAAGGTATTATATCTATAGAATTTAAGAATCATTTTTTATGATGGAACTTTAGAAATTTTAATTTTGACACACTTATGTATGGCTGATCTGTAGTCTAGCTATATTTCTTGTCCTCCGACGGCTCAAAACCATAACAAACCTATTTGGAAAGGTTTGTAAAATCATGAAATAAATGAAAAGGCACAGACTTCCTTTAATTGTTCACCAGAATGTTTTCATGAGACGCAATGTTATTTTATGGTTTCAAATCCCGGAATAGTTTATTTAAAACATTTCAAATCAACTCAAGCAAAGTGATAAATTAGACTTTAAATCAAGTGATAAATTAGACACCTGATTTTAATTATTTTTGACAGATTTTATAGAATATTCAGATTCTGAGAACCTGATATACATATGGATCAAAATTATTTTTGACAGATTTTATAGTAGATTCAGATTCTGAGAACCTGATATGCATATGGATCAAAATTATGTTTGACAGATTTCATAACAGATTCAGATTCTGAGAACCTGATATGCATATGAATAAAAATTATTTATGACAGATTTTAGAGCAGATTCAGATTCTGAGAACCTGATATGCATATGGATAAAAATTATTTTTGATAGATTTTATAGCAGATTCGGATTCTGAGAACCTGATATGCATATGGATAAAAGTTATTTTTGACAGATTTTATAGCGGATTCGGATTCTGAGAACCTGATATGCATATGAATAAAATTATTTTTGACAGATTTTATTGCCAATTTAGATTCTGAGAACCTGATAGGCGTATGGATAAAAATTATTTTTGACAGATTTTATAGCACATTCAGATTCTGAGAGCCTGATATGCATTTGGATAAAAATTAATGCGATTCAATGTTCTTTACTTGTAGTTAGGCATAGATTGATTTTTCCAAGCTAACATATTTACTTCCATGTTATGTTCGATAAAACTAAATTTATATACACCCAACTATTAATGCACATTTGATAGAAGACAATGTCTGATATAACATATGTTCTGTTACATAAAAACTGATTCCATAGCATTTGAAATCTATACAATTTTGAGTCTCATATGTATACTTTTATGAAAAATGCTATTATACATATTTTTCTCGGCTTCTGCAGGATATTGCATTTTACATTTCCCGGTTTATGTCCTATAAAAAGAAAATGAAATTGAAAATCCTTTAGGGCGTCGTATGGGAATAAAATGTGAAAGTCTTCCTTACATACATAGCCAGAAAATTATGGCTATCCTATAAAATACAAAGAAAGCATTCAGTAAGCGAAAAAAAATTCTAAAACAGTTTCAGATTGCTCCCTGTAAATTTGTATTGAAAGTGGAAGGTGATCTTTCTATCCACAATAGCTCATTTTATGTTGTAAGGCTTCATCGCCAGGGACTTTGCTGAGTTATTGTATAGCAGGACTATTATACAGAACATCCATCATTTTGTCAAACGAGATATTTCAATTACGGGGAAAATATTTTACAACTTTCCTTGGGCATATTTATTTAGGGAGTATGCAGAAAGCAATAGAAATTTTCAATATTATTGTGTTCGTACAGAATGTTTTGAAGATTGAAGAATACGGTAAATAACTTATTGTAAATAGCTGTATATTTCGGATTTAAAAGAAACGATTTTTAAAATCCGGAAAATATTTTAGTAAAAATTTCAGTTAAAAAGGGCAGAACATTTGTATCAGTTGTTCATAAATTTATTAATCGATTTCAACAGGAGAAAAAAAAGTCTTTTAACACTTCAAAGACGGGAATTGTTTTCTTACTAAAAACGCTGAACGCCGTCATTTTGACGGTTAAAAGTAAAATCACGAATTTCACATATTGACTGTTTTTTTTAAATGGTTAAATACTTTAAATTTTGAACTATTCCATACCAATATAGAATAAATTAATATATATTTAGATATATTTTATGCAGGCAGCCTGGTATGGTTTATCCGTAACAACCTGGTATGGTTTATCCGTAAAAATATATATGCTGATTAGTGCCGTCCTTATTTTTCAGCACGAATACTTCCAAAGAGCAAATATGTTTGTTATTTGCAAAAGGGGAAAGAGTCAAAAAGTAACTAACATTTTCCCGGTATTATTTTAAAGATTTCTGCCTGTTTTTTATATTGCCGTCAAATTGATGGCTTACAGTCTTAGTAAGATATAAACACATTTTCTCATTCTCTTTACTATCGAATATAATTTTGTAAATGTGTGCATATTTTGCATAAAATTAGAAAAAGTCATAAAATTTCAGAAGCCTGAGAACATAAATACAGACATAGCACTCAATAGTAAGTCCGAAAACGTCAAAATGACAGTAGCCGTCTTTTTAGTGTTAAAAGCTGCTGTGTATTAACCCTATTGGATTCGATCACCTAAATTTTAATCAATGGTGAAAATTTGTCTACTATTTACAGCTACATAAATACTGATAATCCAATAAAAATTGTATTTTCAGATAGCCTGAACTTTTCTGCACCTTACAACAGGATTCATTTTTATAAATTTCATCCACCAAAGGATTTATGAGCGTTTGAAACACACAGTACCAGATTTTGCCCCCGGATATTTTAAATTTTAAAATATTATTTATTTTATAAAAAAAATGAAAAATGCCCCAAAGAGAATTTTTTTTCTCCATGACGAAATACATTTAAAAAAAATATTCCTTAAATCCAAGTCTGCAATCCTTGGACAGATTTTCTCCATAGGTTAACATTGAGGTGAAGGTATCCAATAGGGTTAGTACACAGCAGCCTTAATGGATTTCAACAAGACAAAAAATGCCTTATTAATTATAACCATACCACGCTTTCTCGGGGAAATTACAAACAGTGTAATGGATGTCAGAGGAAACAATTATCAGCAAGATTTGAGACGTAGCAAGTAATGGGGACTTTAACTAGGGCTGCTAAAAGAGTTAAATCTCAACCAAAACAATTTAAAATACATCAGCATTAAAGAACAAATTTTTATTATTATCATGTAATCTTTTCTTATAAAGTTTCAAAGCCCTTTTTCTTAAATTTTCTCTAAGGAGGATGAAAGTAACTGCTTATTTTTTAAGCTGTTTAACCTTTTTTGGATGAAACTGAGCCTTTAAAAATTTACAGAGTAAGCATTGGTTTACTAGCTCTGACATATTTACGAACACAGCGATATCTCGAAGATTAATATTGATGATAGTTCTCTAATGGCCAAATACCTGCTTTTATAAGGTAGTTATTTATGAGAATCTCCTTTAAGAGCCCCTCTGGTATTTTAGGTTAGCTTTACAGCTCTGATAGTAACGCTAGCTAACAGCAGAGGTGCATCTGAATAAATAGTAATAGTTAAAGCTGTGTATTGACTAGGGCCACATGAAGAATGAAATAATTTTCACTAACTATGTTGAAAATATACTCTTTTAATCGTAACAATAACTTTGATTATTTATATCGAGAACTAGGCTTATTTATTTATTTTGAATTCTCTAATAATGTGTTATCTCAAAAGTTTAAAGAAGGATTTAATGCTGATGAAAATAAATACAAAACTCAAGTTATAAGATTCCCTTCTTTATTTTAATTTACTTTCCCTATTTTTAAAAACTGCTGACGTAAAGATCAACAAATGTGCACGAAAATAAATGTCTATGTAGAATAAATAAAATGTCTGGTGCAAAGAATTTAAGTATTAAAATTATGTATGAGTTATGTAGAAAAATACACTGGTATGACAAGAAAATAGCACATGATATAATATTAAAATTTTACTTTCTTTTAATTTAAGAGCAAATAAAAACGTTGAAAAAAATTCAATGAAAGAAATTCTCGTTATATTGTGTAAATAATGTTTTGTCAATCCGTATGTCTTAATATTTTTATATTTTCATTATTTATAGATTGATTGGTAAATATTGTTATATTTTGCAGCTCTTCTGCTTTGGTTTTGAGATCTACGGTCAATTTTTGCTACACGATGGATAATCAGACCGGAACCTACTGCTTAAAGCCTATTACGTACGGCTTCAAACGGCCATGCGAACAGTTGGACTTGAACCCACGGACTCAGATTCCGATTGCCAGGGCCCTAGACCTTCGGCCAACGTCCGGCTGCAGTTCTTCTAATTAGACATCATGAAAATTGAAATATCGAAGAAATCCATTGTAAATTTCTCGATAATTTGCATAGTTCAATATTTCTTTAAACAAATTAGAAGACATTCCATGAATCTTAATTTCAAATTTTAAGTACTATATATATTTATTGTCCGCCTAAAATTTTAAATGTACTGCCTGCTTATTTCCATAAATTATTTAAAAAATGCAATTTAGATTCAAAAATATAAACACTTGTATGCATTTTGTAACTGTTCACTATCAAGTATATCAGAAACTTTTTTTACATTAATACAGGGTGGGGATAAAAGAACTTCCGAGGGTATAAATACATAAATAAATTAATTAATAAAATAAATAAATAATAATTATAAAATAATAATTAATAATAAATAAATTAATTAAATACATTTATTTTTCTTAGGTATAAAAGATTTCTTTTTCTATCTTGCTTTGTATATTTGTTATTAACGTTCCAATCAGAGCGTTCTTTCTGTAGCACCCTGTAATTACCGAATTTCCAAATTAAGATAAAATACTAAAATTTATAACAAAATAATTTTTTTAAGAGATTACATTTATAATGCAATAAAATTAAACTGAAATCCTGGTAAAAATATTCCAAAATATGCACATGTATTAAAAGTATTTCAGACATATACAAAATATTTTCATTATCAGTTATTGTTGTAAGCGTTTATGTTATATTTTACAACTCCATTAGTGAATGTTAAGAATTAAAATTTATTTTAAAATAGGTGGTTTTAAATTTAGAATATGTCAGTAAAGCTTTTGGCTTAAATAATTGTTTTGATTTTCAAATATAATTACTACAACTTGTCAACAGTAAATTACTGAAAATTGTACATCGGACATTCCTAGGAACTTATAAATTATGTTTATCAAAGAGAAATACTTTGTAAAAATGCAGGAAACAACTAGAGCATGAACGCATTCGTTAAAAGTAGTAAGAAAAGCAAATTAATATCCTAAGTTGACATGTCTCTGTAAATTAATTTGTATATCCCTTTCTCCATACATCTCCATAAATAATACTGCAAACTAGTACTGTAAATTAACTTTAACTTTTAACGAAAAAACATTATAAAAAAGGATCATCATAAATCAAATACTTAACAAGCTAAACTGAATTTTTTTAGTGCCTCTTCGCACTTTCTACGGGTTAATGGCCTTTTGGAATTAACAACAAGAAAACAAACATGTAAAATGTAAGTAAATTAATCACACTCAACAGAAATTTTATTTTATTCAGGGAGAAATACATTTTATTAAAATTTAACAAGAACCAGAAATTTAAATATTTTAATAGTATTTTAAAATAATTTGCATACTATCCTCTTTATACATTTCCTTTTTGCAATTTTACACCATGCTACAGAATGCAATTAGATATGCATTTCAGTTAATAGAGGGGCTGGAGTAAAACATTTTCTACTTTAATTTTTATTTTTATAATATAAGGAATTTAATTGTGTGACAGATGTAAAAATAAGATTTCGTCTCACGAACCACAGAAGTATGAAAGTTTGTGGTTTAATTTATGTCGAAATTTCCAAAAATATTTAATAAGAGCTTAATAAAATAGCCTAAGTTATACGGGCATAAATTTTAAATTTGAACTTATGAATTTCTAATCATACAATGAATACATTCACACACAGAAAGTTTCTTTTTATCCGTAACAGAGTAATCCCAAAGTAATTTTTCCAGAATTGAAATTGGATCACAAAAAGATGCATTTTGGGAGACCAAAATTTCATAGAGGAAAAGAAAAACCTTCAATAAATTATAGTATTTTCCATTTTAACAATTTTTAGTTTATCCCTTTCAGAGGCAACAACTCCCACCGTTGGCACGGTGCAGATTTTTTTCCGATTTTTTTTTAACAAAAAGAATTTTGAAATTTTTTCCAATTGAAGGTTGCAAAATGTTTTTACTTCTTTAAACTGATAGCAGATGACAATACTAACCATTTTTGTGCTCATATAACTAGAATACATTGAATGCAATTGGAAAAAGACTAGATTTAGGCGTTTGCACTGTGCAAATGGCGCCTCTCAAAAGGGTTAAGGTATTTGCCTTCTCTTTAAAAAATATACAACTTTGTACACAAATATACACGAATATATTTATATCAAATTTGAAATAGAATCTCGAATCTAGAAAAATTTCCATAATATCTTTTGTAAAAATTTTTATAATTTTTTTAGCAAAATGTAATGCTTACGGCAGACGCCATACATTCAATTCAACTAAATATATTTTAGTTTTATTTATACTATATACTACTGTGGCATTTACCTGTGTAACGAACTAAAAATTTTACATTTCCAAAAATCGCTGAAATATATCTAAATATGTAAAAATACACAGATTTTATTTTTTTTATGTAGAGGTACCTGTAAAATGATTTCATAAAATAAATGTAAATTAGCTTTTTGTTCGAAAATATTTTGTAATATGTCAATCTCTGTTTCAAAATTTCATTAAAATATATTTAAAGATATTTAAGCAATTAGGCTTCTTGTATACGGAAAGGACTAAAAAATTAGTTTTCCAGAAAATGCATTTAATGATTTTACTTTCCATTTTTTAAGCATATACTTTGCTTTCTCTAATTGGCCATATCTTCTCTTCCAATAATCGTACGGATATAATACATCAGTTTTAGAATCCTAAAAGATTGTCTTTTCTCATGAAACAATAAAAAAAATGAGAATTTTCCCCAAAACAGTCATTTTAACGTAGGTAGACGTAACATAAGTAACGTAGATAACTGAACAGAGAACTAAAAATCAGGTTCTCAGATTTAAGCAATGCAGAGTTAGGAAGAAAGACGATTACATCCTTTTAGGTTGACCTTCAGCTTCTTTTTTATTTAACAAAAGCGTCTTAAAGATTATTTTCAGACTTTATTTGTACTATTTATTATGTTATGTATCCCAAAGGGATACAATGAATACTTATTTGATTCCTTAATCACGTCATATTTCATTCTCTATGATCGTCTCACGTGAGCAGAGAAATAAATATCTTACATCATCAATTTATATTCATTAATGGGTTCAAAACCGATAACGGTATCCATTAGTACCCCTCTCTTCATGGTTGAATCTTATTTTCGTGTTTCTATGCATAATCAAAGTCTCCATGCTAATGTATACACGAATATAATTTCCTTTGTCTTAAGAGTTATCGAACTAACCTTAGACATTAGTTAAATAATTCAGACGTTATCGTACATCATGGGATTCTAACAATTTAAAATATTTGAGAGGGTAATAATCATTCGACGAAAAAAATGCAATTGCCTCATGCAGGATAATTGCGCATGTACTAAAATATTCATGCGCATACTCCAAAATCCATGCGTGAGTGCCGTATTATAGGTAGGTGCATTTTTCTTTAACTGCATTTTTTTCTTTGTAGACTTCTTCAAAGCGTGGGCTGACAGTTTTATGTTATCTGTAAACGTGTATACATGTATGCGAGTGTGTGTACGTACAAATGTATTATTTATATATATATATATATATATATATATATATATATATATATATATATATATACTATACGTGTATATGTGTGTATATAAACATATGCACATACATATTATGTTTACATAAATTTGTTTCATTTTAAATAGAAACACATTTATTTACGAATTAATTACAACATCAATGTATAATATTCAAAGTATCTAATCACCAATTCCACCGATTCTCTTTTACAAATAAATGTTAATGTACCGCAAATGCTCGTACATGAGTGGATTTATTGTAATATATGCTTTTAAAATTACGAAGCAATTTACTAAATTACGCAGTCGAAATTTCCTTTTTTTCTAATAATTGTGTGGCAAATTTTGTGATATTCCTCTTGTTTCTACATAAAAATGTAAAAATATGCCAGAAGAAGGTAAGATCGATAGACTATTTGAGCCATTTTGTTTAAAATTTTTAAATTTCTATACCCTTTTTTTGTTGTTTCTAATGCCCCTTGGCCGGTAGTATTCCAGACCAGGGTCATATATGCTAGCGGGCTCAGGTCTGCGGTTTCGGTTTATAATGACACCACAAGGGTTGGAGTCCAATTTAGCAAGGCGCCACCTCAATTTTGAGACATCTGGGGGCTCGTACCCTCTCCCAACCTCTCTAACATAATAGAGTGACTTTCCTGTCTACTGATTTAACGTGCCCATATCCGGCCTAGATGGAGGTATTTAATGGGGCTTGTTGGGATTCTATCCGAGCAACCTCAACGCCGAAAACCGATGAGCTACTACTAGGCTACCTCTAGCCTTTAAATTGTTATTTCATTCATTCAGAGGAGATATATAAAAATGAGAATGTAACGCCCACTTCTCAGATGTCAAAATAAAACAAGGTTCTCCAAACCTCAAGCTTCGTAATGTAGAATTATCTTGTTGGTATAAAGAATTATCATTTTCTGAACTGCGTCCCTCTCGGTGTTAGGTTCTTGCTGTGTTATTTTAGGTATTTCTGTCGATAATTCAAATAATCTCAAAAACTTGACATGATCAAAATAATTTTGTTAGTTAACCAGGCATTAATTTAGAAAGATCTTCTATCAATTATTTCCAGAACTTGTTCAAATTTACGCTAAAATTACTAGAAACATCCTACAAATTTTATCACACAACGTGGGCAAATCTTAGTAGTTAAATATAATACCGTCTCATAATTTATGTCTTTCATTACTCTGAATTCTTTGTGTGCCAAAAAATTTTTCTTCGAATAGTATCACACACAAAGAGTTTCTCTGTGAATAAATTAAATTATCTTTTAAAAGTATTCTTGAATCATTTACCTTACTTAGGATTTCCTTTCCGCAAGAATTGTTAACTGTTGAATGAACATTTTACCTCAGCGCTGCCGTGATCGATAGTCCGTGAAAATAGAATCGATATTATTGATGACTTCCTTTCTGTAATTTTGAGTGGTTAAAGGGTAGCAAGTCAGTGGTTTCTTTAGTTGTTTCTAAGTAGCTTTATGCGAGGATTAATTGGATAATACTCAGTATGGAACTATTTTAATTACATCTTGACGTAGTATAACTATTATACTTGTTAATTTAAAAATAGTAATTATGTGTCAAAATTACATAAACTATTTATTTGAGACACTGAAAGTTACTTTTAGATTTACAGTGATAGTAAATTCTTAAGGGGACTAAAGGAAATTGCACTGTTATTTAAACCCTTATATAAATTTCTAATATTTACATAATAAAGTTATTTTTTTCATATATTAAATTAATATTTGAGAATAGTTCTATGCTAATACAACTAATTGTTTATAAAAATTTTTGAATGACATTTTAATTGAAATTTTTTTTCTTGGAAAAATTTACTGTTGAACAGTTAGGTACACTTTTCACAAGAAACTGAAAAAAAAAACCTTGAAATTTTACTTGGTTATCAAAAACACTTAGTTTGATACTGTGAACCAGCTTTTTTTATTTTATAACTGGCTAAATATTTTTTTTGTGTTAGCCAATGATTATTGGAAAAATATTTGTTTTCTTTTTTTGATTGGCAAAGATTCTTTTTTTAATAATTAAGTACCAGTTATAAAATAAAAACATATTCACAGTATTAAAAATGCACTTTTGATAACCAGGATAAGGATAAGGAGATATTTTATATAGTTTTTTTTTTTAAAGTGTACTTAACTGTTCAATAGTAAATTTTTCCGAGAAAAAAAGTAGCTTTTTTAAGATTCCATTAAAAAAATTATAGAGAATGTAACTTTAAATTAGCCTAAAACTATTGTGAAATATTAATTTAATATATGAAAAAAAATTTTATTATGTAAACATTGGAAATAGAAATAAAAACCCAAAAATATTTGTTTCCTTTTTGATTGAAGTTTCTTTTTTTAGTAATTAAGTACCATTGTAAGTAATAATTATGATTTTATTTTATAACTGGGTAAATATTTTTGTGTTAGCCAATGATTATTGGAATAATATTTGTTTTCTTTTTTGATTGGCAAAGTTTTTTTTAAATAGTTAAGTACAAGT
Organism: Dolomedes plantarius; assembly: GCA_907164885.2. NCBI lineage: Eukaryota > Metazoa > Arthropoda > Arachnida > Araneae > Dolomedidae > Dolomedes > Dolomedes plantarius. The sequence goes on along the minus strand of OU015502.1, from coordinate 74,579,869 downwards.
TATAAAATAAAAAACAGATTAACAATATTAAAAAAAGCATTTTTGATAAACCAACCAAAATTTCAAGGTGATATTTTATAGGTTTTTTTAAAAAAGTGTTCAATAGTAAATTTATCCATGAAAAAAATAGCTTTTATAAGATGCCATTTAAAAAATTATAAACAATATAACTTTTCATTAGCATAAAACTCCTCTCAAATATTAATTTAATGTATGATTTTTTTTATTATGTAAACATAGGAAATAGATATATGGCTTTAAATAACAGTACAATTTACTTCATTTTCGAGCATCGCAAATATCTTGATCCCCTTAAAGGTTTTCACTCTGCCTTGTGTAAGTGTAAACTCACAAACAGTTAATATCAATCGTAATATTAATCTTTGTAAGTACAATTTCCAACGTAAAACTGTAATTTAAATTATGCATTTGTTGTTCGTCGGTTATTCGCAAATCCGTGGGCAACTTGAAATACTTTAATGCATGTACTCTCGTAGTAAATTGAGTTCAGTGAATAATAAATTTGTTTCTCCTTTTCCATGTTACGGATTTTCTCGAATTGTCTGAATAAAATTTTATCCACGCAGATTAAAAACTTTTTGGTGGGAAGTATATCTTAATAACATGCAAAAAAAATATCGAACGAATTCTTAAAAGGTTTAACACTTTTTAAAAAGTAAAACCTGTGTGGAATTGCATTTGTTTATTTCTTTTTATGTCGTGTAAAGTTCGTGTTAAATTAAATCCGTTGTGGAAAAAAGGACTTATAAAAGAGATTGCAGTCTGATGTTGGTCTGAAATCTTTAGTAATTTGTAAAAGATTGTATGCTTTAGATTATTTGACAGTACTGCCAAATTTGCACCTAGAACGTTAAATTCAGAGCCGTATATGCAATGTTTATGTGCATTCTTGTTTTTAATGTTGGTAAATTTGCTACTTTTTAGTACTTTTATTCACTTAATAGTAGTCAGTATCATAAAACATATGTCTCAGTAAATTATTTTGTAGAAAAATCTAGATAGCTGATTAGTATCTTGTTCGTAAAATCATACTCTAAGTTAAGACATTTCAATGTGCAAGAATGCATGTTTCTCTAAACCACTATTCACCCTATTAGAAAAAATATTAAGGCAGATGGCGTCATAGTAAGGGCTTTACAATTTTTCTCTATTCTTATATTGACAGTTTAAATCTCTATAAAGACAATTTAAGTCATTATTTTAATAATATAAATTTGATAACTGTAAGTTAGTATTTTTGTGCTTTCATTAGCTAAAATATTTATTGATAATAGTTCAAGGAATATTTCATTCAATGAGACATTATTCGTAAGTAATTTATTGAAAACTTGCTGCGCAAGGTCTAAAATGGCTTATCAAGTAAAATTTTTTCGCCATATTATATCGAAAAAAATCTCCGTTTGGAGCCACCAATAGTTATTAAGTTAGAATATTAAACAAACAGCTGAAGAAAATGACAGCTAGTAGATAGTATACCTTATTTAATTGCAATCACCAATGAACGATAAAGTATCGACTCACGTACAATAAAGTTACCTCCCATACAGTTACTGGTAAAAAGTGTTGATATTTCTACTTCAGACTGCTATATACTATCCCTATTACATTAGTTCACCTAATTGTTAGCCTATTGAGAAAATTTGTCTATTATAGATGCTGATAATCCAATAAAAATGGTATCTTCAGATAGCCTAAGCTTTTCTTCACCTTGCAACAAGATTAATTTTATAAATTTCGTTCACCAAAGGACCTTAGGAGCGTTTAAAATACACTATACCAGATTTTCCCCCCAAATAATTTAAATTTAAAAATATTATTTGCAATTTGTACAAAAAACGAAACATGCCCCAAGGGGTAAAATCTCTTTCTCTATTACGGAGTACATTTGAAAAAAAATCCTTTAGTCCAAGTCGGCAATCCTTGGACACATTTTCTCCATATATTAACATCGAGGAGAGCGAATCCAATAGGGTTAGTACATAACAGCCTTAAGTGGATTAATTTTCTAAAGACATACATATCGGCTTTCATGCAAATAAACCATGTCATGCCGAGGGCAATACTTTTATTGCCATATCGTCCAAACCATTTTAAATAAATTATTTTTTTCATTTCTGCTTTATAATATTACTTTTGAGATTATTTCAACCAATCCCTTAATATTTGGCACTGCCCTTTGCCCGTGACAATTTCCTTTCTGAAACTGAGTACGGGAAAATCACTATTCTAAAAACTTAAAAATTTTCTAGTCCGAAAATAAAAACGCCCAGGAAGTAGAGGGGAAATGTTGCGTGTTTATCACAACCTAATGCACTCTCGACTATAACGCACACCCTTTACTCAATGTTCCATGCTCATTTTCTGAGCTTACTTTTATGTATCTGACTAGGTTTAAAATTTCGGTTTTCATAAAAATTACAAAGTTTTTTTTTATATATTCGTTTCTTAAAGAATGTGAATTACTGTTTCTAAATCTGTTTTTTATTTTCTGTACAATCACTAGAAATGAAATTAACTGATTTAAAGAAATGCAGCAGCAATTACACTGAAGTGCCACTGAATTAGGGATATCTACCTAGTAACGAGTTGGGCCTCCTCTGGCCTTGATAACGGCTGCCACACGACGAGGCATAGATTCAACAAGTTTCTAGAAACGTTCTACGGGAATGGCTTGCCAAATATTGTTGCCTAAAGCTGTCCATAATTCAGTAAGGTTCTTTGGTGCTGTGTGATGGCCTTTCAAGCCTTGGTCTAAAACATCCCAAAGATGCTCAATAGGATTTAAGTCTGGGCTTCTAGGTGGCCAATTCATGACAGAGAAGTCAGAGGAATGCTCATATAACCAGCCAGTAGCCAACCGGGACTTGTGAGAGGTACAGTTGTCTTGCTTGAAAACTTCATTACCGTGCGGATAACAGAACAGCATAAACGGATGGAGTTGATCACCCAGCAACTCTACATACCGAATTGCATTGAGGGAGGTTGGTACACGCACCAAAGATCCCAAACTGTGCCACGAAAAAACACCCCAGACCATGATTGAGCCACCATGTTCTTGAACAGTTCAAGCCAGGCATGCATGATTAATGGATTCATGAGCCTGACGCCATATTCTCAGCCTCCCGTCGGAGTTAAGTATTCGGAATCGAGACTCATCACTCCATGCTACTCGTTTCCAGTCCTCTACACTCCAATCTCTGTGCTCTCTTGCCCAGGCAAGACGTGCAGCCCGATGGCGAGTATAGAGCAATGGTACTCTCGTAGGTCGACGGCTCCCGAAACCCATACGGTGAAGCGAGCGTTGCACAGTCCGTTTACTGACTGTACGACTGGTACCGTCATTAAACTGGGTGGTAATTTGAGGTAATGTTTGGCTTCGCTGGCTACGTACAATACGCCTGAGCCGTCTCTCACCACGCACTGTCAAAGCTAATTGTCATTTGCAGTTTGCCCGATTGCTAGTTTTTTTCCACCATCCATGTATTCTTGGTATACTCTTGACACTGTCGACCTTTAAAATCCTAGCGGAAACGATTTCGGAAATTGAATGGCCCATGCGTCGCGCACCTACGATTTGTCCGCGATCGAAGGCGTCTAAATCAGGCATTTTACACATACTGGCAATTCCAGCAACTAATTCAGAACAACCACAGTACGCGTTATATATGCAGTTACCACAGCGCCCTCACTTGTGCATACATGATGCGCAGCGCTACACAATTTGCATATGCTTTGATATCCCTAATTCAGTGGCACTTCAGTGTATTTTCAATACAATTAATAATTTTAACTGTTTTTTCTGAAGAACTTATTTTTCGTCAAAAATACCTACGAATATTGTGATAACTGATAATATAATTAAGGTATGCCTACGAAATTTTTCAGGTACGTTTTTCATTTTACTAAGAATGTAATGAAACACAGATTAGGCCCTAGGTATATTATTTGTTGATTTATAGCTTTTTTTATAAAAAATATCATGATAAAAGACTAAAATTTTACATGTAATTTTATATAAGGACCTGCAATGTTTTTTTTTTATATTTCAAAATATCGATCAGTTTTTATTCATTATACTCAGGAGAATCCAAAGTATATATAACAAAGATAATTATTTGAAAGTGTTATATACATAATTTTTTTTTTTTCAGAGCTAGAGGTGTTTGTGTAAAAAATTGATACTTTTCAACTAAGAGTCTTCATTATTGAAGAAAGTTTCATGGTTTTGAAATTTTTTTCCTCATTTAGCTATTTTTTTGTTCTACTAGCTGAAAACCCGTACTTCGCTACGAAGTACATTCAAATTAAATACAACGGTCAATGTACGCAATTAATGCCAAAAAAAATAAATATATTTATAATAAATACGACGATCAATGTATATAATTGATGAAAAAAAAAAGTATATTTATAAAAAAATCGTAAGGGATATTTTTATAGACAAAATAATGTAGAAGAAAATATTCAAATTAAATGCAATAGGACATACTAAAGAATATAGTACAGTTAATATAGTACAGTTTGAGGAACATAATATATTTTATTGTATTTTAATATTTTTTTTGATAATGTCCAATCGTCTGCTGCAAAAGCAAGAAAAAATTTTTTTTTTTGTCTATTTAGCAGTTATGCACGTGACGATAAATTTATTTAAAGTACTAGTAAAAGAAATCACGTGATCAACATTTAATAAATTAAATTGTAAAAATTAATCTTTAGAAATTCACCAAAAATCAGAAAATGGAGGTATATATTCGAAAAAATCTCATTTTAAAGGAGTTTTTATGGTCTTTCTCGTGATAGAAATTTTATAACCCTCAAATTATTATTTTAAATGCAAACTTAAAAAAAATTACTAAAACAGCTTAAAAATAAATTTTAAAAAATCTAAGAAGAATTTTTCAAAAATCTTTCTTAGTGCACCCCTACGCTATAAAAAGAATCACCATGCAAAATTTCAGCCCTTTAGATCTAGCGGTTAGGTCTGTGCGTTGCATGTCAGTCAGTTACGGAACTGTTTTATATATATAGATAACTTCAAAAAATAGGACGAAATTATTGAAAGTAAAGTTTTTGAAAAAAAAAAAATCTCCGATCGTAGTCGGATCCCATAAGCAACGTGTTACACGTGCACTCGATTCTAACATGTGTACATACTTCAACACAGTATTTTTAAATAAAAAAAATCACACTTGTTTCTTCTAAATAGAATAATTCGGTTAAAGACATATATTACAAAGCAAATTGTACCGAAGACACAAAAGCCATTGTCTAAATTATACTTTAAAACAGAATGAAACAAATAAAAAGTCAATAAAAAATACTCAACTTTAGGAGAAGAATTTCGCGTAGCTATCCTTGCTAAAATATATGAAAGAAAAAAAAAACTAAAGTAAAAAAAAGATTCCTTATAGAAACATAGACGATAATTGCTATCGAATTTTCACTGACACGACAAAAAGGAAAATTCGTAATAACTTGCACTAGATTGCAATTTAAAAAATGTTGGTTGGAAAAAAATAACGGATATAAAACAAAGTCAGTAGTATCGTTGTTTAAAATTGATTTATTATCGAGGGAAAGAAAAAAAATGTACGGACGAAAAAATATTGAAACTTCTCATTTTTATGCTTTTAAATGACATGTACACCTGTTTAAAATTCTATACATTTCTGACTTTTAGATATTGAATACATTAATAACAGAATAACTCGCTTTGAACAGAGCATATGTGAAATACTATTAATAGTTAGAATTCTAACTGCACATTTTAAAGGAAAGACAACAGAAAACGTAAATGTTCACATACTTTTTATAAGCATATTTGAATTTTAGGAAACTTAGTTTGGCATTGCGGTTCAATTTTGAAACACTAGGAATAAATTGACAAGGACCTTTTGCTCAAAGACGATTCTGATTGGTTACAAATATCCATCCCTCTTATGGGATTCGGACCAGCAGACTCGGTTTCCAAACACCCTAGCCATCCGGTAATGTTACAGGAACATGTATAATTTCCAAAGGGAATCATTTTTAAAACTATATGATTGCTATCGGTACAATTAATTATCTAAAGTAATTGTTAAAACATATACCAAATGTATCGTATAAAATATTACTCATTTTCATCTATTAAATGTTTTAAATATTTTATACGCAAGAAATGCTTTATTTGCAATACGGTCAAGGAAAGGACATAGAATATAGTAAAACCTCGTTTATCCGAATTAATTGGGACCATAGGCAAGCCGGATAATCAAAAATCAAGATAATCCGGGTAATATGGAGAATAAGCAAAACAAAATCCTTAACTAAGCAGACTTACCGTTTATTACGGCAAAAAACTATGTTTTTGTAACAAAATTACATAGCATTGTTTACCCGACATTAAAAAATATAAAAATAACTTTTCACATCCTTTCTTAACAAAGAAATGGTAAGTCTGGTAAAGCTTTCTTAAACTCAACAAAAACCATTTTATTACCATAATTTATGGTACAATCTATGCAGGAACTGTGCATTGAATCAAACTAAAAAGCGAATATTTGACGTACCTGTAGTTACGTACTTGCTATCATAGCTAAAAATTATTTTCTAATGTGAAAGTTAAAAAAAAGTCTATAAATAGGATTCGGATTATCCAGAGAACCGGATCAACGAGGGCCAGATAAACAAAGTTTTACTGTAATTCTTTACTTCAGCAGATAAAAATTCTTTCTGCGCAAAAGTTTACAATTAGAATGTAAAGATGCTTTATATATTTCTAATTATAAAAAAAATGAATTACTCGTACATATATAACACTTTTTCCAAACTGGTCATGGTTTTGTTAGTCTCATGTCATTTGTTGAATCATTCTTGCATGTGTGTATATATATATATATATATATATATATATATATATATATATATATATATATATATATATATATATACATATATATATATATATATATACATATATATATACATATATATATACATATATATATATACATATATATATACATATATATATATATATATACATATATATATATATATATATATATATATATATATATATATATATATATATATATATATATATATGTAATATAATCATTACATATCGTTCTTAAAAGGCAACCTGAAAAGGAAAACTAGCTCAAATTTACATGGCTGGAGCTAGACTCAGCCTGACAGAATTTAAATTTTGAAGCAGTCGGGTCGAATCATTTTATTAGGAGCGATAGTAACATACGTCCTTTCATTTCAGATGCTCGGAGCGAAGTGCAATATCACCTTTCAACATTACGCGCTAGAAGCGAGGTACATGTGGCTGTTGTTTTGAAATGTCAGCGGAATTTCGGGCTGGCAATGCGAACTCACGCCTTTCTCGGGACGTATACACGTGTAGAAATGCAACGTTTGCTATTTTATGAGAAGTCCTGTTGCTATGGGTTTTTAAAGCGTTAAAGTATTGTTACTGAGGATTGGATTTAGGAAAGGGAATTTAACTGATAGAATGGAGGGCCTAGTATTTAATTTATTACATATATATATATATATTCATTTAAAAAGGATTTTATATAGCTTCCATAAGATATATGTTGTAGATATTGTTATGGTATGTCAGTAACTGATATGATAAAATTTAATATATTTCATTTATAATTCACATGTACATCCAGATTTTTTTCAGATTTAATAAATTGCTTTTATTATTTTTATGCTTGCACTTTTATTAAATAATCCTTGAGTACTTGATTATGTGCAACCTGCTTTAGTTCGCAACGCTAGCTTTACGACATAGGTTTAATAAATTTCCAAATGTTTCTATCTTTCTATTCGCATTTATTCACAGTCACGTAAAATGTCTTTACACAGAGGATAAATAATAGAGAAATCTGTTTAAAATTTTAAACTACCCGCCAGTTTCAGATACTAGCATATTGTTACTTAAAGATAACTGCAGGTGGATAAATGAAAAAAAGTACTTTTCGGAACAAAATTACTTTAAATACGACATGGCAAACAGTATTTTGAATTCAGTTATAACGAAATATTAATCTTTTAGAATGTAATATGAAGCTGTAGTTAATTATTTATCTGGGGTTTAAATGAAATTTTGCACTCGGAGAATGCAACAGCTCAACTTTAAAACTTTTCAGGCACATGAGATTTAATTTCTTCGCGGAACATAAGACACAGATTAGGAATTTAATATCTGCACTCTTAACAAAGTTTGGAGTACAGTTAACGCAGTTTGGAGTAGAGTTGTATGTTTGGAGCGGTAATATGAGAGCTTCAGGTAGGTTTTTTTCTTCAAAAAATAATGTAAACAGATTTAACGTAATATTCACATATATTTTGTAAATTATATGATTTGCAGTAATGACTAGGCACCATTTTGGTAACTTTTTGCCCGACTTTATTATCTGAATAAAAGATGTTAGAGAAGTATTAAGGATGATGTGTACAAACCATATTGTATTCGCTCACCTCAAGGTTAATCTATGGAGAAAATGTGTCCAAGGATTGACCTACTTGGATTTAAAGATGTTTTTTAAAAATATTGTAGACCGTAATAGAGAAATAATGCTTATAACTTGGGGCATTTTTCGTTTAAAAAAATACAAATAGTATTTTTAAATTTAAATTATTCGGGGTAAAAATCTCATACAGTGTGTTTTGAAAATTCATTTGGTGGACCACATTTATAAAATGAATCCTTTTTCAAGGTGCAAAAATGTTCAGGCTATCTGAAAATACCATTTTTTATTATTTCCTTTTATGTAGCTGTAAATAGTAGTCACAATTTCTCTATAGGTTAACACTGAGGTGAGCGAATCCAAAAGGGTTGGTACACAGCAGCCTTAAAATCGTAATGCACAATTAGTCATCACCTAAATTAAAGCCTTTTAACATGTCATAAGGACGAGTCTCAGTATCCTCGTACAATCTCTCTGGGTAAAAAAAGCAATTACATTATTTTCAGTTAATGATAATTATTTCCTTATTATATTTCCTCATTATGTACGCTAATTTACAATCACATTATTTCTAATCTGTACAGATGCAGTTACTTCCTATTGAAATTATAACTTTTTCTACGAAGGCCGGATATTCAACCCTTTTATCTGATCGTTAATTTACGCTGAAAATAATAAGGCTCTTTTTTCTTGTTGCACATGTTCCCTCTTTCATCTTTGAGACCAACCCCACAGGGTACTAACGCAATATATGTTAAAATAATTTTTCCATGCATCTTATTAAAAATTGTTTATTGATCTACAGAAAGATATATAATTTCTGTGTTTGCTGAGCAAAGGGTGTTAATTCCAAATTGGTCTAAAATGGAATAACAAACCAGGCATGTTTGAAAAATCAAGGGTTACTGCAGGGTATAGAAAGCTAAGTGCAATTCCCCTACTAAATAATTTTATTCATCAAGGAAAACTTGAGAAACAATACACAAACATGTAAGTGTTAAAGGTTTTTGTCCCAATCAAGCATTCAACACTCTTTACTCAACAAAAATAAAATTGAAAAAAAATTACTTTAAAAAAATAAAAAAATTAATCTTAAAAAAACTGACTTTAAAAAAAGCCGTTTTATTTGTTTCTAATCCCATTTTTCTCAAAACTACGATTTCGGATTAGACACTCTTTAGGCCGCAAACACAGAATTATTTTTTGTAATGCTTGTGCGCCGCTTAACAGCTTTTGACTGTACTCTCCTTCATATTTTTTCTTGTTAAAACCAACTATGTATGGCGTCAAATCCAAACAACCTTCATCGTAAACTAGAGTCGATATTCTAACCTCTATATCTGCAGGAGAATAATGCTGAGCATTTCTATATCGTGTAAAGGTATAACGAGAACTTCATACCTCGATCGAAATTACTTATCTTGCCGTTGAGGTTTTTTTGGACCATATTTGCCGCACCATATAGTTTATCATTTTTACCTTGCCTAAAGAGATATCGGAATCTCCGAAACTCGGATGAAATCACTAATCTATTCGTTGGGATTTTTTCAGACCATATGTAAGGCCCCATATTATTAACCATATCCGTTGCTGATTGGGGTACAGAGAACTCAAAACTTCGGTTGAAATAAATTACCTTTTCTTTTGGTTTTATTGGACTAAATTTACCGCGCCAAAAATGTTGTACATCCACATGTTGACTAAAGAGGTAACCGAAACCTCTAAATATTAAATGAAAATTTATATTTTTCGCTAAACTTCTATCGGTCCAAATTAACTGCATGGTAATATTGGCCATCTAAAGATACCGACTTCCGAAGAACTTTTAAATCACTCCTGATTTTAAACTACTTTATTATTAAGTTTTTATTTTAGGAGGCTGTTGCAATACAAGAACCATGGATATATCCGATCTGCAGATGATGTAGCTATTCAGAAAATCTGTCAATGAGGAGTAATTTGACTGATAATCCCTCATCCCTGACCTTGTAAAGAGGTTCTGTAATAGACTTTAACTTATCCATTCCTATTGTGTTCAGGTTTGATGATGTAAACTGTTTTTCATAAAAAAAGTTTTTCTACAATGTGAGACAGATAAATAACGTGAATCCCCTCTCCTTTCGAAAATGTTAACAGCCCGCAGCACTGATACATGCACATTGTGTTATTCCCTGTCTCACATATATTTTGCCCATCATTTTCAAAATTTCTCGTAGGTGTTTGTTCATGCGGTAGCTTTAACGTAAGTTGATAGTGCATTCATGGAGCAGAGAGTCAATATGAAGGCCTTATTTGAAGAGTGGTCCAACAAATGGAGTTCGCCTCACTTTCATGTACATCCAAGTCATTTCTATCTTATTTTCAAACTGGTACACTTCCAGCTTATTTCTGCTGCCAACAGAGGACATTACAAATCAGACTTCGGCAGCCATTTCTCAGCATTCATCAATTTCAGTTGGACCACTATTCAGATAAGGCCGTCATGTAAGTCCCCATATTATTGATCATCTCCGTTGCTGATTGAGGTACAGATAACTCAAAACTTCGGAAAAAATGAATTATCATTTCTTTGGGTTTTTATCGAACTAAATTTACCGCAACAAAAATGTTGTCTAAATTCCCATATTGTCTAAAGAGGTACCGAAAACTCTAAATATTCAATGAAATTTGATATTTTTCGTTAAGCATTTATCGGTCCAAATTAACTGCATCGTAATGTTGACCATCTAAAGACATACGTCTTCCAAAAAATTACTCCTGATTTTAAACTACTTTATTATTATCTTTTTATATTAGGAGGCAGTTACAAGACTAGAACAATGGATATCTCCGATCTGCAGATGATTTAATTAGTCAGAAAATCTGTCGATGAGAAGTATTTTGATTGATAATCCCGTCATCCATGACCTTGTAAAGAGGTTTTGAAATAGCCTTTAACTTATCTCTTCCTTGTGTGTGTCAGGTTTGATGATGTAAACTGTTTTTCATAAAAAATTTTCTACAAGGTGAGACCGATAAGTAAGATGAATCCCCCCTCCTTCCGAAAATGTTAACAGCCCGAAGCACTGGTACATGCACATTGTGTTATTCCCTGTCTTACATATATTTTGCACTGCTTTTTCGAAATTTCTCGGTAGGTGTTTGTTCATGCGGTAGCTTTAACTTAACAGTTGTTAGTACATTGCATGGAGCAGAGAGTCAATATTAAATTTTCTTTCAAATTGGTTAAAAGTGTAACAGAAACCCCAAAATGCTGTGGAATGTGTGCGCAGATGAAGGTGTTTCTCGCAAGACAGTAATTCAGTGGTTTAATCGCTTTCGGGCTTTTGACATTTTTGCTTTTGGCCAAATATATATATATATATATATATATATATATATATATATATATATATGTGTGTGTGTGTGTGTGTGTGTGTGTGTGTGCGTGTATAATAAATACGACGATTAATGTACAAAAAACAAAAAAATATATTTATAAAAATATCGTAAGAGATATTTTTATAGACAAAATAATGTAGAAGAAAATATTCACATTAAATCTAATAGGACATAATAAAGAATATGCTACAGTTAATATAGTACAGTTTGAGGAACATATCTTTCACTGTATTTTAATATTTTTTTGGATAATTTCCAATAGTCTGCAAGGAAAAAATATTTTTTTGTCTATTTCATTGCCATGGAAGTGACGATAAATTTATTTAAAGTACCAGAAAAAGAAATCACTTCATCAGCATTTAATAAATTAAATTCTAAAATTTAATATTTAAAAATTCACCAAAAATCAGATAATTAAGGTAAAGATTAAAAAAAGATTTCATTTTAAAGGATATTTTATGGTCTTTCTCATGATATAAATTTCATAAACCTCAAACTATTATTTTAAATGCAAACTGAAAAAAGTTACTAAAACAGCTTAAAAATTTAATTTTAAACACGAAGAATTGTTCAAAAATATTTCTTAGTGCACCCCTACACTATAAGAAGAATCGCTATGCAAAATTTCAGCCCTTTAGGTCCAGCGCAGCGGTTTGGTTTGTGCGTTGTATGTCAGTGAGTCAGTCAGTTACGGAACTGTTTTATATATATAGATAAATAATTACATGAGATGCTTGCTTATTACCCTCTTGTTTCTTAAGTTTTCAGTTAAAAACATTTAGATCAAAGTTAATTAAGCAACTCTTTGCTTGAAAATAGTTAAAAGGGGACAGAATCTTTTCACCTTCTTGTTTACGATGAAGCCATTAGCTAACAGGAAAAATCAATTTTCATGACTTTAATTATAAAACGTTAACATTACTTGATACTTTTGGAAACAACTTCAAATAAAAAAGAATGTTAAATTTGACCCATTTTTTATTGAATAGAATATCAGTTATGTCAGTTTATAATATTAATATTCATTTTATTTAAAAAAGTATAGCGAAATTCGTTTCGATGCAGAGATATGAGGATTCTAGGTGATGACTGTGTTTTTCAACATTTCAAAATGGTACCTTATTTGATTTTCATTAGACATACATCATAGAAACATTGCTTCATTTATACCACTAAAGAGAATTTCTAAACCCTTCTTCATCAAAGGAGGGAATTCATAGAGTACAACTAAATGGCGTCGTTGTATTAAACATCAAATTATAACAATAAAAGAGAGGTAGAGAGAAAAGAAAACAAGTTCTGTAAACCAAAGAGAATTGGCAAGTCGATTCAAAACAATCAGATTTTCCATTGACAAATGAAATCTGAATCATAAATGTTCACCAGAATCATTGAATCATACATATAAGATCTCGAAAACAATCTTTAATCGAAGCTCCGAGACTATCAAACAGCAAAATAACACTCTGTCCATGCTGCAGCCATTAATCTCACAGTGCGATATATATTGTTACTTTGTATTATACTCTTTACTTTAATCGAGTATTGGTGTCTGCCGTGTCTGACATTTGACAAAGAGGTGCTTTCGCAATAGGTTTGTGTTATATATGAAGGCCTTATTTTAATAGTGTTCCAATTCCATTCTTGTTCATTTTGAGATACAGAGCCTTAGAGTTTAATGAGTGCTGAGAAAGGACTGCTGAAGTCTGATTTGTTTTTCCCTGTGTTGACAGCAGAAATAAGCTGAAGGTGTACCAGTTTAAAAATGAGATAGAAATGACTTGTATGAACATGAAAGTAAAGCTAACTCCATTTTTTTAAAGTGGATTTGGAGCACTATTCAAATAAGGCCTACATATATTGCCCCTTATTAATAGGACACTTTTTAAGACAGAACTTTTGAGAGAATTTTAAACACTCTGGACCTAAAGAAAACGATTGATATTGGCTCTGTATATTTGATTACACTATAAAAGCTCAAATCATCTTCTTTTTTTTTTGGGGGGGGGACTCATTAACGGGATTTGATTCAAATTTTAAAAGTGGGAAAGGTCTTAGGAATGGTTGAATTCAAAAGAACATCACCGAGGTAATTCAGTGGGTAGGAGAAAACCCCAATGGGATGTTCAGGCCTCGTCTAAGACTTTAAACTAGCATCCATTGAAAAGAGAAAGCGATTTTCGACCGTTAGATAAACTCATGAGAAATAGTCATGGTGAGAGAATTATGGAGAATTTTTATAAAATAATATGTGTAAGGCAAAATTTCTGTATTCTAGTCCTGAAGAAGGGGGGGGGGGAGAGGGAAATTTGCAAGAAATAGTATTCAAATGAGGACTGTTTAAATTATCATGATGTCTCAGTTGATAAAACAACAATCGTTAGATTAGGAATCCCGAGAGAGGAGAAAACAAATACTGTGAACCAAAGAGAATTGTCAAGTCGATTCAAAACAATGAGATATTCCTCCGGCAAATGGAATCTGAATCATAAATCGGCACCAAAATCACTGAATCATACTTATAAGATCAAGAAAAACAATCTTTAACGGAAGCATTGAGACTGTATCAAACAGCAAACCAGGAAAACAGCAAAGACCAGGAATACGGTTATTCTTAGACTCTTTCGTGAGATATGCTGTTGTTGCTTATGCCTTCCGCTCGGAAGTACTCCAGACTAGGGACATATAGGCTTGTAGACTGCGGAGTGCCTCTCCGGTTTATAACGACACCACAAAGGTCGGAGTCCGACTTCCCCAGGTACCATCCCAATTTTGACCAAGAATCCCCAAGAGTGATATCTGAGAGGATCTCCCACTCTCTCTGACCTTATAGAAGGACTTTCCAGTCTATGGATTCAACATACCCATATCTAGCCTAGACACGGAGGTATTTAATGACATTTGCCGAGATTCAATTCGAACACTCTCAGGACAAAAATTTGAAGAGCTACCACTAGGCTACTTCGGGCCCCTCTTGAGTTATGAAAACTTCGTCGATGTCAACTGTTTCAAATTACAAAAGCTGATTTTCACTCTTGTCTTTCTGGCACAAGGCACTTTAAAATATTAGCGAAAACACTATTTTTCCTTTATGGGGAATCAAATAACTTTAAATATTTAACAGTATTCAAATATTAACATGAAAAGTAAAACAGTAAAAAAAATAATGTTTTATTAATAGTTTAATTATATATTAAATATATAAAAGGCAGAAAAACATAACATTCTTAAAACTTGAAAATATCATATCTGAGATTTCTTAAGAAACACTAGAAAATATATTAACGATTATTGAAAGCAATTGATGAAATGCAAGGCGTAAACAATTCAATGAAATGTCAACAATACCATGAAATAAACAGTATTTGATACAATAATTTTAAGTAAATGTTTAACAATGCGAAAGGAATTAGACAATAATTCATCCTTTCGTTTCAGCATCAAACAATTTCATAAATCAGTTTCGGAATAATTACATTATAATCTATGATGCGTGTAATTGCGTCGCTACTTAAAAGCTCACTCTCATAGTTTGCTTAAGAAAGACGTATCATTTCAAAGTACATTGATATCTGACACGAGATTTCGTAATTCAGAATTATACAGAAACTTGACAAATAACAATTTTCGTTCCTAATAACTTCTAGGAAAGTTTCGCATCCGAGATAGTTAAAGAGTCAGATAGTTCCAAGTCATTTCCAATCGTTACTAATCTGGATGTATTGAAATGATAATAAGTGATTCATGCAAGCAAATATGATGCGTTCCTTTCAGAAATCTATAAATTGCAATAAATAACTCATTTACAACTCAATGTTAATAACATTAATATATTTATATATATATATATATATAAATATATATATATATATATATATATATATATATACATATATATTTTTGTTTATATGTGGGAGGATATGTAAACGTCCGCCTCAGCCATATGATTCCTAATTTCTGTGTAAAATCTAGGTAATTTATCAAAATATAATCATAGCGTTTGCTTTAATATCAAAACCTCTGCTGTATTTTCATATTACAATTTTCTCTTATTACTCGAATGGAACATTCTTATATCCGTGTGGATTTGAACATATATTATACTGTAACATATAGTAACTATAGCGTCGCTTCCAGTCTAAGTTTACCCCAACTGATAAACATATGACATTATTGGCGAGATACACAAACATAATTTTCCTTGTTTCTTCCCTAAAACTTACTTCAGCGTCACCAAATTTTGTTTCAAGCAATATTAACGTAGCTGTATACTAACCATATTGGATTCGCTCTCCTGAATGTTATTCCATGGGGGGAAATGTGTCTACTATTAACATCTACATAAATGCTGATAATCCAATTAAGATGGTATTTTCAGATAGCCTGAACTGTTATGCACCTTGTAAAAGGATTCATTTTATAAATTTTGTCCACCAAAGGAATTGATGAGTGTTCTAAATGCACTATATCAGTTTTTTTCCCCTAATAACTTAAATTTTAAAATATTTGCATTTTTTAAAAAGCGAAAAATGCCCCAAGGTGTAAAATTTCTTTCTGTATTACGAAGTACAATAAAAAAATCTTTCAATCCACGTCAGCAATGCTTTTACACATTTTCTAAATAGGTTAACTTTGAGGTGAGTGAAACCAATAGGGTAAGTATACTGCAACCTTAACATCTCAGAATATTCCGGTTTCCTTCAGAGGTATTAAAATGTGAAATCAACGACTACCAATAAAATATCTTCTATGAATTAATGTTTTGTCCTATTTTCAAAAGGTAATCCTCTTCTTTAGTCCCTCAACAAAATGCCTCCTTTTTATCTCATTTTCTGGTTATAATCATAATACTGTTTCTCCAGATTAAATTTTGCATCTTTACCTCACATAATAAGGGACGAAGCTTTCGACCCTGGCAATTGTAGTCCCATGGGCAGCTGATATAACCTAAGTTCCTACATATGAAATTATTTTGCTCCATTTTATACATTAAGTTTCCCCTGGTGGCAGTAAACTGGAGGAGTTCCTCAGAAATTGCTTCTTTCCAAACTTACAACTCTCAAGTGATATGATTTTCCGTTTATCTAAAAAACTATATTATTCAATATTGATTTGAATTTTCAATATGAGACAATTTATGGCTTTAATTTGGTATATTCTTAGATATTTATGTGGCAGAAAAAATAATTTTCTTTTATAATTTCCTGATTTTTGGAAAGGAAGACTGTAAACCTCAATACACTATTGCAGAAAAATAAAAGATTACTTTGAAACATCCAACATTACTTGTGATGTATAAAAAAGCGTTCTAATATTTCACATGAACTTTAAAAGAGTAATACTAAGCTGCTTACAAGTACCGTAATTACTTTCCCAAAGTTAATATAAAAAATTATTAATAATAAAGACAACAAGACTTACAATTCACGGTATCATCATAATTTCGGATAGAAAATACAGAATGGTGTGTTATTACGGCTGCTGTGTACTAACCCTATTCAATTCACTCACCCTAATGTTAACCTATAGAGAAAATGGGTCCAAGAATTCCCAAAGTGTATTCAAATATTTTTAAAACAAAATTGTACTCCTTAATATATTAAGAAATTTTACACTTTGGGGCACTTTTCATTTAAAAAAATGCAAATAACATTTTTAAATTTAAATTATTCGGCGAAAAATCTTGTCTAGTGTGTTTTAAATGCTCATAAATTCCTTTGGTGGATGATATTTATAAAATAAATCTAGTTGCAAGAGGCAGAAATGTTCAGGCTATCTGAAAATACCCATTTTATTGGATTATCAGCATTTATGTAGCTATAAATAGCAGACAATTTTTTTCCATGGGTTGAGACGATCGAATCAAATAGGATTGGTACACACCAGCCTTAACGAAAGAATTGTGATCACCTTTAACTGATATTTAAGCATAGCACCACCTGTCGATGGAATTATTTCAAATGTAAACTACACGTGCGGAATTGGCATCAATTTTTTTATGAAGAAAAAGCTTGCGCGAACGCAATGGATGGGGCTGAAGAAATTTAAAATTCGTGTTTTAAAACATCCCACACTTATTCAAAATGTTCAATTAAGGTGTTTGACCTCATTTATGTCTCGAAAACGTGTGTTGTAGATTTATACACAGGTTATACTCAACACATCATTGCCAAATGTTGAAAATCATAATAATGCGCAAAGACATATTAATGTTTTTAAGTGGCCTCGTGCTTAGTGAGTATGCAAAGTCAGATTTAAAAATATCACTGAGCATGCGCAGAAAGCAATGTTTTTAATTGCAAATTATCGCAAATTAAACAACACGAAATAAACAATTTCCACCAGGTTTAATCTTATATTTCCCAAACATAATTATCATAAAAATTAAAATGGCAGAGGGAGATCTAGAGAGACTCCTTGGAATAAACGTGTTTATCATTAAAACATTGTCACTGAGCATGCGCAGAAACAGTAAGTTTCTAAAGCCAGACTGAAACATGCCACTGAGCATGCACAGAAATCAATTTTTAATCGCAAATTATCGCTAATTAATAGAAATTGCTGTTACAAAAACCAAATTTGACAAATCTACAGATTACAATATTTTGTTTAAGACCAAAATAAAATGGATGCAGTAGTTTTCTTTCACGGACTGTCCATAAAGTCGGCTTAGCGACTTAAATATATAGATAGTTTGTACCCGTCAAAATATGACGGCTGGATAGTGAATAAATGTACTAATACACAAATTATATTCAACACATCATTGCCAAATGTTGAAAATCATAATATTAAGAAGAGAGAAATACACTTTAAAAAATTACCAATGAATCTAATAAAAAAATTGGTTACTCATCAGCGCAAAATAAACAATGTCTGCCAGGTTTAATTCTATATATAACAAATATAATTAAAAATAATTATGGCAGGGAGAAAGCTAGAGAGATTCCTCGGAATAAACAAATTGACGTGTTTATGCGGCTGCGTGCTTATTAATAATCTAAAGCAAGATCTAAACATGTCCCTGAGCATTAACAGAAAGCAATTTTTAATTTTAAATTATTGCTAATTAATAGAAATTCTGGTTACAAAAGCCAAATTTGACACATCTGTAGATTAAAATCTTTCGTTTAAGACTAAAATAAAGTAAACTGATGCAGAAGTTTTCTCTCACGGACTGCCCTAAAAATCGGCTTAGCAGATTAAATATATAGATCTGTATTTTTTAATAAAAACGAAAACTGCCTCAAAGTGTAAAATTTCATTCTCTATTACGGTGTACAATTTTTTAAAAAAAATTTTAAATCCAAGTCGGCAATCCTTGGACAAATTTTCTCCATTGGTTAAAATTAAGGTGAGAGAATCAAATAGGGTTAGTACACAGCATCGTTAATAGTATCTTCATTTGACTGAATGATGTTGATTGAAACAAATGTTTAAATAATATAAATAATAGCTTTACGTGTTTTAAAGATTAGTTGCATTTTTTATGATTCAAATATGTTGGCTATACAAATATTTTTAGATGACATAAATCTCAAGAAAACGCAAAATATTAACAGAATATCTGCATCACATTTATTCCTAAACACAATAATCGGATGTTTTGTCGAATCGAAATTTTAGTCTCTATCTTTAAGAATATCGATATAATCATTGAAACCTCTCCTGAAACAGAGGAGTCGCCATTTGATTTTATTGATTATAGCAGGAAACTCTGATTTTATTGATTGTTGCAGCAAACTGTGAATAGGGGAAATATCAAATGGAAGATAAAATATATTTTGTTTGAATGTACGAAGATCTATATATCGAACATATTGTGGTTTTCTACTTTCGAAAGAAATTCTGAAGATAAGGGATTTACAAACTTTAAACATTTGTTTTTTGTATCTTAAAAGCATTTTTTAATTTTTAGTCGGAAATAACTTATGAACTAAGTTTATCCTTGAATGTGAAGTCTTGTATTTAAAACTATTGAATATTTAAATAATCCATTGGAATTAAATATACCAAAATTACTGTGAATCTGATTAAAATAACAAATAATTCAACAACTGATTCGGATATTTCCTTTTCGAAAATGAAAAGTGTTACTGAATATTTAAAATTTAAATATGAAATATATTAAATAGCTACGCAGAGAAAAAAAGTAGTATTAAAATTGAATGCTGGAAAATAATATTACAATGTAATTTTTTTAAATACATCGTATTCAGTTATTACTATAGAAACTTCATTACAAAGTTTTTATAACACTCATAGCACTACAGTATTTATCTGCGCATGCAATGATATATATATATATATATATATATATATATATATATGCTAATCGAGTTGGATTTTAATAAAAGATCAAAAAAGTATTATTTATTTAATGCATTTAAAATAAAAGTATCGAAAATATTTAATACGCAAAATTATGGGTTTGCCAATACCTTATTACAAAATATATCGGCTTTAGCCTAGAACCTAGCACCCGTAAATGATTGGATTATTTGCTGTAATCGATTATTGCAGTCAGCTAAATAAGCTGTATGCAATAAATTGAGAACCCAAAGGTATTCCATGGTATTTCGCAAATTAACAGTAAAAAAATCAAACTATACGCATCATATTTGCGCACGGATGTGGTGTAATGTTTTGGATATGAATATTTATTTCTGTTTTCTAAACATAATATCCGATACATCAAAATTTGTCTTATCTGAAATAAACTAGGGTGTTTAAAACATAACTCAGCTGCAAAATGAAACGGTATTTCTTTCAATCAGTCAAAATAAACCAAAATTTTTAAAATATACCTCGTAAGTTCGGACTTGTACTTAAGATTTACAGAGTTCGGTCCACAATGTCCGCAGTTTGTATCACTGCATATATTACAAACCATTATATATATATATATATAAAATATACATATATATATATATATATATATATATATATATATATATATATATATATATATATATATATATATGTGTGTGTGTCTCTGTGTATATAATAGTTAAACTTAATATAGAAATTAAATAGTGCTTCTGCTATTGAAGTCTCTTTCGTTGTGAAAAAGTATAAAAAGAGTTTTTTTTTCTTTGAATTTATGAATTATCAGGTGTTTAGTAATATTCCTTGCCTAAGTGTAATATCTAAATACATGCAATTTTTTATTTATTTTATTCGATAGATTCCGACCCAGGTCACTGAATTTTGTCAATTCCTGGAAAAATTTCATTCAAAATTTAAGTTCATACATAAAATGTTGCAAGCACTTAATAATTTTTTACACAAGAGAAAATATCAATTTTAGAAATTACATTACGTATTTGTAAAACAAAACTACACCAAAAAATGGAAAGAAATCGTAGATTTTTATGCACGTGAATTAAATTTCTACCTACTGAAATGAAAGAATTCTGTAATGAGTCATGCTAATTGGGACACAGGCAATGCTTTGTCACCAAACAGAATCTATTTAGAGAATCCTACCGAGAAGTCTTAACTCGTTGTTTCTGTTTGCATATAAGTGCACAGAAACAACTCAAATTAGAGTCAAACTGTTACGATTGCTTAGCGTATGCTAATCTAGATGACGCTTTAGACGCGGGGAAAGAGTGCAAATTAAATCTGCAATGCAAAGGAAACTCGCTCTTCAAGTAATTACAAATATCAAATGTACAGAGGCTGTAAAGAATGAAATAACCAAGTGAAATAAATAATTGCAAAATTGTATATTCTGAATATCAAGATATCTTGACCATCAAGTATGGAGTTTTTCTTCAATCGTGTGAATTTGTGTCTTCCGATCTGTATAGTTTGTAATAACTCATAAGTAAAATACTGAAAGAAAATATAAATATTTAGCTTTAAATTAAAGATCACGCAGTTATTTCTTCCGATTCAAGCTAATCTAATCAGTACTTGGAATAAGGGGAAGGTATACAAATTTAAACTGTAATAGAATAAAATCAACTCGCTTATCAACCTGCATGTGAGATCTGAGAAAGAACGAATCTTAGAAAAATTAGAAAAGTTTTAATTTTTAAATAGCAAGAACTATTGCCTTTTGAGTTATTTCATCGTATTTGGTGAAAATTTATATTACATGAATATTGTACTCCCATATACTTTTTATACAAACACGTAAAAGGAATGTAAGAAAACTACATAAATAAGCTAGTTTGTTAAAAACAGCAGTTGTTATAATTATTTAAGCCTAATATATGCTAACCAATATTTTAGACCAGAGGCACATAAAACTGTTTCCCAGTGGTCCACAGTCGAGTTGCGACGTTCCAAACACCAAGCGAGTCTGCCGGCTATGTTGGATGTTATGATGTTTAGTTTGTGTGCGGCAACGAATCCGTGGTTATTGAGGACGTACAGTTCTTTCCGCTATTTTTGAGGGGCACCGTAACCCCTGCTGCCTGTTGAAACTCACTGTTGGTGATTTGGAGTGGTTTCTTGTGGTTCTTACGAAGCTCACGCTTCAGGACACACCGATCCAGTTTGGTTTGTTTACGGAAACGACCAACCTGTGCAGTTCGTGTCCCAACTCCCTAAGGCCGTCTGCAGACGGGTTTGTAACCAGTTGTGCCGTGTGCGTGGCTCCATTCAATTACATAGGTTACGACTCATCACGGACTAGTTTGTGATTTGAGTCAGTTATCAGTTTCTTTTGAGTTGCTCCGTGTGCAGACGGCCTTAGTCTTCAGCTTTTTCACAAAATCAACAGTTGACTGTTGCTGTGATAATTGTACCGCGATTGTGCAAATAGACTTGCCACTAATTTGACAACCACCTTTAACACCTCTTTCAATGTCACTACGTTCCTTTCGTTTCGAAATATTGTCCCAATTTCACACAGAACTAACGCGACATTACCCCTTCGCGTTTCGTATTTCACTTTAATAGGTCACGTGCAAGCACTGGATTTGCATAAAATCCGACGTGCCTTCGGATTTTATGCAAATCCGCTGGCGTCCTGTCCATTATTGTAGGGTAGTGTATATGTGTATGTGTATGTGTGTGTGTGTTTCGTAATTCAAAATGTGTGGTTCATCTCTTTAAAATTTACCTTATTTTTGCGGCACGTGCATTTTAATGTGTTTCTAAATAGATAAATTAACAGGTACAAATGCGTGCTTCAGTGCATCTGTAAACTCATGCAGCTTTAAATTACTAGAATATTCATCTGTGAGCAACATCGATAACCAAAGTTTACTAATCGTGGAAGTTAAAAAAAGTTATTATCTGGGTATTTCTATCAGGTTATAAGAATGGCAAAAACATTTACTTGAAAATATTACATTATTTTCATTTGCTGCCATTTATTTTCGTTTGGTAAAATTTTAAAGGGTAATATTTGAAGCAACGTTCTCCTCTCTTTTCAGATATATCCATTTTCCAACAAGTAATGAATATTTTAATTGAAATTTATTTATTTATGTGTTATTGCGAGAGATAATAAGTAATGTCTCTTAATACAGAAATGAGTGAACATTTTATATAAATAATATTTAAAAAATTTCTGTTCTGCATGTTATAATGATCTGTATAAAACATTTCAACTATGAAAATATAAAGCGGAAAGAAAAATAAGATTTATATGTATACTATTCAACCATTTGATTCTTTTAAATCCATCTGGTCAAATATCGCTATTCGGATAGTTCACAAAAGACTCTAATGCGCATATAAATAGAAAATATCTCTCAGGTTTTTGGATCTTGATATCAACAAAGCATCAAGCATTTTTTCATCACCCGTGTATCTAAAGAAAACATGGTACGGAACTTCTTTTATTTCATCGGGTTATATAGATTAGATATTATCTGAACGCAAAATACTCTTCTTTGTTGAAAATTGAGGAAAAATTGTTATAGTCCGACCAGAAAACGATGATTTAGTAAATGGTTTTTCTTTTAGCATCAGGTGCTTCTTAGATTTATTTTAATTATACTTTGAAGTACATAATCTAATCTAGGGTAGACCGGGGCTTGTTGGCTCATTTTTTTTCAATATTTTTTTAAAAATAATTTATTAAATTTTTTTATTTTTTTACTTTGTACAATCAGCATATCTTACAGCATAACCACGTATGAGAAAATTTGAAAAAAATTAATTAATAGTTTCTATATGAAGTTCATCTGGACATCAAGTCACTGGGCCAACCTGCCCCATCAAATGGGGTCACTGGTGTTTATTAATGACATTATCTATCTATCTCTCTCTCTCTCTCTCTCTATATATATATATATATATATATATATAACAGTTCCGTAACTGACTGACTCACTGCCTCACTGCTTGACTGATTGACATACAACGCACAGACCAAACCGCTGGACCAAAAGGGCTGAAATTTTGCATGGCGATTCTTCTTATAGTGTGCACTAAGAAAGATTTTTGAAAAATTCTTCTTAAGTTTTTTAAAGTTAAATTTTTTAGCTGTTTTTATAACTTTTTTTAAGTTTGCATTTAAAGTAATAATTAAAGGGTTATACAATTTATATCACGAGAATGATCATAAAACTTCCTTTAAAATGAAATCTTTTTCGAATCTTTACCTCTATTTTCTGATTTTTGGTGAATTTTTAAAGATTAATTTTTAGAATTTAATTTATTAAATGCTGATCAAGGGATTTCGTTTTCTGGTACTTTAAATTAATTTATCGTCACGTTCATAGCAACGAAATAGACAAAAATATTTTTTTTCTTACTAATGCGGCAGACGATTGGAAATTATCCAAAAAAATATTGATATACAGTAAAAGATATGTTCCTCAAACTGTACTATATTAACTGTACTATATTCTTCAGTATGTTCTATTAGATTTAATTTGAATATTTTTATCTACATTGTTTTGTCTATAAAAATATCCGTTACGATTTTTTTATAAATATATTTTTTCGTTTTTTTACATCAATTGCATACATTGATCGTTGTATTTATTATAAATATATTTTAATATATTTTTGGAATTAATTGCATACATTGACCGTTGTATTTAATTTGAATGTACTCCGTAGAGAAGTACGGGTTTTCAGCTAGTTAGGTATAAATGTGTGTCATAAAATGTATTTTGAAAATTTCGCTTTAAGCGCTTTGAAATCTATTTTTTTTCAAATCTCTTTTAAATTTCTAATGTGGAGGTACTTGCTGTGAGATATTTACCTTTTGCTAATAATCTTGAAGTCTTGCTGATTGCTTTATTGTAAGAGAACCGTTTAAGAGAGCCAGCATTGATTCCTATGAGGGGACAACAACGTAACGACCAAGCCTTAGCCCGGATTTGAACCCAAGCCAACAGCATGGAAGTTCACGACTCTAACCAATATACCATGTGGAAGGCGCATTTTTAAATTGTCAAAGCGGTGTTTTTTAAAAACATTCTTTAAAGAGGAATTCCAATTTTGGTTATCCTTATACTGTACCGCAATTTTTCTGAAACTGGGGTTAAACCAACAGCTTTTTGGATCAGAGGAATGATGTTAAAATTATCGTGGGAGATATCGATAAATTTAAATAAATAAAAAATACAGCGCCGTACTAATGAATATTAGATATTTAATAATTAAATTATATATGGACATTTAGGTAAATTTTATAGTTTCATCTTCCATTTCATAGACAAGTATGTTGCTGTTTCATGGTACGGTACCAAAGCACATAGCACCTGTTTCAGTATGAAAAAAAATATTTTTAGCTCTTCTTAGACATATTTAAAAAAACATACTGTTATTTTCGCCTTTGACTAATGAAAACATACATAAAACCATAGCTCTACTTAATCCATTCTATATAAGCCGTAGCTCTTGGCTCAAATCGTGTGCCTCTTGTTATTTTTAACGTAGGATTAAGTTCCTCCATAACGGTCCTCCGGTTAGCAAAATTTCAGACGCTAAAACCGTCCGTCGTCGCGAGTTAAAAGTTTAGCAGCGCCCCAAACCCAGTCTGTATCGCTTGGGCAAGCAGTAAGCAGTTTAACTGAAAAGTACCAAAATGCGTCAAAATTTTGCCATACGTACACACACACACACACACACACATATATATATATATATATATATATATATATATGTGTGTGTGTGTGTGTGTGTGTGCGTGTGTATGTATGTATAACACATACATACAAAAGAGGTAAACAATGATAGGTAATCCTATGTTAATAACCCGCAGTAGTTTCTTTAGAAGAGACTACATGAATTTTGTTTTTGTTTTTCTAATGGGAGCTTCTTTCATTTTTTGAAATGACAAACCTTAGGGGAGCTACTAGGGATGCGGCATCGACAACAAAACATCGAAGTTATGAAACATCGATATTCAATATTAAAACATCGATGCTAATAAAACATCGCCCCAAAATCATCGATGTTTATGAACTTTCATTTTTTAAAACTGGTTTAGTAACCTCTAAGATTAATGTTACTTCGGTTAGTCATGGAGGGGGGGGGGGGTATTTTACTCTCAGGTTGGGCTGACACAAATGACAAAAACTTGGTGGCTAGAGTCAGCGCATATCGCATAATTTCCATTACACACTTTATTACTTTTACCAGAAAATTGAGGAAGAAAGTATTGCAATTTATTAACAAATCTTTTATTTTCACATTAAATAATACAAAAGAAAATCACATATATTTACACCAATTTGAAGTACTGATGCAAAACCAACGTATGGGGGAAAACTGAACAAGCTTATTTTTTCTTTACTGTAAATAACAATTATTGGGGCTATTGGGGCATATAATTATTACTCATTAGTTGTTCATTGCCATTTGTGTCTAATCGTTCCCCCTTTTGTATTCGTCTTTTTCAGAATTCAGACTTACATTTACTGAGTCGGAAAATTATGCTGCGTGGTTAATTTTTTTTTATTATGGTACATTTTCATTTAAAAAAAACATCGAGACAACGTAAAACATCAAGCATAAAACATCGATGTTTAAAACATCGATGTTTTGAAAACATCGACATTTATGTCGCATCCCTAGGAGCTACTAACTGAGTGTTTCATTACCAAGAGTATAACAGCACCATCTCCGAGGTGTTGAGTGTTAAGGGTTATTCGGTGTTTTGTACTCTAAATGCGTTCTAAATTTTTTTTTCTGATTTTCAGCGTTATATGAAGTTTTATTTGTATTTATCAACAATTTATTAGGTCTGACATTTTGTGTGCTTTTTTAACAAATTTCATCATTAGTTTTATATTTAAGTATGTAAATTTAAAAAAAATGGGAATGAATGGTTCTTTGGTTTGGCGTTGTACTATTGATGATCGTTGAATTCATCAATGGGTAGTGAAGTATTTGTACATCACAATTGCTCGGTATTATGTTATGTGTACGACATTAAGTTTTATTCTTTTAATATTTTTCAAGACGCTTTAATATTTTCCCCATTTTAAAACCTATAGCAAAAATTGATACATGATCGCATCAAATTAAATTAAATAACACGAAAATGATTGGCGTTTAAAGGAAAAACAAATTTCCTATTTAAACTAAAATCAGTCACCCAGGATTTAATTTTTACCATTGACAGTTTCAGATTCAATATCGGAATAATTTTGTTTTTCTCAATACTTAAAATTTAACTGTCACAGAGAAGTTAACTTCTTATAATTCCCTTTTAGCATTTCTGTCTTTTTTTTAAATTTGTAATTTTCATAAATTCCCTTTGAAGTTAAAAGGTAAATATAGAATATCATTAATATAAGAATGCAAAGCTTATCAGTGCCAATATGCTTCAGACTCATTTAAACAGATGCGTGTTATCGAATAAATCACAATATAAAGCACTCCTAACGAAATTTAATCCTGGATGCAGTTATTTATTACTTCAAAAGAAAGAAAAATATTGAATCCAATGATTTTATTTCCGCCGATTTCTTTTCATCTTCACGGAAGCATAATTTATTGCAGCCTCTCTTTTTGCATTTACCGAAACAAACTTGCCTTTTCATTCAATACAAAGGATATTTTCTCCGGATTTTATTTTCATTCCAATCAAAGGAGCTTTGCCTTTTTCCATACGGAAAATTTCATTTAATCAGTATTCATTTTTAGGAAAATTTATTTAATTTATATCCGGAAATAGGGGGAGGAATAACAGATATATATCAGCTTAATCTTTTGAAATATTCTGATAAAAAAAGAATTAACATTAATTTCAATTTCATGCGATAATTCATTTTGCATTAAATTCTGAAGCAGTTAATTTTCTTAGCGAATTTTAGATACACTGGTGTAAGAAATTAAGATAATTTGCAGACTTGGTCGATTATCTCTAGAACTACTGTACCGATTTTAATGAAATTTGATATGTACATACATTGATACAATACAAAACAAATACCATTCAATAATTGTAATACACACGCATGATCGTGCGTAACACTTGTTGGAGTCGGAAGGTATGAAACAGCGGTTGCAGAATAAACAAAAAAATGGGTTAATAGATGGGTTAATTAGGGGGTATGGTCCCCTCTTACAGATATACAGGTCTGGCAGCCTGATTTCATACTTAAATTAAGGCAGTTTATCATTTCCTGTGGCAATTGGTCCCACTCGTTCAGCAACGCTGTTTTAATTCCCTGGATGGTTCTCGGAGGGGGGTTGCGAGTTGCAATTGCCCTCCCCAGAGCGTCGCAGGCATGCTCTGTAGGGTTAAGGTCTGGAGATATAGCTGGTCAATCCATCCGGCGAATATCCTCACTCTCTAGAAATTCGTCGACCAGAAGAGCTATATGTGGCCTCGCATTATCGTCCATTAAAAGGAACTCAGGGCCAACTGCACCCCTAAAAAGGCGAACATAGGGCTCCAAGACCTCATCCCCATAGTCCACACCAGTCACAGTGCCTCTTTCAAAGACATGGAGAGTTGTGCGGCCATCCAACATGATGCCTGCCCAGACCATTAAACCTCCTCCGCCATAAAGGTTGATTTCACGGACATTGGAGGGTAGGTAGCGGGTTCTTGGTTCTCCCAATATGAACGTACGGCGAGAATCGGTGTTTAGACTGAACCGGAACTCATCAGTGAAGAGAACGGTCGCCTATTGATCCATACTCCAATCTATATGCTCTCTGCACCATGATAAACGGATTCTCCTGTTCGTAGAAGTGAGCGGTCGTAAACAGCAGGTCTTCTTGCAAACAAACCTCTCTCATGAAGTCTTTTGGAAACAGTCACCCTTGATACACAGGTTCCTGTGGCTGCATACAAGTCACTAGAGAGCTGAGAAACTGTAGCACTCCTGTTACGCCTCTCTATAATCGACAAACGGCGATCGTCTCCGTCGTGGCTCTTGGACGACCTTGCCCAGTCTTTCTCTCGATGGATCCGGTATCCTGGAACTGTTTCCACAAGTTACAAAAGACGCTGGGCGTTAAATTGAACTCTCTACAAATTTGGACTTGAGATTGGCCTGCTTCTAGCCTTCCCACAATTCGCGACCTTATTCCGTCATCTAAACGTTGGTGGTTACCCATTTTTACAGTTACTATTTGAAATTAACCGATTGCTACAAAATAACACCAAGAATTAACCCATTTTTTTTTGTTTATTCTGCAACCGCTGTTTCATACCTTCCGACTCCAACGAGTATTACGCATGATCATGCGTGTGTATTACAATTATTGAATGGTTATTTGTTTTGTATTGTATCAATGTATGTACATATCAAATTTCATTAAATTCGATACAGTAGTTCTAGAGATAATCGACCAAGTCTGCAAATTCTCTTAATTTCTTACACCAGTGTATAAAGATAATATAAAAAGATCAATTTTCAGCTTTTTTACTTCTGATTTCGAATTCAATTTCGAATTTGATTTCGCAGTGATTTATGAATATTTATGCATAAGCTTTAGATGAATATTATTTATGTAAATAAATAAATTTAGTATTTATACATGCATTACATTTCTTAAGACTTTCCATGGTGATATGTAATTTAGATTAGTGCTTCATTTTGTAAATACAAACGCCTCCAGCGTACTGATTTCAATTTAATGCGATAATTCATTTTTTCACTGAACTCTGAAAGCAGTTAATTTTCTTAGTGAATTGTATGAAGAAAGATAATATAAAAGATCAGTTTTCGGCTTTTTTACTTCTGATTTAAAACAATTTCGAATATGAATTCGCAGTGATTTATGAATATTTATGCATCAGCTTTATATGAATAATATTTACGTAAATAGAACATTTACTTTTATACATGCATTACATTTCTTAACCCTTTGAGGGGCGCCGTTTGCGCAGTGCAAACGCTTAAATCTAGTCTATTTTTTTACTGGAATTCATTGTATTCCAGTTATATGAGCAGAAAAATGTTTAGTACTGCCATCTGTTATCGGTTTAAAGAAGTAAAAACATTTTTCAACCTTTTATTGGATAATTTTTCAAGATTCTTTAGGTTAAAAAAATCGTGAAAAAAGTCTGCACCGTGCAAACGGGGGAGGTTGTTGCCCCAGAAAGTGTCAAGACGGTGCATAGTGATATGTAAGTAAGATTAGTACTTCACTTTGTAAATTAAAACACCTCCAGCTTACCCAGGATCCTTGAACCTTAGGTTTGCGCCCTTTAGGTTATTATGGGCCCTTTAGCAAGACATAGACGCTGGAAGGAAAATACTTCCAACTGTGCGATTCCTCTGAAATTTTACTGATGACTAACAAAATGAAGACATACAGTCCACAACGGAGAGAACCATCGTCTATCACGAATTTCGGTGCAAAATTTAGACTGAAGACAACAAAATGCCTGAAAAAAGGCCTCAAGATAGGAGCCACAAATACAAATATATCGCACCCGGGCAAGAAAAGTGACACAATTAAAAAATGCAGCATTTGAGAGAAATCAACTTAAAAAATACTATAAAGCTTGAACTAGTTTACAATAAAAATGATACAACTGCCCTCAGGTGGACAAATTGCGAGATAGAGAGATGTGTCGCTTTTTGTGCATGATGGGGCACTTCATACATATTTTTCAATGACATAATCTCAAAATTGCAAATTTTTGACTTGTATAACTTCTTGCCGGGGTGCAATATAATGCTGCACTGCTGTTATCTAGATATATTTTAAAGAAAAGTAACTATAATGGCTATCTTTATTTTTAGATGCACTGATTTACGATATCTTGAAGCAATTTTTTGTATGATTAAAAAATATAATATTTCAATTACTTGCATCATTTAATAGTTGTTAGCATATAACTTTTCAAGAACATTTTTTCTCACTTGTGTCTGTTTCTTTATGCACAAGATGATAATTAAGAAACATAAAGCATATTTAAATGATATACATAATGCAAACACATATATATTCGTATTTAAATCCCGTGTTTTCAGAAAAGAGTAAACAAAATTAAAAAGGAAATAAAGTTTGGAAAAGATCCTATATTAGAGAAAAAATACGTTACGGCTAAAAACTGCTTCTCAATTCAATGGAACATTGACGGGGGATTTTTATGTGAAATTCCCCTAAAAGCACCCAGAAAATTTAGGTATATCAACTCTGATGTTGACTCTGGAAGTTTCTTTATGCGTAATAGTTTGGTATATAATGTAGTTCACCCTCCTGCCACAGTTAAAAATCGGTTAATATTTTAACGGGAGTTAAATCACCACAGTTAATAATTTAGCGGGAGAGAACACTTTTGCACTCGTACAAACATACTGATTTTACTACCAAGCTTAATTTGTTGTCAAACAGTTAATTTGTAATAAATTTAAACCATTTTTTAGGTTCAATTGTTCAAAACTTTATCTCTGAGAAAACAAAAGGATAATTGTTGGGAGATTTAAAAATTATTTTATGCAAAAAAATATAAATTAATGTTTTATTAATAATGAATCTTAGGTCAATGTATTGTGGGCAAATTTTTTTTTGAAAGCTATAAGTGAAATATATGAAACTATTTGTATATATTCTATCCATAGATTATACTTTAATCTACACTTAAAATAATTACCATATTTCACACATAATTTTTTTTCCAGGCAAATGTATCACAATGTACAAGAAATATCATAAAATGTTTTTAAAAAAATTGCTGTAAAATAATTAGAAACATGTACTAACCTAAATTTAGGTCGAAATTGTATAAATCTACTAGATATACATGCATACAAAATTTTAGCAATTTATGACCATTAGTTTTGAAGAAATAGTGCTCACAATTTTGAAAATAACAGTTTTTAGAAACAGCTATTTAAAGTTTAAAGTTTCTATAAATTAATTTACTATTAGTTTTATGCATATAGCGATAAGATAGATTCTAATTATAGTATCGACTTAATTTTTTTAAAAGATTCCTTAATTTCCTGTCTTCAAAATTAAATCATAATAAAAAATTCAGTTTTTTGAAGGATATAAGGTGTTCTCCCCCCTTAACAACATGCGTAATTGACGGCATCTCCTGTATGTTGATATCACTTTCCAAAAACGTGAAAATAAATAAAGAGAAAAATAATAGAAGAAAATGCTCAATAATAAGATTCACTTTCATTTCAAGCAGAAACTAAATATTTAATTGTACTGTTTTTTCACGCGATCCCGTATAATGTCGTTTCGTTATTTCTAATTTCAGTATTTACAACAAACATCAGAACTTAATTTTAATTAATGCACATTCTGCCTTCCAATAGCCCCCACTTGAAATTGATTCCTGGTCACGTGCATCTCAGATTTAAATACCTAGATTGGATGGTTATTCAAATAATAGAAAAAAAAATGTATAGATAACATTTAACAATTTAGGACAGATAACGTTAGATAGCTTTGTTAACCGATGAAAGGCGGGACCTGATAAAAATATAAAATATATACTGACACGAAAGTAAAAATAGTAGTACTGGTTATGCGTTTCTGCCTAACCAGTAATACTACCAGTATACCAGAAAAATAAATTAAGCATACTTTTTTAAGTTCGACTAACTTTAAATATGTGGGAATGCATTTTTAGAAATTTAAGGCAATTTTTAAAGGATAATACAAAATTCTAAGTATTTATGAAATGAAATTTCACTACGTAATTTCAAAATATGAAAAGTTATTTTTAAAATTTATTAATAATATCTAATACCTATTAATAAAATTTATTAATAAAATTTAAAACTTATTAATAAAATGTAATAATGTCACTGAATGAATTCCTTGTTTTATAGTATCTGACCTAAGTTTATACGAAAATGTTCCATGTTAGCATCCGCTGTATGTGATCAAGTGAACAAGAATTTTGGTTTTAAACTTTAGAACAACTTATTCAAAAGCCTTAAATCTTTTACGTTAACTCTTTGATTGTAGAAAATAGTAATATTAATTATAGTTAACAACTGTCAAGAGCAGTCTTGGAATAGTATTTCACAGACAATTTGAAACTCTTAATCTATTTCGAACCTTTCTAAAACAAATTTAACGTTACATTTACCTCATGATGTCATGAGCTTAGAGGTAATGACGTAGTTACTAGACGTAGTAACACTAGAAAGATAAGTGATGACGAAAGCGGCCGGATTCATTAATGATAAATCCACAACATGTACAAAGCATTCGGATATATTGCTGACGTCGTTTTGTTTTGTTTGTAACCTAGAATCAACAATGCTGTGTATCTTCATATAAGGAAAACACATCTAATAAGTAAGATCTAATATGTGCAATTTCCTAGCATTTTCGGATAAACGTTTGAATCTGTGACTAAAGTTTGAATTGCGTTTAATGGGTGTCTGGCCAGTTGTTTTCCGATGTGATAAATTTCCTTCCCAACGGAATTGATTTTTACTTACAACAAACCAAGCCCACGGAGGGGCAGGTCAGTACGCTAACCACAATACTGTGTGGGCAGTTACAAGGAAAAGTAAATAGCTGATTTTATAGAATATTCGTTAGGTATTGTTGCCTCCTAGTTGAGACAACGTAAGCATAATTTACAAATTTAACGGTATTTAACTAAAGAAAAAGTAATAATACAACTTATTAACACCAAACCATTTTATTTTTCAACTGAACTCCATTCTAAAGAGAAACTATGTATAAAACTGTTGTCACAAAATTATTTTAACAATAATTACAAAAGTAACATTTAAAAATTATAAAAATATTTGAGAGTCAATTTTAAATCAATTATTTACATTTTATGCCGTTACATTCACTCCCCTACCAGTAACGAACGTTACGCTAGAAAGGTTGGAAACAAGTATTGGTGTTAATCATCAAAATAATGATAAAGTTAATAAATGATATAAAATATACAGTTTTTGAATCTCAACGGTTTCTTAAGAATTCTACCAGTTCGGGATTGTCTTAAAGCTGATTTGATTTTTCTTTGAATCACAGTTGTTCTGGTTTGAATCTCAGCTGGCGTAGGAGTATTGTTCACACAATTTGGAGTTGTAGGTTCTCTTGTTCAGGAATTTGTTGTGGTAGAATGTATGCTGGCTTAGTGTCTTTAATAGAGTCCCATATATTTTCAACATACTTCGGTTCAAGCTGGGATAACAAATAATTGAATTTAGTTTCTTCCGTGGTAATTTTATTTACTTGAAACTGGGCTTCCACTTGGTAAAACCAAATGTCCGGTTTTTCTCGCCAAAATGGTGGAATCTAAATGCTTACATTATTCGCTTCGGCATTTATTAAAGTAGTTATTCCTGGTCCGCTTTGCGTAGTCATATTGAATAAACAAATTGAACTCTCGGGTCACCAGTTGATGCCTCCTAGTTGAGACAACGTAAGCAGAACTTACTAATTTAATGGTATTTAACTAAAGAAAAACTAATAATACAACTTATCAACACTAAACCATTTTATTTTTCAACTCAACTGCATTCTAAAGGAAAACTACGTATATAACTGTTGCCCCAAAATTATTTTAACAATAATTACAAAAGTAACATTTATAACTTATAAATATATTTGAATATATTTGAAAGTCATTTTTAAATCAATTTTATTTACATTTTATGCCGTTACAGAATAACAGCTACTGTGAAGAGCTATTATTCTAAAGAATATGCTTCTTTAATTGATGGTACTCATTACCACCCGTGATTCACTAATTTATAATTTTTATTAAAAACGCGAAATCTATTCAGTAAAATACACGGAAAATTAATTAAATTAATTTTAATAATATTAGTTAATGCTGTTTATGTTATCTTTTCTTTACAGTATCTGAAATATTTCCTTTGATTT
Organism: Dolomedes plantarius; assembly: GCA_907164885.2. NCBI lineage: Eukaryota > Metazoa > Arthropoda > Arachnida > Araneae > Dolomedidae > Dolomedes > Dolomedes plantarius. The sequence goes on along the minus strand of OU015502.1, from coordinate 74,544,782 downwards.
CTCTCAGTACAGATTTTATGTTTTTTTTCCTCGAAAGAATAATACGTGTTTACTTTTTTTATTTAAACCGAATGTACATATATATCAATACTACTCTGTCATGACCGTTACAGGAAAATAACATTTCGCATATGTGTGGATGTAGGAGAAGTAGAAAAAGATTCACGCTTACAACAAATGAATGGACTATAAACTTTTATTACCTTTCACCTTAAAGTAAAATTCCTTTTATAGACGTTTATGAATGACTACTTACTAAAAACTCCGCCTATAAAATTGTAACATAATGGATAAAACTCAGTGAATGTTTTAAAGAATGGTGATAAATGATGTGGATATTTTTTGTTTCCGTTTCCATTAAGTATTTGGTTTAAGGGTGAATTTCTTATTCCAATACATAAGACATCTCAATATGTTGTACCAAAAATATGGTTTCATCCTTTATTGATCATGTTTACTGTTAGTTGTCTCAACTTGATTTGAAACCTTGCTCAAAATACCCTTCTGAGTATTATTCGTACAAAATTTCTCGTCCATGAACTTTCTTTTTTTTAAGTCATGGAAAATGACAAAGTAACACTTCGCAGTATCGGGGAGTAAGATGGAGAGGTTACTAATTCGATTCCCATATCGTTAAGAATTTGTGTTATCATCGCACGACTTGCAGTTTATTATCTTGGTTCAGAATCCATTTTTCACTTAGTGTAGTGTGACCTAAACAACCTTCCAGACAACCTTCCAGACATAAGCTTACAGCTAACAAGTTAATCTATAGGAGGGCGTTCGCAGTTTATGGAAACGATTTTGATAGTTAAGTTTTATTTATAAATGCCGTATGTATTTTTTGCGGCGATTTTCGTCTATCTGAAAGCCATGGTTCTTGACAATATCTCTAGGTCAAATTTTCCATGAAAGTAAACTTTTTCTTAGTACTGTCATGCCAATTTTACCCCATTCCTCTTGGACCATTTTCCAAAGTCCGTTCAGTGAAACCGTATTCCTAAGGCTCGTTTTAATAAAGTGAAAGTGCAAATGTCCACTGCAGAAGTGTCAGGGGATTTTACAGGCATTTTATTAAATGGGATACATTTTATTCCTGTTTCTGATTCTTCCTTTGCTAAATAAGCGGCAGTTGATTTAGACTACAGGCTGGACTAAAGGCTGGATGTGTGACTAGAGGTTTATCCATATGAAGCTCAAATTTATCAATGTCCTTCCATATAAGGCTGGAATTTCTTCTTCAAAAATTGGTTCTAAAATATTCTGCTGATAGTAGAGTGAATTAATTTTGGCTTTACATGAGAATTTTTTTATTTTTTATTTGCCTTTGTAACAAAATCCTACAACTATCATGAATCCGTTTGGAAACTTTTCTGTACATTCATTCTGTACACGGCCATTTCGTACGGTTATTCCCGTCAGTTGAGGAATAGAAAATTGATATTTTTTATTAGAATCATTTAAATACACCCATGCCTCATCGAGTGTTATTACAAATTCATCCAGTGTTACTACAATTTGTTTTTTTTTTCAGCATTATGCATTGGCAAAAGTAGAGGAACCTTAGGTTTAAACATCTTTTTTAAATTCAAATCTTTATGAATGATTTTACTTACAGTGTCAGAAGACATTACTTGTTTCGATGCAATAAATCTTTGAGTCGGCGGATTTTATTTTAGGATCAGAGTCTTCCCTTCTTGATATTTACCTGCGTTCGAACAGTCTCAGGATGAGGTTTCGCTTTTCTGTTTTCATTTTTACTTTCAGTTAGACATTTTTTCCTTTCAAATTTAATATCTTACAAATACTTTTTTTTGAAATGCCATAACCACGATTTTTACACCGGTTTATAATTTGTTGATACGGATATTTGTCCTCGGAGAGAGCAGTTATCTAACCTCGGAGAGCCACCTATCAATTTTAGGATCCATTTTCAAAATAAATCTTTTATTTTACATTCCAATCAAAATAAAATAGTTGCATTCTGAAGTTGCCAAATTTTTATCTCAAAATGCGAGCGACAAATATACATTACAAAATCATTTCCAGTGCGAAAGATCTTCTGTACAATTCCAAGAAATATCCCATTTTATCAGTTAACATTTAAATATATATTAGACAGAAGTTATTTGCACGTAGCGACTTCGATTGTTTTGATTATGGCATATCTATCACAGAAATAAATGGTCATATAGAACGGCGTTACTCTGTCTCACTTTCCTAAACATTTATAATTTTTTAGCCTCTACGAAACCCATGTTTGTTAAATGTTATACTTTTCATACTCTGCTCTTATAAATTATGTAAGTTTTTGTTGTTTTCTGTCGACAGAACGCTGATATTTATAGCTCGTACTCGCAGACTCATATGTAAGTTGGTCCAAAGGACAGTCAAGTTTACAATCAATGACATCTCTCGAAGTTACTGCATGTTTAAATACGTGCTTTGTGACAGGAAAGCATGCTTTCATATATTATATTTTGCTTTAATAGTTTTTTTTAACTACAACCGTTTTATATTCAGTGATTATGTTTCGTCCCATCTTGAACGTCTCTCATTGCTAGAATGAATAAGTTTGATTTTTTGATTTAAAAAGCTACATTGAATTTTGGAAGTCAAGGGCTAAACAACCAGGATTGAATACTATTACGGTTCCGATTTTTAAAAGTACTACTGTTCAGGAAAAAGCCAAATACTTTCAATTCTTGATAAAGGAATTGGCTTGTTTACGTGGCCACCCGTATCTAATAATCTAGTGTAATCTCTAGTGTTAAGCTCTTCTAATTTCATCAAGTTAAGTCCAGGATTTATTGGTATCACATAAAGTGAGAAGATGATAACAGGAATGACTTTACTTTCTACCATTTTCGACTGCATAGCTTTTCAACTCTTATTTTTTTATTACTTAATTTTATTAAGGGGCCACACACACATGCAGAACTGCAGAGAATTCTGCGAGGAAAACAGTAATTTATGGGGCAGGGGACGTCAACTTCAGCTCTATCCGGCGATCCCTCCTCAGAGCGGTCTTTTTACAGTTCATCAAAGAGACACGAGGGACCTTGGGAGGGTCTAAATGGGGGAATGTCTGGAATACGCAAGCACGAAGGACAACAGTGAACGGTCGGGTAGGGCTGATTAGTCACGCTCCTAGAGCGTGACTAATCAACCCCAAAATGTGCCAAGAGGAGTCGGGGGTGGGTGTGCTTCCTGCGTATGCGCTCTGTTTCTATGTGGATGCATCATTAGATATTTACGGAGATATCAAAGAGGTAAAATTATTATAAACTATTTATTTTTTTCAATAAAAAGCAATCTTAAGCTAACTTTTTCCAATTTTCTTAAAACTCAATTTATTCATTAAATCAATGCGCAGTATTTCGCCTGGTAAAGTAGAAACATTAAAAGTCCTTGCAATGATTGCTTCTTATCGGATAATTAAGTTTGAATCGTCCTTTTCTTGTAGTGTTAAGGGTAAAAATAATGTCATAGCACGAATAGTATGTAGAAATAATTGAATCACACAACTGAAACAAAAACGCGTTTGTTAAAGTAAACATAGGTTTCCCGTGATCGCTTGACTGAAGTCTCTATCGCAGTTCGAAATGTAATTAAACCAAACAATGAAAGGGATCCAATTTCCTCTTGGAATAATTTAACACCTAGAAACGAAGCATCACAGCAGAATATTTTTATTTCTACAGTTAAATTAAGCAGTCTGTGGAGTGAAAATGTGTTTGGAGATTCCTGAGAATGAACCTGAAAGGAAAACGAATCTATAGCATCTATTTGCAATGTGTTTCACTCGTTGCGTTGTAATTAGCTTTAAAGTTGGTATAGGATGACTCCTGAATTGCTAACGGAAGAAAAAATATTATATATATTTGAAAAACCATTATTTGATTTTTAGTTTTTGAAAATTTTAAACAAATTTCAATAAATTCAAGCATTTAAGTTCAAGCACCTGAAATAATTTCCAGACAATTAATTAATCAATAATTTGGGAATTAGAGTTTAGTAATTTAAGATTGAAACTAAATTAGACCAAACGAATATACCGGTTGCTAAATTTAAATGAAGCATGTTTTTTTTTTTACTTCTTTCATATCCAGGATACTAGATGCCAAGAAATACATAACTCTTAAGTATAAATTTTTCTGTATGTAGGAACATCCGTTGTGTATAAATAAATACAGAATTTAGTATTACAAGCAAATTCAAATTTATGTACATACAGATTCCTTTTCTTAAATTTCACATATGATTGCACCATTTAATAAATAAATATGTTTATTCGGTTATTTCGATTATACCTAACACATGAAGGCCCATAATCTCATAACATATGGTTTCAAATTCGTGTTCTAACATCCAATTGTAAAATTTAAATTAAAAGCACAAAAAGAGAGATTTACACAAGTTGCGCACATCTTAAGTTATCTGAAACAAGAAAAATTACTCATTTAGGCACACCTTCTATGATGTAAAAGAAAATAGATGATCAAGAATTTTTTTCATCTCCAATTACTTTTAAGTTTCAAAAGCACAATAAAATTAAAATAAAAACATTTACGGCTTTTTATATGCTCAAACCTGTTGCTTTGATAAATCTAAACGCAGTCTCTTTCAACCGGTGCATAACAACAATGAAGATTTAAATGAACCCTCATGGTAATAGAAACAGAATAATCAATATAGTAGTATATATATATATATATATATATATATATATATATATATATATATATATATATATATATATATATATATATATATAAATATATATATATATATATACATATATATATATATATATATATATATATGTATTTATATATATATATAAATATATATATATATATATATATATATATATATATATATATATATATATATATATGCTAATGCGAAGGCGCTTGTTTAGACACATTCGTACTATTTTTCGTGGTACTTTGTTGACTATTTAATCTGAAAGCACTATATAAGTGAGACAACATTGCAATCCTGGTCGAACTCAATTTTCCCCGAGCAACCCTCCGGGCAATATCTGGAAGACCCATACTCTCCTTCGACTCCTACGACCACACGGGGGGACACTATGGCTTAAGGTAGGTGTCCCAAATATCGCCAACTCTAAATTTTTTTCGACATTTCATCCACTTTTTAATTTCTGACTAGGCTGGAAACTCAAAGAACATACCTAAGAACTATTTCCTTTGGTATCCTCAGATCAACTAGCTCCAAAACCAGTGTCAATTTAAGTTATGTAGCTAAATTGGAAAAAATTGAAATTTGCAGCGAACTCCAGAGTGGTTCCTAATATCGCCTACCTCTGTTCCTCTTACCGCCTACCAGGTGAAATTAGAAGCACCTGTTAAAAGGCGTTTGCTATCAAAGTCTCTGTCTGAAAGTGCCAAAAAATTGGCACTTTCAAATGGTATAAGCAAAATTAGAATTTGGATGCATCTACCTGGTCATTCATTTTATTCTGATTCGTTGGAGCCAAAGTTTAGGAAGACAACAGCCAAAACAACTTCAGACGCCGTATGATTTGTGATAGCGTTGCCGCTATCCCCGCTGTAGTACAAACCCAGAACTAAGAAGTTACTGTATTTTCTCATACATAGAGCAAATCATACTTTAGAAACACGAGTAGGCGATATTAGGCACAGGGGCGATATTTGGGACACACACCCTACTAATTTAACAGACCAATACCCGGAGTAGACTGGAAGGCGTTTAGTGGCGCTTGCCGGGATTCGAACCGACCTCCTTTGGTATGAAATCTGATGTTGTAACCACTAGATTTGCCAAGACACTAAGACTTTACATATCAGCTACGAAATATAATTAAAAGAGCCTAACTATTTTTAATTATATTTCGTAATTTTAATTATATTTTTCTGTAGACAGAACGTCTGATTTTAACCAAATCCGTTTCAGAGTAAATAAAAATTTTAAACTTTCTTTAATTCCAAATTTTTAGAGCAATTTTCATTTTTATTTCATCTATGTTTGTTCTAAAGCGAAAAAACATACTTCAGTATCAAAATAAAATATTTTAGTTACTTTGTTACTTTGAACATAAATTTGGTTTAAAAACTCTTTTTTCGTAATTCGTTGTTTAACAACTTCACTGACGTATTTAAATTTCCTTATTCTATTCTCTTTCACAGTAAATCTAACTTCCTAAGTTCCATAAAACACATTATTTAAAAGATTAGTTAATTCACGTAAGTTTGGACATATACGTTGTATTATCTTATTAGAATAAATTCTTAACTTAACAGAATACAAAAGCTATAATATTCACCTCTTCTTAACTAATCCCATACATTTTCATCTTCAGAAATTTCGCTAACCAGAAAATGTTCTGATTGCACTTTTTCCTAACAGGTTAGAAATTTTTACACAGTCACACAATTCTAGATATAGTTAGATTTTCTCAGACAATATATTTACTGTCGCAAGACAGGGATAGCAAAACATCTTCTATAATTAAATTCTAGAAATAGAAATGCATTTCTAGTACCGGGATTATATTCTTATATCCAATAAAGTTTGCATAAGCCGAATAAATTTCTGAACGAAAATAGGAAGGATATTATTAAGAGATTATTCTGAAAGGAAATATATATTAAAATTAATTATTTACAGAGTTTTTTTTAAACTACTACAATATTACACTGTTATAGAATGTGCATGTGGGGATTATGTCTGAATATAAAACAGGAATTTGTTTTTTATTATATTTACTTATGCAACAATATAGACACAATTCTTTTCGGTCTTTTGTGCGTGTGTCAGACAAATGCTTCAAAGTCCAATGCAAAAGCTAAAGTAAAATTATAACGAAGATATTTTGATTAGTTGCGTGGTACATTATAGAGCAGTGGTTCCCTACTAGTGGTTCGCGTTCTTCAAAATTCAATGTAAAAGGTAATGTAAAATTATAACGAAGTATTTCAATTTGTTGTGTGGTACATTATAGAGCAGTGGTTCCAACTAGTGGTTCGTGTTCTTCAAAATTCAATGTAAAAGGTAATGTAAAATTATAACGAAGTATTTGGATTAGTTGTGGGGTACATTATAGAGCAGTTGTTCCCAACTAGTGGTTCACGTACCACTGGTGGTATCGAGAGCATTTGGTGTGGTACGCAAAAGGAAGGTGGTTCGCAGCTCTCAAAAGAAATAAGCATAAGCAACAGCAAGTTTCTTATTAAGCCTGCTGATAAAGACATTTTAGTGTTGAGAAATTGTATTTTCCATTTGTATATAACAATTACGTATAAACGGCTTTTTCTAGTTTTCTGGATTTATTGTCTGAATTTAGTTTTATTTATGCAGACTACAATACATGATGTAAAGTTATTCATATCTGTATAGAATTTATTTCATCACCCCTCAAAAAGTTATAACATAACCAGTGGTAAGCCACGAGCCTGCAAAGTTCTCAGGTGGTACTCAAATATAAAAAGGTTGGGAATCACTGTTATAGAGCATCAGTTCTTTATCTTTTGTTTATCAGAAACCACATGACAAAAATAAATTCGTCAGCTATATCCTACCAGCCAACTATTAGAGACATAAGTAGGTCTAAATTTCGAAAAAAACAAACTATTTGTGATAAAAAAACTTTAATAAAAATTGAAATATACTTAATTAGAACAACAAATTTAACGTAAAAGTAAACGTAACAAAAAACTCAAAAGCCTACGAAAACGTAAAAAGGATTGAGATTTTGGAAGCAGAATTTGCTTTACTAACCGAAAAATTGTTCCGACACTGTAAAATTACTGTGACAATGGGTTTAACCATAACAAAATGTATATTAAGAAGTTTTAAGAACAGGGATTTTTCGTATTCGAGACGTCAAAAAAGGAAGATAATATAAGAATTTTTTAAAATACAGGAAAAAAAATCTAGGAATTTTTTAAAATTTAAACAAAAAATTTGGAATTTTTTTTTTCAAATTTTTATAAATTAGTTAAATTTATGTTCGTTTTGAAACTATGAAACCAATTTTTTAATACTTCTCACTTCGCAAATCATGTCTTGGACTCTCCCATACCACCAATTATGAATCAATATCCTAATCAGAATTGAAATTTACAGTAAAAAATTTCTTTGCAACTCATGTAGGTGTAGAAAAACTGAAATTTCCAAAGTTATATGAAATTCTTCGGGGTATATTTTGTTCAATTCCAGTAGGAACTCATCCGATTACTTTAAACACGGCTAGTCGGATTCATTGGATAAATATAACAAGCCCATACGTACCGTTGTGCGTGTGTCAGACAAATGCTTCAAAGTTCAATGCAAAAGCTAAAGTAAAATTATAACGAAGATATTTTGATTAGTTTCGTGGTACATTATAGAGCAGTGGTTCCCTACTAGTGGTTCGCGTTCTTCAAAATTCGATGTAAAAGGTAATGTAAAATTATAACGAAGTATTTCAATTTGTTGTGTGGTACATTACAGAGAAGTGGTAACTCTGAACATATACCGCAACATCAGAAAACACAACTGCACTTGCCTGGATTAAAACCGATTTCCATAATTAGAAAGCTTTGTATAGATATCTAAAACAGAATGCTCCTATCTTCATGGAAAAAGGACGTAAATAATTTTGACCTTAGACTCAAACGATAAATAGTCACTTTAAAACTTTTATAATCAAAAGAGTTGAAATTTACAGTTTTTCAATTAGTATTTCTTTTTTCAAGTTTTGATAAGAGAATGAAGGTTTTAAAAGAAGGTAACAAGATGATTACCAAATTGTGAAAATGAAATTATATATGTATATATATATATATAAATATATATATATATATATATATATATATATATATATATATATATATATATATATATATATATATATATATATATACTGACTAAATAAGCATAGATTAAAACAATTGGTAAAGCATGACTTTTAATTTATAGAGTAATTTTTTATTTGCTTTTAGTATTTCAGTCATGTGCATATATAATATGTATATATGAAGACAACATTCAAATGATTTTAAAAATTTTAAAATGAGTGGTTAAGACATATGGCTATTCATATAAATATTTTTCGGATTATTTATTAAATTTTTCTTTAATAATTACTCTCCCCAAAATTTATGTATATGAATATATGTAAAAACTTGAAACAAGAGATTCCTTTGCATTGCAGATTCAGTTTGCACCCTTTTCCCGTATTTTAAGCACTCTCTAGATTAACATACGCTAAAAGAATCGTAATAGTTTGACTCTAATTTGAGTTGTTTCTGTGCGCTTATATGCAAACATAAATATCTAGCTGAGGCTAACTCGGTAGAATTCCCTTAATGTATTCGGTGGCAAAGCATTGTCACTACCAAAATTAGCATGATTTATTTCAAAATTCTTTCTAGTCAGTAGGTAGAAATTATAACGTAAAAGCATAAAGATCTACAATTTTCTCTCTTATTTAAAAGCGTACTTTTGTTTAAGAAACGACTATACAATATCTAAATTTGATATAATTACTCTTATTCAAAAACTTATCTAGTACATGTAACATTTAAAGAACCAATTGAAATTTTGTTATGTAACATTCCCGCGACTCTTTGACAAATATCAGTATACGGGAAAGGAATCTATAAGATAGCATTAATAAAGATATTTATATATATTAAATTTTATGTATTTATTAAATTTTAATATATTAAATATATTAAATGCAATGTATATATTATGTTTTATATGTATATATTATTATATTTTATGTGTTTTATAGTAAATGTGATATATTAAATTTTATGTATTTAAATGGTATATTCATAAATCTGTTATTATTATGCAACTGACACGTTTACGCTATGTTGCTAAACTAATCGGACATCGCCGTGTATGTGTGACTCTACACGTTAAAGAAAACAAATGTATATAAGTATATACTATGTTGGTATTCAGTTCAAATATTTATGGTGTGTCTCATCATGAATAGGTAGTTGTAGGCTGTGCAAATGGTCAAACCAAAATAATGCTGAAGAGTTTCATATATAAAAATATCTTTATTACAACATTCCGAGAGAGAGATTTGAGGTTGACCCTCTACTTGGCATATCAATGTCTATCTGAAGAGTGTAAATGTAAAACTGGAATTATACTTGACGTAACACCTCGAAATTCTTGAAACGGAATTTTCCATGTGGTCAAGATTGTGATTATTCATCAAATTTCGCACTCTTTAATATCATATATGGGCCTTGCCCTGCTGTCTAAAACTGATATCTAGCTATTTTCCCACGGTCATGTTTAGCTTGATTAGCTTGGAGCGCGCCTGAAGGTAGATATAAAAATTATAAAATATTTAATAGGAGTCAGTAAAATTAGAAATTAATCAGTCAAATTAAGTTAAAAAGTTAGTTTTATAACGTTTAAGAATATTTTTTACTAATTATATAAAACAAGACAGCTTGTTAACATAATATTCAAAACCTTTCACGGCAAAAGTCATAAAACCCAGATTTAAACAATCTTAAATAACAATGCTTTAACACATCATTATTCCAGGAATTTAAGTGGTTTGCATGTCATCTGAGTTTGAAACTAATGATTTCCTATTCAGAAATTTTCTTCCTTCACTACCTCACATGGTATGAATAAAGGAATATAAGTAGCATGGTAGTATTCCTGTCACGTATCAAATACTAAATTTCAAGTTATTTTTATAAGTTTGAGAAGTAGTCAACCGTTTATTGTAGTGTTATCCTTTCTTTTCAGTTTTTGATGATCAGAAATATTTTTTCTTCTAACTTTATACTAACTAACGTTTCTTCTAAATTTTTCTTCATATACTTTATAACTTTGATTTACGAGTTAAAATATTGTTGAAAATTCTACTTGGTCCAAACGCGTTTTACTTAATTCTGGGAGAAATATTTTGATTGTGTGTAATTTTGATTTAAATAAAAATATGTAATTTTTAGAATGAATGTAAATCATCCAAAATTTATATAGTGGCAATATCTTTAATTAAGGTCTGATTTAGCATCTTATTTCTTTAATTTTGAATAAACTCTATAACTAGTGATCCATTAAATTAGTTTTGGATGAACTGTAAAAAATGTTTATATTAGTTAATAAATAGTTTAGAGTAATTTTATGATTTAATTTTACTCAAGATTTTAAATCTGTGTTTGCTGTGCAAAGAGTGTTAAGTCCAGAATGGACTAAAATGAGTTATCCAACAGGCATGTTTGAAAAATCAAGGGTTACTGCAGGGTACAGAAAGGTAAGTCCAATTCCACTCCAAAATATTTTTATTCATCAGTTAAAGTTTGAGATGTTAAGTCCAAAATGGACTAAAATGAGCTATACAACCAGGCATGTTATTAAAAAATTAAGGCCTACTACAGGGTACAGAAAGATAAGTCCAATTCCACTCCTAAATATTTTTATTCATCAGTGAAAATTTGGGATATTAAGTCCAAAATGGGCTAAAATGAGTTATCAAACCCGACATGTTTGAAAAATCAAGGGCTACTGCAGGGTACAGAAAGCTAAGTCCAATTCCACTCCAAAATATTTTTATTCATCAGTGAAAGTTTGAGATGTTAAGTCCAAAATGGACTAAAATGAGCTATACAACCAGGCATGTTATTAAAAAATCAACGCCTACAACAGGGTACAGAAAGCGAAGTCCAATTCCACTCCTAAATATTTTTATTCATCAGTGAAAATTTGGGATATTAAGTCCAAAATGGGCTAAAATGAGATATCAAACCCGACTTGTTTGAAAAATCAAGGACTACTGCTGGGTACAGAAAGCTAAGTCCAATTCCACTCCTAAGTATATTTATTCATCAGTGAAAATTTGGGATATGTGAAACAAAACACAAAAATGTTAGTTTTCAATCCCGTTTCTCTCAAAACTACGATTTTGGACTTGACACGCGAAACTTTACACGCCAAACACAGAAATACAACTCGCATTAAGAAATACGAAGTTAATACGGATAAAACAAATGAAATAAAAAATAAAATAAATTAAATAAAGTTAGATAGCATGTTCATTTCATAAAGGATTTTATATTTATTTTATTTAATTCTAGTTAAAACGAATAAACAGGAACTCTAATAAAAGAAACAAAGTGCATCAAAATTTATTTTGTAGAGCATGCCATTTTCATTTAATTATATTTTTAGTGCTATTATGTGGAAATAAAATAACTCAAATCTCTCAGATTTCATTTCAAAAATTCTACTCACAAAATCACTATCAATATTTTGAATTAATGGTTTATATATTCCTGATATTTATGTTAATAATGGTATATATATTCAAAATTAATTCAGAATAATTAAACGAAATCTAATTGAAATCTTTTCTGTTTTAATACGATGAAATTCGATTATTCCTCAGATGTGAATTTTTCTTTCAATTCTGTATATGTAAAATTACAAAAAAATATTTTGATTGCTGAAAAAATAAAATATTTACAAAACAAATATCGATTCCATAATTCCTGTCAGCTTTTAATAAAACAGCTTTTAACGTTCTTAGATATTAAACGGTTCGGCAACATCTAAGGTACTGGAACTTTCAAAAATACTAAATGAAATCTATTATTTAGTTTTTCTAATCAGATTTTTATAATTACTCTATTTTGCGTTTTATATCAAGCAACTTCCACAAATTTGAAAAAAAAATCTCATCTATAACAATTTTGCGTCAAATATTTTTCGGCACGTATTAATTTATCATCTATTCATTTAAACTTTTATTTTAAAATATTCTTAGGGTTTTTTGCCCTAATAACTAACCTCAGTGAATCGTTTACTGTATTTAATTAAACAGTACATTACCGGAAGCTTTTCACCATAATGCAGTGTGGATCATTAATTACGCTTCTAAACTTCACCAATTTAGTCCTCGTTTAGCCATTTAACAAGTACACAACCAATTGCTAATGAAATTTAACAGCATTCAATCTGAAATAAACCTCTGAAACTCTGTATAAACTCATTTATAAGAACTAACAGGAAGTACTCAATAAACGAAGTTATCTCTGAGAGAAGTGATTGAAAACCTGTCCGCTGTGGCTTCCTAAAAACAAGAAACACTGTAAATAATCGAGTACTTTTCGTGCTTTTTACATACGATTGTATCACAGGCATACCTGTGAACCATTTGTAAACTAAGAATCTCCATTAATGGTGGAAAAATAACATCATTTCGAGAAGAAACATAAGAAATATATAAATGTATGCGGCCAAATCCCTCAGTCGTTCGTATAAAATTCAGCATTTTTAGCATAGATCAAAAAAGTAGATGAGAGAGACATAGAGAGAATGAAATTCGATTATCACAGACTGAGGGAATTTTTTCTGCAGACGGTCGTTACAAATTCATCATCACCTGATGTTCGGGTAGACAATACACTCATAATGAAAACAGTATTAACATGTCTTTGTTTTCTCTTCTTACCCATAATAACATAAAATTCCATTGAGGATAGCATAGAATGGAAAAATGATTATTTAAAATATATTCCCGTCAATTCGCGATCCGAAATAGAGGAATCCCTTACTTTATCATCTTACTTTATCCCTTACTTTATCATATTATATCTTCAATAATATGTATTCAATATATAATTAATCTAAATCAATCTGAATAATCAACTATATTATATAAAACATTTCCGTAACTGACTAATTGACTGACTGTCCGATAACGCACAGACCAAACCGGTGGACCTAAGGGCTACAATTTTGCATGGCAATTCTTCTTATAGTGTAGGGGTGCACTAAGAAAGAATTTAAAAAAAATCTTCTTAGATGTTTTTAAATTAAATTTTTAAGCTTGTTTAGTAACTTTTTTTGTTTGCATTTAAAATAATAATCTAAGGGTTATAAAATTTATATCACAACAATGATCACAAAAATTCCTTTCAAATAAAATCTTTTTGAAATCTTTATCTTCATTTTCTAATTTTTGGTGATTTTTTAAAGATTAATTTTTATAATTTAATTTATTAAATGCTGATCACGTGGTTTCTTCTCTTTTTTTGATACTTTAAACTAATTTTGATACACCTGTACAACAACGAAATAGACAAACAAACTTTTTTCTTGCTAATGCGCCAGACGATTGAACATTATCCCCAAAAATATTAAAATACAGTAAAAGAAATGTTCCTCAAACCGTACTACATTAACTGTACTATATTCTTTAGTATGTTCTATTAGATTTAATTTGAATATTTCCTTCTACATTATTTTGTTTATAGAAATATCGTAACTGATATTTTTATAAACAAAGTTGTTTATAAAAATATCCGTTACGATTTTTTATAAATATATATATATATATATATATATATATATATATTTCGCATTAATTGCATACATTGACCGCTCGTTTTAGTTTGAATGTACTCCGTAGCGAAGAACAGGTATTCAGCTAGTATAAATATATATTTAATAGTTCGTTTCTATAAGTAAAAAATAACCTATCTGCTTACCACATATCATAATAGAACAGAATATATGATACGTGATATATAGTCTTCACATGTTGGTAACAAAAACTAGAAGTTTTATTTTCTTTATGGATGCATAAACCGAATCAAGAGACAACCACATCCCAAAGTTTGACGAATGTCAAAAGATGAGACACATATTCATATTATATGACTTATGACAGATTTAGGCCTGAGCGTATTGTTGATAGCAATGCATGGTGAATTTTGTCAGTATCAAATTAATCAGGTGTAAACTATTATCGGGGAAATGTCTCAAATTTAACATAGTGCTTAAGAAAGGTATCTTATGAGTCTTATCTATCACGCTTTATACAGTCAATATTTAAATATACATATATATATATATATATATATATATATATATATATATATATATATATATATATATATATATATATATATATATGAATAAAATGAAAAGTATCATATATGTTGAAAAAAATAAATTATGGACATACTGATATATTTTTTCTAGGAATGCATTTCATGTAATCGGCACCCTAAAAATATTTTTTAAAAGTTTTCAAACTGCAATCATCGAGTAAAATTCTTTTGATGTTTTTATTCGTCCTGTGAATAACCTACAGGCCAATAAATATCAGTTCCCACTTCCTCATTCACCGAGATATCATTAAGCTGCTATGAATTTGGAGTATGTATGCCAAAGATTTA
>OU015502.1:74517085-74524585 GCA_907164885.2 Dolomedes plantarius | reverse complement strand
ACAAAGCAATGGATGTCTTGCGGACAGACCACTCTGCTGTAAACGGCGTCGAATGGTACGCGCAGACACTGGATGATGCGTTACAGACTGCATGTGCTGTGCTATGGTTCGTGATGTGACTGAGCGATCCGTCACTGCCATGCGCACAATTTGCCTGTCATCACGTGAAGTGGTGCGCTGAGGTGGATGCGATCGAACACGCCGGTCCGTCGTACCCTCTTGCATCCAACGATCACATATCCGCATTACAGTTGTTTGGTTTCGTCCAACACGACTACCGATTTCTCTGAAAGATAATCCACAATCTCGGTAGGCCACTATCCTTCCTCTGTCGAACTCGGATACTTGATCAAAAAATGATCGCTGTTTTCGACGAGGCATAATTGATCGTTTTTTTGAAAAAACCACAAGAAAAACACTATTGCCCAATTTGAAATCGTCAAAATCTCCAAGCCTTAAATTGCGCTTTGAAGTGGCGTCACATGCGCGCGTGATGTGTGTCTGCGCTGAAATTCTAATCATTTGCATATCTCACCTCCGCTAATGCATGTTGGAAATTTCATGTTATTTGCATGTTTCCTTCAGGGTGTTGCATTTACAGTGGCCAGCAGTGTATATATATATGTATATATATATATATATATATATATGTTATGTATGTATACATGCACATACACCTGGTGTATGTGCAGGCAAATCGTTTGGACGGTTTTTGGCTTGAAAATCTTAGATGAATTCAATACTCTTTTCGGGATAGTTTTCCCTTTGTCAAACTTTAAGCTGTTAAACGAATTCTTGCGATCAAATCATTTTTCAATCACCGGTGATTGGGGAAGAATTTAGAAATCTTTTAAAAGTTGTCTGTTGTGTTTTACAGGAAGTTCGAGGAGAAATTTCTAAATGGCACACTATTTAGGTAAACGTAGACTCAGATGTAGGAAATGTATAGAGAATATAAGTCTGAGGGAAAAAAGGCCTAATGTCTTTAAAAGTACAGGTTGAGAAATTGCAAAGTTTTGCGTATTTAGTATACGTATGGTTCACATGTGAATAGTAGATATTTAGATACTTTACAACAAACGATGAAAAACGCTAAAATACATTTAAAACCGGTTAAAGAGAGGTTGAAGTCAAATAAAAATTTGTGATGACATCGAAATACCAATTTAATGAGGAAAACTAAACTAAAATTGTAAATATATACTTTGTAAAAGAAATTATTTATATATTTCTAAGCTCGTTTGTTTGTATTAATTTACTGTAGTGGGTAATTTACTTTTCCAATTTGAACGTAAGAATATGGATTTTCATTAACTATATTCCTTTTCGTATTTTTTCCCTCCTGTGCAATATTTAGTGTATGTACATTGCTTATTTAATAAGCGTCGGGCTTTCGTTTCGATTTCTAAGACAGTGACAAGAGTAAACAATATTTGGGTAATTACAATTTCTGTATTCTTAACTTAACTTGAGTGTCAAACTTAATAGTTAATAATTCTGTTGTAGTATTCTTTAGTATGCATATTGAAACCAATAGATCTTTCTTTCATTAAAGTTTCCTAATCGAGGTTAAATAGACTTTCAGATAAGTTTGTGGACTGTACATTGTTATCTAATCCATATATTTCGATGTATTTATATATATATATATATATATATATATATATATATATATATATATATATATATATATATATATATATATATATATATATATATATATATATTATTTTATCTATACACTGAAGTGTCAGAACAAAACTAGATGACTGTCTAATACTTGGTCTAATAATGTTGGGCACCGGCTATTAGATCCAATTTTATGCAGTGAACGCTGTACAGTCCTCCCGCTGACGTCAGCAAATTGTTGGCAGTCCCAGCTGATATTAGCCCCAGCATTGAATTGTGATGTTATTTGCTACAATGGTGCACTCCTTTCGTTTAATATGATTGTCGACAAACTTCATAGCTAATAACACGCCGATCATGGTCATTCAGAGCATTACGACGGCCACACTATTGCAGTAGGTTCTTTGTTTTACGGAAATTCTTCTATTCGAAATACACCCTTAGGGATCCGATATGGTTGAAGTTGAAAATCTAAACTTTGCTTATTGCTCCGAAATTCCATGGCTCATCATACAAGTATCAAATATCATACTTCTACAAAATTCCCCCAAATCATCATCACTTGCCATGCTCACATTTCAGCCAGCTTTTTTAAACAATCTCTCTATATAAGCTGCCTGCGGACGAAAACATTTAAGACAAAATGAGTATTGCTACATGTTCCGAAGGGAATTGTCTATCCTATTTATTCTGGCAGTCTAGTATATCTATGGAGTCCGGTATAAAGGGTTAAGTCATAAACAGTGATTTAAATATACCAAATTAATGGCTTTTATACCAATCACAGATCAATAATTTCAACTTGAGTCTTTTGTACAAAAATATGTACTTTTTATACAAATTAGACATAAGCCTTTTATACAAGTCAAAAGATTTTCGTTTTTCTTATCAATACTAACAATTGTATAATAATCACATTTTTTTTTTAACTTAAGCAATTTTTACTGGGCAAAATAGATATATTCCTATCAATACACATTTACAATACTTGGGGATTGCTAGGAAAAATTTGTGATTTGTTGGATAAATTTAAAATATATACTTTAAAAAATATCTGCGTAAGTTCTTCTATAGCATGTTACGAATCTGAAATTTTGTTCATAAATAACGAACTATGGAGTAAAATGCAACGTAGGTGTAGAAACTGCGATTTATTAGTGTTCGAAATTTTAAATCTGCAGCGTTTATAAATGACTCTAGAGAGTAAACACTGTAAGTAACATTTAACAATACACTATCAAAAATAACTGCTTTATTCTTCTTAAGCAGTTGTTGAATTTTATATTTTTAAAAATTAAACACATTATAAAGAAATTATAAACTAAATTACAGGGAAGCCATAGGAATTGCGATTCATTACAGTTCTGCGAAATTTAATTCTGCAGCGCTTATAAATGCCTTTCACGAGTAAACATCGCAAGCGTTTTATCTTACCTTGCTAAGAGCACTGAAATCTACTAATGTAAATAGTTTTAAGTTACTGAGAACTCGGCGAAAGTTGCGTTAAATTATCGTAATGTTCAGCTACATATATCTGAATAAAAGGGAAGACGCCTCTCCGAGGAGAATTTGCTAATTTCCATTACTAGTTAATGAACGAAATATTTGCTTTAAATTCTGTCTGCGTAGTCATTAATTTCTCAAATTTTATGTTAGATGCGTTTCGAATCAATTACATGGTGCTGAATAACAAGCAATATCGTTAATGACTGAAGTAATTTTCAAAGGTTTCATGGAAAATGCCGTCTTACAAACAAATTTTCAGCTTTAGTTACTCAATCCATTTGCTGTTGGTAAAGAATCTTTGTAAATTGCTTTTGTATTGGAACAAATAACTTATCATCATTTGCGTATATATTGAATTTACTTTTCAGGGAATTATTTAATTCCTGTTTTAGGAACGGGGTGTGAATTCGACAAATGTGATGATGCTTTAATTTCTAACTTTCAAGGCTTTTCCTATGGGAAATTTTAAGCTCAGAAATAAGTTCCTCAGCAGAAAATCAGATCTCCCACACATACAGTGTAACGTCTCTATGGCGGCCAGTAATAGTGACAAAAAAGTGGCCGCGTAAAGAGGTTTATTCCATAAAATTGAATCTATGAATCTTTAAGGGGTTTCACTACTCTTAAGTCTTCAAAATTTTCGATTTTTTGAAAAAAAATGTATGTTATTTCTGGCAGTTTCCTGAGTATTTTAAAACAAATCCCACGAAAAAATTCCTATAAATAACGAAGATATGATTAATAATTACAAGATAAAAATAACTTTTTATATACCAAATTTTTAAATTTTCTGTTGAATCATATAAACTTCACAATTCTATGTATTAATAAATACTTTTTAAGATTTCTTTGATAATTATCCCATCAACTTGAAAGAAAATGAAATTAATTGGAAGTTAACTTGCATATAACTTTTCGTTCCCGTTCCGGCGAATAGATGGCTAAACCAGTCTACAAAACCAAATTAACTGAAAATAACTGAAAATTAATTTACTTCTGCTTAACGATGGCTAAAAGTATTTAAAAAATGCAATGTCATCGTGTTCTGAGCTATTCTAAAAGTTTCAAATGTCTATCTAGACGGGAAGTTAGTTAAAAATCGATTGCAAGATTTGTACTTGACAAACACACACACAAACACACAAACAAGAAATCAAGTTAATAAAAACATGGTAAAAATAGAACAACCATCAACGATTTGAAGGACTCTGACCCACTCAGATTCCAGTTCACACACTTACGTCCTATCACAAACTCCACATTTTCTTAATTATTTTGTTTTAGAATTTAATTCCATGTACTGTTATTTTTTTATGTACTGGTATTTTTTATCGATTTTGAACAAAATATGGCCATTTAGAAAAGTAGGCCGTTATATATATATATATATATATATATATATGTGTGTGTGTGTGTGTGTGATAATAATCACATTTGTAAAATTTAGCACAAGGAGATTGACGCTTAGAACTTATGGGAGATGCAGTCGTCACGAGGGTGTTGATCATACAGTAAATCGCTGCGCACAACTTGGAGAGATGCAGTCGAGTGTAGTGTTCATACAGGAAAACACTGATGATATTTAGGACCTTAACACACGCGGAGCCATAGAAGAGGAACACAGATTTCAGACGATATCCAGGAAATCACCTTTATTTAATTATGAAGCATCGCGAAGGCTTCAGCGGCCACTGGACTTGCCCGGACTGGGCGCGGATTACATACAGGAGCGGACAGCAGGTCCGACAGCAACGAGAGTTAGACACGCAGAGAGAGAAAAGTCTTCTGTTCATGCAATATTAAATGGGTGTTTTGCGATATTGTCGCCAGAGGGCCTAAACTACTTAATTTTTAATTGGGCGACTTTAGATTCGTGGAGTTCACGTGTCCACATCAGTTTCCCGGGGATTGATAGATCCCGCGATTGTTAGAGCTGCGACCTATTGACCTGGGTGCAGGATAAGTGGCCATAAAGTTCTTGTAAAGTGTGGTTTCGACGTTAAAAAAGGCATAAATCCAGAGTGGTTCGAGGGCTCTTCAAGAATTTTGACATTACACTGACATTCGGAATCTCATAAACTTCTAGCACTCATATCTGGGGATGTTATTGAGTTCAGATAGTTCACATGCCTGATCTTCAGGGCTACGATAAATTATCTTATGTTACTTTTAGGTTGCAAATTTGGAAAAGGGGCCATGCTTTATCAACAGGATAATTTAGAATACGCGGTAAAAGTAAATTTAGAGAAGGCGGGGATTTCTTGTTACATATATATATATATATATATATATATATATATATATATATACAAAACAGTTCCGTAACTGACTGACTGACAGATAGAGCACAGACCAAACCGCTGGACCTAAAGGGCTGAAATTTTGCATAGCGATTCTTCTCATAGTGCTTAGATTTTTTTTAATTAAATTTTTAAGCTGTTTTTATAACTTTATTTATAGTTTGCATTTAAAATGATAGTTTGAGGGTTATAAAATTTATGTCACGAGAAAGACCTTAAAAATTCCTTTAAAATGATATCTTTTATGAATCTTCACCTCCATGTTTTGATTTTTGTTGAGTTTTTAAATATTAATTTTTTTAATTTAATTTATTAAATGCTAATCACGTGGTTTCTTTTATTTTTGTGATACTTCAAACTAATTTTGCGTCACGTGCATAACAACGAAATAAATTGAAAAAAAATATATTTTGTTTTTCTTTCTAATGCGGCAGATGATTGGACATTATCGAAAAAAATTATTAAAATACAGTAAAAGAATTCTTCCTCAAACTGTACTATATTACTTAGTATGTTCTGTTAGATTTAATTTCAATATTTTCTTCTACATTATTTTGTCTAGAAAAATATCCTAAACGATATATATATATATATATATATATATATATATATATATATATATATATATATATATATATATATATATATATATATATATATACATATATATATATATATATATATATATATATATATATATATATATACAAAACAGTTCCGTAACTGACTGACTGACTGACTGACTGACAGATAACGCACAGACCAAACCGCTGGATCTAAAGGGCTGAAACTTTGCTTGGCAATTCTTCTCATAGTGCTTAGATTTTCTAAAATTAAATTTTTAAGCTGTTCTTTGTAACATTCTTTAAAATTTGCATTTAAAATAACAGTTTGAGGGTTATACAATTTATATTACGAGAAAGACCATAAAAATTCCTTTGAAATGAAATCTTTTTCGAATATTTACCTCCATTTTCTGATTTTTGGTGAAATTTTAAATGATAATTTTTAGAATTTAATTTATTAAATGCTGATCACGTGGTTTCTTTTCTTTTTGTGATATTTCAAACTAATTTTGCGACACGTGCATAACAACGAAATAAATTGAGAAAAAGAATATTTTGTTTTTGTTTCTAATGCTGGAGACGATTGGACATTATCCAAAAAAAAATTAAAATACAGTAAAAGAATTGTTCCTCAAACTGTAGTATATTATTTAGTATGTTCTATTAGATTTAATTTGAATATTTTTCTTTTACATTATTTTTTCTATAAAAATATCCGTTACGATATTTTTATAAATATATATATATATATATAAACAATAATGCTTTATTCCCAGTAATATGAGCTCAATGACAGTCTTTGGATGTTCCTCACTTTAATCTGTTCTGAAGTGAAGGAAGTTTTTGATTTGAGACTTGCATTTACGTTGTTCCATGTATGGTGAGGATATACATAAAACAAGCTGATCTAATATTGGTGGTTGGCTAGCAAGGATATATGACTCTTGAAGGAGTTTTCTTTGTGTAGAACTGAATCCTAACTATGAGAC
Source organism: Dolomedes plantarius (assembly GCA_907164885.2). Classification (NCBI taxonomy): domain Eukaryota; kingdom Metazoa; phylum Arthropoda; class Arachnida; order Araneae; family Dolomedidae; genus Dolomedes; species Dolomedes plantarius. The sequence continues at coordinate 74,517,595 of OU015502.1, read as the reverse complement.
ACGTATGGTGTGGTTCAGAAATGTACTCATTATATTATCAGGATGTGCCTGGTTACTAAAACTAAGACCATGCTATTTTGATATTATACTAAGAAAAATAATATTTTTATTTAGAACTGATGTTTGCAGAAAGAGACAAATTATTTTATAAGAAATTAGATATTTGTGGAGATGTTTTGTATGTTAAGTCCTATGTTCAATTCCCATGTGTAAAACAAGTGCGCGTCAAATCCGTGGTTACTAAAAAAAGTTTTATGCTATCTATTTTTCAAGGTATCACATTTAGAAAATTTTTGTTCTAATGCAAGAAAAAAATGAAGTTTGAAACAAGATTTTAAACGAGATCTTAAACGAGAATCCTAAACGAGATTTAGCAAAAAAATATTTTGATTAAGGAGATCTAAGCTGTTCAGGGTGTACACCGTGTTGAGAATAATCAGATTTGAGAGTGCCTAAAGGCCTGTTCACATTACATTCAGAGCGTTGTGTTACGTTATCACTTTGGCTCGA